>RJWJ010000140.1:0-175596 GCA_004363605.1 Indri indri
AAATAGCAAAAGGAAAGCATATATCAGAATCCTAGTTATAAAAATAACCAAGTCCTATTATCTTAAGTATATATAAACACGAACACATTTAAAATGAGATCTTCCATTTGGCCACAACCACAAGGTTTGAAGAAAAATTGTGGGCTTTCCTACCGGTCAGCCAACCTTTAATCTTCTCATGATGGAACATGAGTTATCTGTATAATTTGATAGTGTGATGCTTTTTCAATATGGAAAATCTGGACAGAATAACAACAAAGCATCACTCTAAGTGAAATATGCTAATTGATTACTTACCTATTTATGTAAGACTATCTGAAAAATAAAAAGCTACATCTACATTTCATACTTATACTTGTTCTTTCATGCTGAGTACTTCTGATATGAACAAATGTAATGTATAACATTTATTGTTTCCTGTATAAATAAAACTATAGGCCAGGCATGATGGCTCATGCCTATAATCCTAGTATTCTGGGAGGCCAAGGAAGGGAGAATCACTTAAAGTCAGGAGTTTCAGACCATACAGAACAAGAGTGTGAACCGATCTCTACAAAGAAAGAAAGAAAGAAAGAAAGAAAGAAAGAAAGAAAGAAAGAAAGAAAGAAAGAAAGAAATTGAAAGAAAAATTGAAAAATTATCCAGACATGGTGGTGTGCACCTGTAGTCCCAGCTACTCTGGAGGCTGAGGGAGGGGGATCACTTGAGCTCAGGAGTTTGAGGTTGCAGTGAGCTATGATGACACCGTTGAACTCTAGCATGGGTAACAGAGCAAGACACTGTCTCAAACAAAACAAAACAAAAAAACTGTTTTTAACCTGATCATTGGATACGTGATGCTATGACAAGCCAAAATGATAAAATGAGATCAACTTTAAAAAGTCGTGATTAGGGATAAATTTGGTTTTCACATATTATACTAATGCTATTTAACTGCATTAACTATTTTGTTAAATAAAAGTTCTGTAAGTTAAGGTAAAAAAAACAACCCCCAAAAGGCTATGCAGACTAAAATCTAGATAGGGATGTCATATTACTTGGAAAATAGTCCAGAGTATTTGGATACCTTTGCTTAGTTCATAGTCATAATCAATGCCACTTATGGGATGGTCATGGTTCCTTGCATTCTGGTAAATATTTCACATGGGGGAAAATTATGATTTAGTAAATAGGATGCCGTATAAACGTTTACAATAAGAAGTCAGAAAATTCAGGGAGATGAGAGGTAACATATAATCATGATTAAGAGAGCAGAATGTGAAGGTTTATACTTGAGTAGAATTCCAGGTGAGTGATTTTCAGCCATTTACATAACTGCTGTACCTTGTACCTGTTTTCTCATCTGTGAAATGGGGCCAACCATAGTTCCTGTGTCATGGACTTTCTGAATACGAAATGCATTATATCTCCTAGAATAGTGCTTGGTACATAGTTCTGCATAAATGTTTGCTTTATTATTATATATGAATGTCTGTTACACAAAGATCAAAAATCATAAAATGAATGCAGAAGCAGATTCCAAAAAGAAACATCTCAGCCAAGAGCAATGTGGAAGATTCATGCCAGTATGGGGATTTTGAGCCATCTTGGGGACTAGAAAGAAGTTTGTGAAAGCAGAAAATAAAATAAAATTTATTGAAAACCAACCATATACTAGGTACTTTGCATGCATAACTTCATGTCATTCTCCCTGCAGTACAGTAAGCTTGAAGTAATTGTCACTATTTCATAAAGAATAATACAAAAAAACATTAAATAAGTCACCAACATTTTCTTTGCCCATAAAGTCAACCCAGGATATAAACTAATACATATCTGGCTCTAAATTATGTATTGCTATTATGTGTTTTCATATAACGGTATAATTGGTGTCTTCTTATAGAAACCCATGTAGCATCCTATTCAAACCCAATAATATTAAAGCTTTCAATATTCTCCGTAGATCTTTCCTCTTCGTAGAAAGAGACTGTCATCTTTATAAAGCAACTAATGCCGCTCTGACTTTTGGGAGGTGGATATTATTTTATCCACTAATGCATGGATTTAGAGGTAAAAAATGCGTGACTCCATAGGAAGGAAACTGAGTTTCTTCCTTTGCCACACCTTCCCTATTATCCGAAACCCATTTTAAGTACAAGACTGTAAAGTTGTTTAGGTGCAAGCAACAGACAGAGAGTCATTAAACGAATATCACATTTAGATGAGGATGTGTCAATAATGAAGTAAAAAAAGAAAAACTGATTCACATTCATGAGATAATATAATAATAAAACTTAAAACACAGGAAGCCATTTCTCAGACAAATCACATGAGTGATCAGTGGGCATGATTTCTTCCTTTTTCCTCAAGGAATCATGAAAACCTGGAGAAGATGACTGGATGCTAAAAAAATAAGATTTGTTTGCATTTTAATATATAAAAGTAACCTGATGATTTCTATTAATTCATATTAAATTAATTATTGAGCATGGTTTGTGCTCTTCACAATATTATAATTTTGTCACCACACTCAATGAATGGCTTTGGTATTCTTGGTGTAATAGCACAGAACAGTTTGCAATACAGTTTCAAAGCTTTTTGCCAGAGCTTTGTTGAGAGAGAAAAAAATTAATTCAGGTTTATACTAAATATTTCAGTGAGTTCTATTTTCATGTGGCTGAAACTAATGAAGAAAGAGTGTTTCCAACGTCTTTTACTTTTTTCTCTCTCTTTTAATAAGAGTGAGCTTCATTCCCAGCATCTGCACGTGTCCAGAGCCTCATGCTGTTTCAGTGTGACCAAGACACCAGTTCTGCTTGTCTAAAGTGTATGCCACAATGCTCTCCCTACTTGTGTCCTGATCTTCCAGGAGCCTGGTCTTCATCTTTGATTTTGGAACAACTCTGATGATAAACTCAATAAGAATTGTTTGTTATTTGCTTAATGTATGAACTTCCAAAGTACCCGCATGTTGATGGAAGATAGAATCTTTGTCCAATGGAAAAAGAAAACTCATAATACCCTAATGTTGGAGAAAAGCAAATATTTTGGGTAGCTTGCTCTTTTTTTTTTTTTTTTTTTGGCTTTCGGGGCCCTTTTTCAGGTAGCTGTCTCTTCTATCCCATGCAAGTCCCAATCTTCCTGTTAGTCCAGAACAACCTGGTTTTTATTATATTATATCATCTCTTTGAAAGTTTTGTTATCCCTTCACTGGAATGAAGTATAAATACACCTACAGTGGTTTGCCTTTACCTCTTTGTTGCTTAGTGCTACAATAGCTAATTATGTTACGTAGGGAGTTTTGTTTATTTTATGAGCATGTAAGAAAAGAACAAGTCCTTGTTCTAATGTTTTCTACAACAACAAAAAGCAAATGCACTGGAAATATAAAGTTTACTTAAATAAAATATAATCAGAGAGCCAAGAATTTTAATGGAACATTCAACCTGCCCTGATAAACAAATGTTGTCAAATAAAGCATGTAATTTAGTAGAAATATGATAGCAAATACCAACTGCCAAATGAGTCTTAAGGGAAAAATTCCTTAACATTTAGGAAAAAGCAGCTTTTGGAAATCACTTGTCAAATAGTCACATATCTATTTTTAAGATAATTACTAGTAAATTACAGTGACCACACATCCCGTTCGTTCTTTTCTATAATTGATCCCTGCTTCTTCTGTATATGGGGAACAGGATTCTTTTGTACACACTCCCTCACTGTATAACTCCAGAAAGAAATAATCAAGGGACAGAGGTGGATTCCAATATAAACATCTTTAAAAGGTTTAAGTATTCTAAACTTACCATGAAAGTGCCAAAAGTACAAGGAAATAATACATTTTCTACAAGTTAGGTATAATAGCTGTGGCTTTTTAATTGGTTGTCAATAAGAGACATGATTGCTAAATTCAAAAGCACATTTGGAAAGCACATTCCAAACACATTTGGAATATCAGGTGAATAATCTTTTAAAAAATGAGGATTAAATACTTAAATTTTTGTATAACATTAGAGTTGGAAATAGTAAATAAGAGGAAAATAATGGTATTTGTTAAAAATAGTATTTGGAGGTATTGGATAGATAAATGAAGGTATGTTTGTAGATATATGTTACATACACACACACACACACACACACACACACACACACACATACCCATATAAGTTCAGCTGAAAAATTTAAAGTTCAATGTATAAATTATTTTTATTAAAATTTATACCCCACCTTACCCAACCTTTTTTTTTTTTTTTTTTTCCTAATTGAGGAGAGCCAGCAGTACATACTCCTACCCAAACTAAAGGTAAATCAGGAGTTTATTGTTCGGAGACATGCAGTCCTTGTTTTCTCTGCCGACAGATACCACCAATATGAATAATGACAAGACCAGAGATGAGGGTGTTTTTGTGATGCAAATTTCTCCATGGGGAAAGGACTATAGTCATCATGAGTTTATTGCACAATTCAGCTTCTTTCTGTAGCAAGACACTATAATGAGATCAACTGTGCACTTTCTCTAGTCTGGGAAGCGAAATTCCAGTGGATCACAGCTGGAATGATTTGGGTCCTTCAGCCACCCTGGTAGTCATTGCCTAACAATACCTGATCCATGCAGATATTTGCATCTCTTATGATGATCAAAATGAGCAGGATGACTCCATTGTAGTTCAGTTCATTTTTTAGAACATAGAAAATCTGCCAGTTTGTGTTTGCTGAAGAAAATATAGGTTACATTTCCATATCAATTATATCTAGTTTATAATAATCAGTCTTTTATATTAACATAGTTATTTCATGTTTTAAGTGAATTATCCTGTGGATAATTCACTACTTATTCCTTCTTTAATCCTCCTATTAGAGTTAACCTCTCTCACATTATATCACTTTTTTTTCGAGACAGGGTCTTGCTTCGTTGTTCAAGCATGAAGGCAGTGGCATGATCATAGCTCACGGCAACCTCAAACTCCTGGGCTCAAGCAGTATTCCTGCCTTAGTTTCCTCAACAAGCCATTGATGTCTTTGAGACCTGGGGCATAAAAGAGTTTCAAGACTGGCAAGAGCTAGACAACTGGAAAGACTTTGAGATATAACACATGTTCAATAAATCTAATCCCCCCAAAAAGTAATAAAGTGTCAAATGTATCACAATTCTTCCATAACATTTATGGGAGGCCACTGTTTTGGACTGAGATCCTGTACTGTGGCTCAACAGAGCAAACAGGAATGTGATCGCTCGTGCTAGGTGCCACATAGACAAACTAGACTTAAAAGGTGGCCAATTTTCCCCAAACAGGAAATTTACAGCAATTAATCAAAAGGGCCCAAGTCAATGTGTACCAACATAATGAAGTCCCCTCTGCTTTAACTCATAAACAGAAAGTAACCTTATATAATCTGATGTTAGCCAATCCTGTTTTTATATTATGCCATTTGTTTGTTCCTACTGGCATAGCATTACGAAAGCTGATTATTCTGCCACACCTGGTAGAGGAACTCCTTCTATTTTGCAGGTGGGATGCTGCTCAATTCATGAATTACTAATAAAAACCAATTCGATCTTTAAAATTCAATTTGTTGAAATATTGTTCTTTGATATGATACACTTCTTAAAAATAACTTTTCCTGTTATTGCCTGGTATTTTATTTTTTATATTATATATTATTTTCTATGACTAATAAATATCAAAATTAAATCTTATAATCTTTCTCAATGCCTGTACAGAGCATATGAAATTGAAACTTAAAACAAATAACTAGACAGTTAATTTTCAAGTATAATTAATAACAGAACATTTTTGTGAAGTATTCATAGGACAAGAATTCTACGGCACATATTTCAAGAAATGCTCTTCTGAACACTTGGTAATATTCATTTGACTCATATTATATATATAATGAGTCACATGACCAACTATTCATTTAATAATGTCAGGTAACTATGGAAATATATTCTTAGGTTTTCTTTATGCGTTATACATGAACAGACACACACATGTATACACACATACACACAGAAAGATGGAAAAAAGATGATTATGGCTTTACTGGTAACATGAAGAATGGTTTACAGAGGGTAATTTTGTATGAAATTTTGGAAATTATCTGATAACTGTGATCATTGCTTAGAGAACTATAATATCTGTTTATAAGGCACATTACACAATTTATTTCAGGTCTCAAATGTATCTATTGGCTAACCCCAGATTGTTTTGCTTTTTTTCTCCTACATTTCCTATTTCTATCCCATATTAAAAAACAGAAAGGAAAAGTTATTAATGAATGTTCACTTCCCTTTCTCTTGATAAGAAGATATTCTGTTCTATTTGAAGAGTTGCTTTGCGTCTCCATCCTCTCATTCTCTCTAACATGTCTTTTTTATTTATTGGGTTCTGCAATAATAAGTGTCCAGTAAGCACTCTATTTTCAGAAACAAGACTACATCCTCAGAGTTAATAGTAACAAACAGAAAACAAATCAACATAAACAAGCTTAACCCGGATTAGGTCCACAGGGAAAAATCAATGACATGAAAAAAATGAAGTTACAGAGGTATGAGATCATATCCTCCAATTACATATCCTCTAGTATGTAAAGGAGAATAAAAAGAAACAAACCTCTGGATTACAAGGCCAAGTTGATGTCAACAAATGAAAATTAAAGTGCAGAATGAAGCCAATTGACTAGATAATTGGAGAAAAACTCAACAATATTGCCTCAATTGAATGCTTACTTCAATTGAAAGTAATTTTGGACTTGAATTATCCTGAATGGTCTGATAAAATTATTCATTACTCTGTAGCAAGGGTGGGAGAGGTTACTTTATTGTCTTTAAGATTTTTCCTGGAAATGAAAGAACAGATTTTTTTCAAATATGGAAAATCACCAGTGGTTAATCTTATCTATTAATGACCATATGGTTGTTTGTTTTGTTACTTCATCTTTGGCCTGGCTATTTCTCACATCTCTGTCAACGTACATGCTACCTCTAACTGTTTATTCTCCGCCACTCCTATATCAACCAGCTGGGCAATGAGGAGGTCTGGGTATTCTCACCAGAGGTCTACAGAATTAAATTCATGGTTTATTGCTATTTCTCTTCTTGTCCAACAAATCTGGAAATAAATAATAATGAGAAACAACATTATTGATTTCCTGCTCTGGACTAGATGCAATGAGCACAGCTCAAATCCATACTGAAACAATCAAGATGATAATTATTATTCTAATTTTTCAGACAAAGAAATGGAGAATCCAATAATTCAAATAATCCATCCAAGGTCACAGACCTCAACATAAACCTTAGGCAGATGAAATTAATTTCTAGGTTGGTATAACTCTAAAGCTTATGGTATTTCTATTAAACAATATTATTTCTTACATTAATTTTATAACATCATTACAAAATCTTAGCATTTCTGTTGCTCTTAAGAGCAGATATGGAAAGTTGAAACATTTATTTTTAGTATCAAAGGCCTTCAAACAATTTTTAAGGTGTTTGCGTTTCAAGAAAAAAGGGAGCACATCCACTAATGCATTTTTATTTTTCCCAGGCAGGAGCCAGAGAAATCATTTAAAAGGTAAATCGGATTGTGTCCTTTACCTCACCTGCTCAAAAGCCTTCAATGACCTAGCGCTCTTGGCTTATATCCAAATTCCTGGCCATGCCAGAGAAGTTCTTCATAACCTGACTCTTCTCTTTCCTGTTTCCCCTGCCTCCTTCACTTCCCCCACCCACCCCTTATATGTCCTGGTATTTTTCTTTTCTTCAGACATGCCGTGACTTTTTATGTCACAGGGCCTGTTTTCATGGATTACCCCTTCGCTTCCTTCTGGTCTCTGTTCAAAAATTACATTCTGTCTGTCCTTAAAAATAGCATTATCTCAATATGCCTACATCATGTTTCGTAAGCTTCTTTCTCTGATTTGTGGTTTCTCATTATACTTACCACTATCTAAAACTAACTTATATATTCATTTGTCTGCTTTCTTATTTTATAAACCATCAACATAAAGCAGCTCTATTATTGGTGGAACTTGCCAGTATCTTTCACTACTGAATCTCCAGAACCTATATTGTGCCTGTGCCTATATAGCTACTCATTGGATATTTCTTATATGGATAAATATAACACTGTCCTTCCTTATATTAATCACTAATACAAAAGTGTTTATTTCTCATATTTTTAGATAAAATAATATAAATTTTTATACTCCACATTGGATTATTTTATACTCCATAGAAAAATAACATTTTATTTTAGAGAATTTTTAATTAAATTATTAAATATAGTAAGCTGATAATTATAAAATAGGACCTCTCTATAATCCTCTTTCTCATTTCAGTATGAAACAATTGACAGCTTACTTGAGTCATCAGATGAAAATTCAATGGTCAACTTTTTGCCCTAGAGAAGCTCTACAGACAAGTCTGACTTGAACATAGCAGAATATGACCTACTAATACTTCATCCTGGAAATAGAAAGACTTATCCAGTCCGTCACAGGCTGAGCTGGACCACAGAGGCTACTCTATCAGGTAGTGTGAATGAAACTTAGAGCAGTAGTAGGTCAGAAGAATAGATGCTTACCCTATGCAGGTAAGCTAATATCAAAGGTAAAGTGAAAAAGGAAAGACGTGAGCCAGGTACACTCAGAAATCACTCTAAAATTTATCAGATAGACAACCCAATTTTTCCAGAAGAAAGGTCAGTAAGGAGGTGAAAACAGTCTAATAGTAAAACTGTGATGAAATTCCTTCCACATGGAAAACTAAGATCAAGGAAAGGGAGTTTCTCTCCCACAATATTGCATTCTATTCTCTCTCTTAATCAATTTAACTCAAGTAGCAAGCCTCAGCTTAACAGAAGTTATGAATGCTGCTCTCAGGCAAGGAACTAAGTCTTCTCTTACTCCGGTTCTTCTCCCACTTTCATGAGGTGGCACAGCCACTACCAAAGCTGCCCTATATCCCTGCGTTAACTCTTCTGAAAATGTTGGACATTGTAAATGTGTGCTGCCTGCAAACCCCTGAAATTTAGTTTAAAAATTTATTTGCTTTTTAAATTCCCCACTCTAAATCATGGCTTCTAATATTAACCCAACATAAATCTTCCAAGGTCATGCTATTAGACCGAATGGCAGTTTTAATGTAACCTGATAATATTATGAATTTGAAGTTTCAGGATAAATCCTCCTCAATACCAGATTTCCAAGGAGAAATTTTAAAAATATAATCCAAAAATTACATTACTTTACAAGTAAACAGATGAAAACTTTTACTTAAAATATAGCTTAAAAGGTTAAAAAATTATCCTAATATTGTAAATTCCATTGTGGCAGAAGGGATTACGAATTTCTGGATGAAGTAAAGGATCTTTCAGGGATTATCACCTGAAGTTGTCACTCATTGGCCATGATAACTTTCTTTAGGATTTCAGAAGTTGTATTGATTCAATGCCAGGATCTGAAGAACCAAAAAACTAATAACAAAAATGGCATTACCCCCAAACTGGCCCCAAATCCACCAAATTTTGAAATGAAGTCAAACATCGCCTTCTAAAGAAGTTATCTAGAGCAGAATGTTGTCCCAGTAAGCAATGTTTAGTGTTCCCATAACAAAAGTTCAATGGAAACTGAGAAAGTAGGTAAGTTGTTTGAGAAAATTATTGATTTAATTTTTCTCCCAAATGACATGTCTTGATGAGGAAAAAATCTCCAGTCTCCAGTCTGTGAACTCAAACTCAATTAGGAGAAATTTACCCAAAGTGTTTAAAATTACCCAACATTTACTCTGTAGTGGCTGAGTGGGCAGAGAGGAAGGAACCTGTGCCATTCATCTGTCTATAGTTTGTGTCTTCTATAATATAGAATTTTATCTAAAGTTTTTTATAACATCCAGGTAAGAACGTGTCAAAAATACTACAGAGGTGATGTGTACTTTTTGTTGAAACACATTAAGAGGTGCATGTCAGCTTTTTCATTGTTAACATTAGGTTTGATTATTTAGTTCTAGTGATGATGCCTATTATCTACTTTCAGTAGTAAGTTTTCCTTTATAATTGGGAATCCAATGCTGGCACCACCATCATATTCTGTTTTTCCTCCCAAATCTTATATTTGTTTAAATTTTTAAAAAATTTTCTTACAGTCCTTGACATTTCTTTTTTTGTATATTTTTTGCTTTATTTTCACCTTTTTTCTTAATTTGGTTAGCTAAATAGAGTATTAGTTATATATTGCGTTTTAATTATAGGACAAAACTTAAAATAACACACATTTATTATTTCACATTTTTTTGTGTGTGTGATAAGGAATCTCTCAAGTATGAGTGCTTCCGATGAAAGATGTCTCATGACATTGCAGTGAGGCAGGGAGGATGCTGCCAAAACTTGTGGTCTCATCGAAGGACTTAGCTACAGGAGGATGCACTTCCAAGCTCATCATATGGTGGTGACACAATTCAGTTCCACCCTGGGTGTTGGCTGGAGATTCCCCTCAGTTTATTATCCTGGGGGCTTCTCCACAGGACAGCTCACAAGGTGGCAGGTGGCATCCCTCAGAGCAAGTGATCCAAGAGAGCATGAGAGAGTATTCCTAAACTTCAAGTCACAGCAGTGTTCAAATCTAATTTTCAAAGTAACAACTTATCACCTCTGCTGCATTCATTAGAAATGAGTCACTAAATCTAGCCCACACTCCAGAGAAGGGAATTTATACAAGGGTATAAAGACCAGGAATTGGGGGTTTTGAGGGCCATCTTAAAGGCTGCTCATGATAAGTGGTTGGCCAATTATTTTTCTTAAAATATTGTTGATTTATTTATCAGTTCTTACATGATTCTGTTTTGTAATTCATAACTTTATTCTATCTTTATTACTGACTGTCATTTCATTTCTTTTCTTGCTTTATTTTTCTAATCTTTTCAGTTGGATATTTAATTTACTTCCTTCATCCTTTATTTTTATGGATATGATTATTTCTCTAGCATAGAAATTTTTCTCTGCTTACTACTCTACTTTATCCCACATATACTATCCTAAATATTTTTATTCACAGGATTATCTTCAGATTATGAAAAATATCTACCTCCAGTAAAACTGCCTTTTATGCAGGCTCCACATGTCTGTGCTGTATTGTAGGCTCAGGAAGAGTCTTTCTGGTGTAGCATATTTATTTGTTTATGCATGCATCAGGTGAGAATCGTAGAATTCTCTGTCTCCTATATAAGTTTTACTTGTCAATATGGGTAAAATAACCATATTTCTCATTTTGTCCTAGACAGTATGGGTTCACTGTTGTCACGGTGTCATTATTAATAACATTTCCTTGACTCAAATTATTTGCTTCATGTTCTAAAGCACACAATTGTAGCCAAAATGGATATCGTTTGCTTCCTTGTGGTGTTTTTGTGCGTGCTTTTGTACTTGCACGTGTGTGCAGAGATTCCAACTTACCCAAATACCATTTTGTTATAGAAATATGGAGCTTCGAAATGTTTGGAATGATTCAAAATGAGAAAACTTTCAAGAAATCAATTTCTAGGTAACATCTGATACCTTTTTAATGAATACTAACTAAAATTATTTCAGAATCTATTCTGATTAAGTACTCTTTATCACTAATGAGTTTCAACATGAGTGACTCAGTACATAGTTGATTATGGTCATCAGCTGAGAATCTGAGAAGCTTGGATTTGAGAACTGATTCTGCCATTATCTCTGTGCCCTTGACAAGTTATTTCAGCTCTCTGAGGTTTAGTTTCCTATGGCATAAAAGGATATTAGTCTCATAGGATTGCAGTGAGAGTTAACGGCCTGATAAATAATAGATGACTAATAATTTGTAGTTATCATTAGTTTTAATTACTAATATTATTGAGTTCCAACCCTTTTTGGGGACTCTTTCTTATTTGCGGATTTCGAAATTTGATAGAAATTAAACAATTGTAAATTCATTTTCTTCTGTGTTAATGATTATCAAGAAAGTATTTCCTCTATCTGTTCTCAAGCAATCAGAAACAAGTCCTTAGTCATTTTCTGATATTTTCTTGTTCCCTGCAATGCCTTATGAGAGAAATAAAGAAAAAATAGTTGTCAAATATATTCTGAAACATTAAATAGTACAATATTTGAAATATACATGTATTTTTGCAACCAAAAATAATTTTCAATTGCATCCTTGCTTCATATCTATATGAAAAGTTACAGGAGGCAAACTGAAGGTCTTGCTAGAAATGTCTTAGGCAAACTGTATGTTCTCCGGGCAACAGCAAGTGTTATTCTCACAGCTGATATCTAAAAGGAATAATTTAATGCCAGTTAATAAAGAAATAAGAAAATGTGGAAGCCCCCGAATAGTACTAATTTAATTCACTATTACAACAGCACCGTGAACATATGTTTGCAAAAATAATGTTTCATAGAAAAATCACTAAAGAGGAGGAATTAATAAACTTTATAGTAAAATTGGTAAAATGGTTGAGAAAAAATAAAACAAAAATTTTATTCAAATCACATGACAAAATGTGATTTTGGTGAAGTTAAATGTGTAATCTAAAGAAAATATAAATCAATACTTATCTGAATACTTTCTAAGAATAACACTGATAGGAAAATTTTTAAAGAAAGATAGAAAAAAAATCAACTACTGCATGAAAAATGTAAATATTTATTCATAAATAGCAACAATAAAATTCAGATGGCTAGCTGGGCACTGTGGCACATGCCTATAATTTTAGCTTACATGGTAGGCTGAGGTGGAAGGATCTCTTGAGCCCAGGAGTTTGAGTCCCACCTGTCCCTAAAGAACTAATAATAATAATTCAGACTGCTGAAAAAGAAAGGGCCAGTTTATGTATACATATATATATATATAAAACAGTTAATACATTAATATGGTAAAATCTAAACATTTAATTAAATGAATAGGCTCAATAATGAAAAATTTATTTTCACAAAACCAAAACACAAGAGAAGTATTATATCAAGCAATAAATAAATATATAAAAATATTTAAGCCTTAATAATGAAGACCTGTAAATAGAAACAAACTATTATTTTGAAATGGATACTTCTAGGATTTAGAGCTAAATAACAATATTAATAATATTTATTGCCTTTAGGATACAGAGAAAATGAACTTACTTATAATACCAAAAATGGCTATAAATGGTGTGAGAACTAGAAATCTATCAAAATCTTGAATTTTTACTAATCTTGAGTTCATAATTTAATTCTAGAATTTTAACATAATTTAATTATAACCAGAAATTATGGCTAAGATGTATGTGTAAACATAAATGTTTATCACAAAGTGATTTAATAATGGAATATTGAGAACCCAAATGACCGAAACCAATAAAATTGTGAAGTACTATTTTAGGATAGCAACGAAATAAAATATATTGTGCAATCTTTAAAAATTTACTATTGTGGTAAATAAAAGAGCTCATAATATGATTGTGAATGAAACAGGATTGTGTATCACTGTATATATTGTGTACTGAATTTTTAGCAAGGTATATGCCAATATTTACACCTATACCCAAATGATAGTAATAGTAATAATAATAATAAAGACTGAAGGAAATGTAGTAGAATGGTAATAATTGTTATTCTCTTTTAGATTTCTGAGAGTGGTTTATCCTTTCTGCTTTTCTATATTTCCTATTTTTGTAAATGAGCTCATATTACTTTCATAAGTGGCAAAAATTAACAAATGTATGAGGATGTAGAAAAGAAACTATTCTAGATGATATTATTCTTTCTAATTATGCATTTGAGTCATTTTGATTTATAACAATAGGTTAGCAGTGAGCATATAACTCTGTGAGTATATGTTCTCAAAACTCATTTCAAACTACCAGTTAACAGTTTTAGACAAAGACCTAATTCCAAACCGGTGCCTCTTGTAATTTCTATTGCCCTTTTCATTTTGTCCTTCTCAGTTGAGCTTCCTCAAGAGTGGTTCCAATTTACCGTGCATTTCTATTGTATTTGCATGTACTCCCTAATCCTAGTTTTAGGTTCTGATGTGGTTTTGATGGCCTATTGTCCCCTGCCCCCCAATCCTTTAATTGGACCTGGAAGCATTCAAGGATAATGGCCGCATCTCTACATCCAAAGCACATTTTGATTTTTTTCTCTGTTGTATTTGATTCACTCTCTTTTTAAACCTCTCTCAGCTTTTTCTTCATGATATTACTCTGCTATTTCTCCCCAAAAGATTCCTTTAGCCGCTCGATGCCTTCCTCTTCTTCTACCTCTTTTAGCTTCCTTTACTTATTGGTGTGAGCTACTTCTTGGCAGCATATCCCGGAAAAACAAATCCAGGCTGTAAGATGCTGAGATGGCTTACGACCAAAGCTAATCCATGAAAGTTTTCAGTTCGTAATTTATTCAGTCCAAGTTTTAAGTTTTCTTCCATGGAACAATGGAATTGGGAGAAGTAGATGAGGAAATTCAGAGTTATGAATATTTACTTTCTTAACTCTAGGAACATGTCAGAGATAATATAATGAATCAGTAGAACCTGAGGATTCTGAAGCTTGCAAGCTTTTTGCACTACCACCTAAGTCCAAATCCTCATGATCTCATTTAATAATTATGGCCTACTGAACATCAGATGATTCCATAAGGTACTGCTTTCCCAGGAGTTAATGTTTTATTTATTTGCATGTAGCGTGTTCTCATTATAACATCTACAAAGTAAGGAGGGGATCTCCCAAATAAGGCAGCTGGGAGTATTGGCTGCTAGTTCATTCTTAATTCTAAAAAAATTGTATTATTGTTTTACCTCATTCTTGTTATCAAACAAATGTAAAACCTCTGCAAACTTTTCCTCATACTACTTTTATTCCTCTCCTGAATTAACTGTCTTAATATATTTGATTAATTGCAGCACAAAATTGAGAATGTTTCAATACTCATATAACTTTTGCTTCTTTTAAAAATTGATTTCCTTTCTGATCAAAATTACCCAACCTTTCTCCTACTTCTCATTTGTGTATTTCTAATTACTTTTTCAAATATTCTACCATGAAAAATACAACCTATGTTTTTTATAAGATTTCTTGCCTGACCGTTAGTTTCCAGCAATCTCTTAAATATGGGGTTTTCCCATACATTACTTCTTAGCTTGATTTTCTTGTTTTTTCATAACCTATTTTAGTTGATATTGCACACTCAACATTTTAAATAATACCAGCATACTAATGGCTCCAATGCTGACCAATTATTTATATATTCTTCTGTCTTGTGTAGATAGCTGACTGAATATGTTACAATGTTTGGCGTGAAGCAATCATGTATTCATTCTGTGAGATGATCAATAGTATAGTTCTTGATCTTAGGAATTAAAATAATTGGATGAAGTGATTGGCAGGCTAATGTGCAAGAGTTATACTTGCTACCACATCAATCTCTTATTCTATTAATCTAGAAGGTATCCTTACCATGGGAACTCCATATTCACCAGGTTCAACTACATGTCAGATCTAACTTCTATGTGCTCTTCTGCCACCTGGTAAGTATTATGGCTTCTCTTTTGCCACTGTACACTTTGTTATGTATATAAAAAATTTATGTCATTTTAGATATATAGTTTAAAACTCACTAAATTAGAAATCATGAATTTCCCCATTAATTTTAAATATAATATCTATGCCGTGTTGAGAAGGAGCAAAATGTAGTGAAAGTCCACTATCCTGGGGAAGGAAAACCATTTGGCCCCAGTTCTAAACACAACTTCTCTACTAATTGTCTACATGTGTTTAACCACTTTGGCTACATTTCTTCATTCATATTTAATAATCTCTGTGAGGGTAATTTTGTGTGTCAATGCGGTTGGACCTTGATACCCAGATATTTTGTCCAACATTATTCTGGTTAATTCTGTGAAGGTGTTTTGTGGATGAAGTTAATATTTAATTCATGGGCTTTGAGTAAAGCAGATGCATCTCTATAATATGAATGAGCCTCATTCAATCAGTTGAATTTGTTCTTAGTACAAAGACTGACCTCCCTTGAGCAAGAAGACTTCTTTTGGACACAAACTGCAACTGTTCCCTGGGTCTCCATCTTGCCTGCCTTCTCTGCAGATTTTGGATTTACCAAGCCTCCATCAAGTGAGCCATTTCCTGACAAATCTCTCTCTCTCTTTTTTTCTCCCTCTCTGTCTTTCTCTCTAACCCTTCACTCCCCACATCAACTCTGACTGATATAGATTTTGGTACTAATAGTGAACTTTCCACCTATCTCACTTTTAGAAAAACCATGATTAATCCACAAAACTAAATGTGTGCTAAATTTCTATAGAACATTGATAATGTATTACCTATTGTTTAGACTTTCTTTTTCTTAAAAAAAAAAAACTTGTTTAATTACAAGAAGATGTAAATGATTATAAATGAAAGGCATGGCAAAATGTTGAAGAAGAAGAATATTATTGAAAAATTACATTAAACACTTTTGGGCAGTGATTGGGGTAAACATGTAATAGAGTGTCTTACAAACAAACCGAGTTCCTAAAGAAATTGGCTAATACCGTGAAGTCTGGTAAGGTGATGCCTCCTGATTTGTTCTTTTTGCTTAAGGTTCCTGTGGCTATCTAGGGCCTTTTCTGGTTTCAAACAAAGTGAAGAACTATTTTTCCTAGATCTGCAAAAAATTGCATTGGCATTTTAATGGGAATTGCTTTGAATCTGTAGATTACTGTGGGTAGCATACACATTTTTACAACGTTGATTCTGCCGATACACGAGAATGATATGCTTTTCTGTTTTGCATCCTCTGCAATTTCCTTCCTCAGTGTTGCATCATTCTCCCTATAGAGGTCTTTATCTCCTTAGTTAAATATATTCCTAGGTATTTTATTTTCTTTGCTGCTGGTTTGAAAGTTATTGAGTCTTTGATTTGATTTTCAGCTTGACTGTTACTAGTGTATATGAATGCTACTGATGTGTATACATTGATTTTGTAACCTGAGACTTTGCTGAATTTATTTATCAATTCCGGGAGTCTCTTGGCAGAATCTTTGAGGTTTTCTAGGTATAAGATCACATCCTCAGCAAAGAGCAATAGTTTGGCCTCTTCTTTCCGCATTTGGATATCCTTGATTTCTTTCTCTTATCTGATTGCTCTGGCTAGGACTTCCAGCACTATGTTGAACAGAAGTGATGACAGTGGACAACTTTGTCTGGTATGAGTTCTAAGCAGGAATCCTTTCAATTTTTCCCTATTCAGTATGATGTTGGCTGTGAGTTTGTTGTATATGGCTTTTATCATTTTTAGGTAAGTCCCATCTATGTCTATTTATTAAGTGTTCTTATAAAAGAGTGCTGAATTTTGTCAAATGCTTTTTCTGTGTCTGTTGAGAGGATCATATGGTCTTTGTTTTTGCACATAACTAATACCTAAATATCTTTGTGCCATTTAGTCATTTTGTAACATAATCATGGTGTTCTCAATTTTCCTGAGAAATAAGTATGATTCGAAGTTGCCCTATGTTTTCTGAATGAGAATTCCATGAATGTCTTTAATTTCTTTTTTGTATTGTTGATAGATTTCAAAATTTTAATATTATTAAATAGTAGACTTGTTAAAATTCCTTAAATCACTTTGTTACAATTAAAGGACACACATAAGTGGTTCCATTTTATAAATGCAAAATATTTAATGTGATTATGAAAGTGGAGAAATCAATGAAAAACTAAATTGTTTTATCTTTTACAAACTAATTAGCAAAGCAATTATTATGATAACCACTATAGTTTTGTTAAATAGCATTATTCTTCCCATTTAATCAGTAGTCTAAAACTGCTTGATGGTTGCTGAATAAAGGCATACAATTGTTCTGTTTTTTAAACATTGGTTTTGATACTGTAAAAAACTGAACACTGCTCTTTGAAAAATTTAGTACAATCTTTAAGCATGTCAAGAAAAAAAATAGCATTGTGTTTTAATTCTACTGAATGGCATCATAAAACAACAACAAATTATGTTTATTATACATTATCATGTATCAGAAAATTTTCTTTGAGGTATGTAGCAATTAAACATACAAAACAGTTTCTTTCAATAATGGGATATAAAATAAAAATATACATATAAATTAAATTATATAATATATAATATTATATAAATGTAACATGTAAAATTATATAACTCAGTATATATATTTAAAAGTAAAGGTTACAGAATGGAGCTCATGATGCTATTAATATTAGAAAATTAAGAAGACTATTTCTGAAAAGGTAAAATGTGATCAGATTCCACAATAAACTGAGGGAGAAAACCATGTGGATAGTTTGGGAAAGAGCTTTCTAGGAAAAGGAAAGAGCAAGTGCAAAGATGATATCAGAAAAAAATAAAAGGAGGATAATAAAATCATCAATATACAGCTTCTAACATTTAAACTAAGATTGGACACTGATATTATAGGTTTGAAAACCAGTTACTATTAAGATATGACTTTAAAAAATGGAGATTATCTTGAGTGGACCTGACCTAATCAGGTGTCTCTTTGAAAGGGACTGAGTTATTTCTAGCAAAGAGGTTTGAAGCATGAGAAAGGGTAAATATGAGAGAGATTCTTCTATGCTGGTTCTGAAGATAAAAGAGGTCAAGTAACAAGGAATACAGACAAACTAAAGGGGATCAGAGCATCCACTGACCGGCAGTTGAAAAGAAAATGGGCACCTCAATCTTCTGACTGTGAGGAATAGAATCTTACCAAATCTATGTGAGCCTGGAAGCGGACTCCGATCTCCAGGTGAATATATAACCCCTCTGACACCTTCAGTCTTGCCTTGTGAAACTCTGACCAGAGATTGTGAGACCTACCATATGGTGAGATAAGAGATAAGTGTTGTGTTAAGAAGAGCATTCCACAGTAAACTTCCTGTCTGAAATCCAAGAAAGCTCAATCTTAAGCCTCTAGATTGCAGTGATTTGTTTTAAAGCATTAGAAAATGAATACAGCTACAATCATAGAATTTTCTCCATAGTGTAGAATGTGAATGTTGTTGCTTTATGCTATAATGTGTTAAACTATAGGAAAAGTTTAAAATATTAAAAATAGAGAAGTATTATGAAAGATAAAAGGAGATTAGAAGTGACTAAATGGAAGTACAGGAAATCAGACACTAGAGTTCTTCAAGATTTGAGGGTGAAAGGAATTTAAAATATCTTATAATTAAGGAGCCCTAAGTGATATTTGTATTAGTAAAAATTAGAAGCTGTAGAATGTGCTAGAATTGGAATGAATGCTTCGCTCTATGACGTCATTCCAACTAAGCTGGACAGTTCAGCACAATCACTGAGATATTTAGTTTTCCTGAGCCACCTTTTACACCAGTATGAGTCACCGCCAAATACAATAGAGTCCCTGAAGCCAACTACCTCCTATATGAGAGCAAGTGAAATAGAAATAATGGGCTCTGATTAACCAGAACACGGCATGTGATCATATCACTTGCTAAGTAAGTCATCAAATGCCAGAATAGTATATAATGATCAGGTGAATAAGGATTGTTGTCTTAGATGTCAGTGGAGCAAGAAAATGCCACAGGGGATCTAAGTACTTCTTTTCCCAAACATCACAAAATTATAGCCCCACTCAAACAATGTATACAAAAAAAAAAAAAAAAAAAAAAAACATCTTGGAGAGTAGTACATGAGGAGAAATATAAAAGACCAAGTATTTTTATGAAGAGAGACTGAACTTTAATTAAAGTGACTATTTGTATTATTATGCCAACCTAACATTAATTGATGGAATTAGGACATTTTTCTTTCTATTTATAGAAGGTTGGGAATCTGTAATAGCTACAGAAAAAGTAAAGAAGCTGCAGTGTTGCTGGGTATCTGAGTCATAGTGTGAATAAATGTGTAATATCAATTTACACATACATATATATGCACACATACACATACATAGAGACATAGACCTTTACCTTAAAATCAATAATTCTTGTATTATTCAATTTGGGCTACTATAACAAAAATGCCACATACTCTGTGACTTAAACAACAAAAGTTTATTTTTTCACATCTCTGGAGGCTGGGAAGTCCAAGTTCAAGGTGCTGGCAGATTTAGTGTTTGGTTAGGGCTCTTTTCTTGATTTGCAGAGACTGTCCTCTCATATCTTCACAGGATGGACAGCAGAAAGCAGAAGCAAGTGCTTTCTTATGTTTTCTTCTTATGACACTAAACTCATCATAAGGGCTCCACCTTCATAAATTAATTACCTCCCAAAGACCCTACGTTCTAATACCATCCCATTAGGAGTTAGGATTTCGACGTATGAATTTGGAAGGACATATACATGCAATTCATAACAATTCCATACATTCAAATTTAAATCTGTATTAAATTTATGTTCTCACATAAAATAGTGTAGTGGAAGCTAGTTCTTTAAGTTCTGATAACAGTTTAAGTTGGATGACTTTCATATTTTACTTACTCTGATTGTTTATATGGCAGTAAAAGGGTAAACAAAAACCATAAATAATATAATCCATTTAGAAAATACTAACCTGCTCAAGTACCTATCTCAAAATCGTTATTACATTACCTAAATATGGGTAATTGGTATGTTTTCTATTTATTTTAGAGAAGGTTGAAATGTCAAGCATGTTTAGTTGCAGTCATTCTTCAGCATATTTCTTTCCTAAACAGAACTAAGAGATGTCTAGTTTCTAATTCTGGTAGCATCTGGAGTCAGCATGGAGTTGTGCAGCTCATTAAAGTGCTATACCAGTATGAGAGATTTTTTCTTTCTTTGCTTCTTGTTTCTAAGTTCAAGTGTTCTTATTTCCTACCTTGTCAGTATAGGGAATAAAGGTGCCCCCAAATTTGGGGTTTTAGGAGGCGACCAGGGTGGCATTTGATTTCATTAGCAATAGAACACTTCACATGTTGTCACTGAATAAGATGCCATTTCATCTATCTTGCTAACCTGAAGAAAAAACTAAGCATTTTTTTTTTGTTTGGTGTATATGTGTGAATGTTGAGAATTTCAAGGGAATTTGGAAGCAGAAGTCATATTCTCTCCCATAACAAATCATTCATTATGAAAAATAAGATTTAAATTTGAATATAGGGTAGAATATAAAATCAGACACTAATTTCCTGAGATAAATTTAACTTGAAAACAAGTAACGTTGGTGACAAATAAATGTGTTGATTCATAGTCACCATTGTATTTTTAAGTCTTAGTCCCACATGGAATTTATTTGATTCCTGGAGAATAGAATTTGGTAAAGTGTTATTTTACCTATAAGATTTTATTCACTGATTGAATCAAGATCTTCATACTGAGATATATGTTTTAAAATCTATTTATTGAAAATTATATTCCACCTGTGTTTTTCTATTCATGCTTATTTTCTACCCATACAGTTGTGCCCCAAAATGCAATGATTTAAATAGACAGAGGTATCTTCTAAATTATAACTTAGTAAAATAGGATAAGCTTCTCCTTACTTCAGTATCAATTGGTTTCATTTAATATCAAATAACAGTTTCATACCTTAGTCAACAAGTGGTCTTTTTGTATACTCAGAATTCACGTCAACAATGCAAATCCATTCTCAAACCTATAATTAAAAATGATAGGGGACAACAAGAGATTTTCTTTCCACATAAAATCTGCTAGTCCATTAATATACTCACCACATTGTCTAAGTAGATATTCTTTCCAATTATAATAGAGAGTGAAAATAATCTATGAGCATTAATATATTAAAACGTTTTTAAAAGGTTGATTAGATATGATTGTGTTCTAGATACAGGAATTGGAGGGCAGACTTACATGTGAAAGAAATAACAATTAGAATGTATTTATGTGCCTATGTCAAATAAAAGCTAGAGAATACATAGAATACTAGGCAATGGATGAAAGAGAGAGCTTAAAGAAAGGCACAAGAATATCGACCATAAGGAGTGTAGTAAGTTGGCTGTTCTAAGTTCTTTCTCCACCATCACCCCCTTGTTGCACTAAATCATCAATCACTATTGATTTTACTCCTTAGATATTCTTAAATTGGCCTCTGTCTTTCAATAGAGATAGATATTGGCAGATATGCCATCTGTCAATTTCAAGTTTTCTTGAACTTGCCACCTCTTACCATGATGAAGTGACATGGACCAAATTCACTCTCCCAGCTTAAAGAATTTAAAAAATGGACAAACTACATGAAGTAAATATTTTCAGATTTTGGATCATAGGCAAGGCAGGGCACTGAGAACTGAAAGAAAAATAACAGACAACTGGAGCTATATGATTGCTCCAGCTTACTGACCAGAGGCAGTTCTCAGGCAAAGGCACAGGAGGTAAAACTTAAATAGAGGCTGGCTGTATCCCTTAGTTGAGGAAAGAGCTCTGAGTTCAGGGAAATTAAGATGGCTAGAATTCACAGGACAGAGATTACAGAGAGCGAGAGAGAGAAAGAGAAACTTTGGAGATAGTCAGTGTTTCCTCTAGTGTACAGTTGAGTACTGATCAGCACATGATTATGAAAAAATTAAATCCAGGAAAAGACAACCAAAAATAGAATAATCCTTAGAAATAATATAATTTCAAATAGAATAATTCCTGGTAGTTATGCATGGCCAAAGATTATTCACATTTCCACCAGCCGAAATTAAAAGACTTCTTAATACACAAGGTGTCAATGAGAGTTTGCAAAAGATCGATGCCTCTTTAGTGGGGTCATGTTAGCTCTGGATGAAAAGCTGTCTGGATTCCCATTAGAAAGTTTAAAAACAAGACTTGAAAGGTTCAAATTGTTTACAGGAAACTCAACTACATTTCAGAAGAAAGCTCGGAAATATTCAAATGAATAAAACAAATTTACATATAAGACACAAATAAGTTAAAAATCAAAGGGTAGAAAAATTATTCCATGAAAACATTAATAATGGGAAATCTGGAATGTGTAGATTAATATCAGGTTCTATTTATTTTTTCTGGATCTTTGGAAGAACATCTTAAATAATCTCCATTTTTCCTGTTCTGTACACCTATAATTCTTCTTGCAGAATAGTCTTTTCTAAAGTGAATTTATTACTAGATTCCCTGGAAATATGATAAAATATATATTTATATATATCTCTATTATACCTCCAAAAATTCTAATTGAATAGATATTTTTAATAATTTACTGGCAATGCCAATGATCAACAGGAATATAAACACGTTACTCTTTTCATTAGAAAATTTTAATGATGCTCCACCTCTTATAGAACAAAATACAACCAAATATTAGGCTGTACATAATTTTTATAATATGATCCATGCCTATCTTTATGTTTCTTTCTTCTTATAATATTGCTCTTGACTTAACATCAATATTGAAATATATATAATTTTCTATATAAAATACTCTGATCATGTAACTAACAAATGGCTTAGAGCAGACTAGATAGATATTTCAAAAACTATTTATTTAAATATTGAAAATTGAGGAGAATAACCAGATTTTATGATTATATATAATGCAGAAAGCTTAGAATGTATTTAATAAATATTTGTATCATGGCTACTATTTGCAGACATTGTTCTAGGGACTAAAAGTACAGCAATGATAAAACAATACAATGCCTTTGACTTATAAAACTTACATTTTAGAAAAGCCAGATTAAAAATGGGAAATGGTAAAGCTCCAAGCCCTTGTATCCCAACTGTGAAATCAAATTGCAAGCAAAAGCTAGCTAATATGAGCCAGCTACCTTGAGGGAGCTCCCTTATGGGAGCTCTGGAAAACAGTTCAAGATCTACAGCATAGCTCCCTTATGATAGCTCTGGAAAACAATCAAAGATACACAACAACCAAGTGAATGACCAATCAAAAAAAGCCACATTTGAAACAGGAGGAGAATTTATAGCATTTTTGCTCACCTTTGCCCTACCCAGTCCTCCATACCGCATGGTCTTTGTCTGGAGAACACAGCAGCCCTGTACTCAGTTCCTTCCCTTGAGTTGGAGGCAGCACTGGGGGCCTTATTTGCAATGTCCTAATTTGTCTGAGGATGCTTGAAGGACTGGTCTTGTTTCGCCTAGCTCAGAGGTGAGGCAGCAAAAAGTGGTGAATGCAGTGGACACTGCTCATAAAAACTACAGGGAGAACAAGACCCACAGATACCTAGAGAAAGATATCATAAGTGGAGATAAACAATTGACCATCTAAGCCTCCAAGGAGTGGCAGAGAAGAGACTCTTTGAGAGATCCAAGGCAATTAAAAGCAATCATGGGTACAGAATGATAGAAAGTCCACATATAGGTCTAGGCAAGACAAATGATCAGAAAAGACCTGAGAATACCTTAAGCCTTTTCCACGGGCTGATCCACAGTTTCAGAACATGTCCCATTAATTAGTAAAGGACATTCTTGGCACGCGGAGCAAGACTGCAAGAACAGAGACAAGTGGCATACTTTTTCTCTTTGTCCTTTTTTTTAACTTGCAAGCTTTCCATGCTCCCAGTTTTTATGTCTCTCTTGTAATAGTATATACCTGAAGTTTGTTTATTCAGTGGTTGTGACAATCTTATTTTTTACCTTTTATATTTAGGTAAATTATCATTTATTTTAATTATTGATAAATTTTGGCCAACTTACTTTTGTTCTAAGTGGTTTTATGATTATTTTCTTTTACTTTATTGAGTTTTTTTTAGTATTTTCCCCTATAATTTAGTGTCCTCTTTTAGGTTGTTTGGATTTTTCCTTGATAACTATGTCTTATAAATCATTTTAATGGTCAACTATATATTTTCATATGAGTATGTAACTTAAACAAGTTAAACCAATCCAAAATTAGCTATGTACAATATTTGATAGGTAGCAGAATTAAAAAAAAATGAGTCTCAGGAAGAACTCAGTCTAATAAGCAAATAACATAAAAATAAAAATGACAACACCAGGCAGTACGAAGCTGCTGTGAGCTTTATAATTGTAATCTGATGATAGAGTCAAGGTTAATTAAATAAAATTTGAGAGAATAATAGTAAAATTTTGTTAAAATAAGAATTTGATATGAGCTTTAAAATGTTATGTAGATATTTAACTGATGTGGATGGGTAGAGGAAACAATGTAAAATAAAGGACCTGTGAAAAAACTGCAGGGAACCTTCGGCAAAGTATTTTGTCTGGTGTGTGTGTGTGTGTGTGTGTGTGTGTGTGTGTGTTTGCAGTAGTAGCAGTTATTTTAGTAATAGTAGTAGTAGCATTATATAATAGTTCTATTACTAGTAGACATTAAAGTTGATAGGAAAAATATATTTATTGGCATATTGAGAAATACTTTTATATTTAATGGGCAACCAATAAAATATTTGAACAGGGGAGTGATACATTCAAGACTTATTGGGTATGAAGAATAGGAATAGCTAAAACTAACTGGCAGAAAAATGATTTAAAAGATTTTTGAGACAGTCTGGAACAGAAAGAGAAGTGACTTCTCAGCTAGGAAAAGAGATATTGGGACTTGAAAACTGGGAAAGGAAATTTTCAAGACATGATGAAAGTAAAATCTATAGAAATTGGCAAGTTTTTAGATTCTGGGAGAGAAGATTGTCTTAAGAATGGAAGAAATGAAGACAGAGATTAGTCCAAGATATGGAACTGTGCGATATGTCAAATGTGTCACGAACTTAGACTCACACAGACAGGTACAGGCATACACAGGCTCTATATTTTTTCTAAAGCAAGTTCTCTTATTAACATATTATCAATTCTCAAACAGTTTTAGAGTTTTAAAATTGATTTTGGTTTAATATTTAGTATAAAATTTAGTCATTTTTTTGCTTATATTAGATTTTTTATTTACACAGTCTATTTTGCTCATGAATTCTGTTATTTAGCCCTCTTGGATAGTCTTTTAGTACTGTAGTACAGAAACTATTCTTATTTACAATTAGTGTGTGCATTTTCTGTTTTTAGAAAATTTTAGACACACTGGGAATTTCTCATAATTTATACATGTTCTTGACAGGTTCATATGATTCCTGACAGAAGTTGCCTAAAAGGGTTGAAGCTTAAGGATGATTGAACATATCCATTGTATCTCAGAAAACAGAAATGCATAAATTATTTTGTTGTCTCTTTAAATTAAATTATATGAGGCAAAGAATTCTCTTTTGAGATTCAGGCAGCACACACGATCTAATTTCTCTAATTAGTTTCCTTGTTCCTGCTTTTGCTTCCATGGCATCCATCCACAAGCAACGACCGAAATCCAAAAACAAGTTTCTTTTTGAATGACAGGCATATTAGCTAAGACATCTCACTAAAAGTGCAGAAGGAATATTGGAAAGAATAAAGTAAATTCAGTAAGATTTCTGTAGAGCAAAAATAATCTTGCATAAATTTATTATCTCATGCCACTTACTACTCTCAAATCTCTTCTAAGGTACTTTAAGGTAAGCTTGAGGGTTGATATTTAAATGAAGAAAGCATCTATGTATCAAAAAGAGAGAATACCCACCTCTTGGTATCATTGTATCTATTTTCTTCATTGCTTTTTTCTATTTGTATCTGCAAATCTATCTATCTATCTATCTATATATCTTCATATCTACATAATTTTTTACCTATTTACTTCTATATCTAGATATAGTTTTGTGGGGAAAACATTCAAAAATTATCATGAATTTTAATTATTTTAAGATATTAATTTGTATACTATATTCAATTCAAACACTTCTCTGTTGCAATAGTCACTATATATTTTTCTTCAATATTTTCTTCCTTAATAATATAATCACTGGTGTTTATCTAAGCACTTTACTAGCAGAAATTAAGAATAGATTTCCTAGGCTTTGGAACAGGTATGTCAAGAAATATGAAGCTTAAGAAGAAAGTAGGGGCAGACTTCATGCCATTTATACTGAAAGATAAACGGTAGAAAACTTCAAAAAATCTGTGTATGCTACTTCCTTCTTATGACTTTTAGTCAAGTTCTATAGAAAGATATTCTGTCTTGAGATAGCCCATCTGTAAACAAATATGGAAGAGTATAGAGTTTGACTAAGTCAGAAGATCTTTGCCCATGGCCTACAAGTAGAGTTAACAGTGTGTTATCGTATGAAGCACTTTAATTTATAAACTAATTTTGTAGCCCAAACTGAAGCAATTAAAAGTACTGTTGTGAATTGCAGATGAGGCAGGATGCTGCTAGTGCTCCACTGAATAAAGACTGTGAGCCTACTACTCAAAATGGGATTAAACACATTGCTATCTCAGGTAAACTCTTTGAGATGGTCCCAAAGTAACTGATATTACATTGAGATGAAGTGTTGAGGACCAGGAGAGGAACAGAGGCTAGTAACTTAAATTAAGTAAGTAAATATAAATAAAGTGGACAGACTTAAAGACAGTATTTAGGTAGGAAGTTTATTTGTGATAACACACATGTGAGATATCACATCTTTGTTGCCTAAAGTGACTGTTGGAATAATTTGTTATGCTTCAATAGATAACTAATATACCATGTAAGTTTAATAATGTGCACCATTAGAATTGGTACTCTGATTTAAATCTAGACAAAAAATGTAATGTGATATTTTCTTATATACATATTTGCAAGGAAAGAAGAGAAAAATCTTTATGTTTAATAATATGACCACTTTAAACTACAGGCTAGATAATGAGAGAGAGAGAGCAAATCTCTGCTGTTCATGAACTAGTTCATTTCTGTAAGGCTGTTTATAAATCTACAATTTTTTTCATCCAAAGAAACTATTGAAGCAATTTTACTGCCATCTGTTTTCCTTTACTTATAGGTTTGTTTTTGTTCATGACGTTTTCGTACATTGAATGTTTATCAGTAAAGGGATTTCTCTATTAATTTTGTAATGCAGTGATGATAAAATGCATTTCTTTGATTCTAAATATGCTCCAAATTTTAAAAATCCTTATGAATCATGTAATTAATGTGGATGTCAAATGTAACAATATTTTTGGAAAGACAGTATTGAAAAAGAAGGAATAAATAATTTACTTCAATCTAGAAATATATAAATTAATGCTGTACCTTATTAATGCTCTTCTTTATGAAAAAGGGAAGTATTTATTGCGAAGCTGAAATTGCAAAAGCATAGTCATAAGAAGCATATGTAAAATAAACCATGAAGCAAACATGCAAGTAAAAAATAGATTTTTTTATATTTTAATAATGATGATTAGTGGTAATGACCACGTCAGAATATCAAGTTGAATATGTAGAAAATATAAAATTGACAGTGAAATAATATCAAAAATTAAGAATTAATTAAATTATAGAGGTATTTTATAAATGAGAACATTTAATTAAACCGATTAAAATAATATTGTGAGCAAATAAATATAAATTGCTTCACTAAGAAAGACCACAAACCAGAAAAACGAAGCATGAGATTTGGGTTTTAATCAGCTGTGACCAAGGACACATACTGTCTTTTCTTCTCTTTCTTATATAAAGTCATAGTATTGGTCTCTTGAATTTAAATGTGAATGGAGGACAGGAGATTAAGGTTATCTACAAATATTTGCAAGTAAATTGTTGGTATCTTGAGACTGAAAGCAAAATAAAACATACTGATAACATACCAGAGATACATCATACACTACATTTATAAATCAAAATAAGATTACAAAATAAAAGAAGACATATAAGATACACAACAACTAATTGTGTTAATGTTACTTGCATTAGGTGCTATGTCTTAGATACCTAGAATAAAAACCTGATTACGCTCTCAAGAGTTTGTATTCTAATGGGAGATATAAGTATTAAACAAGCATTTACAGAAGTGTGATGATAAATGCTAGCTATCTCGTAAGTTGTCTTAGGAGAAGAGTTTAGGCTTAAAAATTGAGCAGGAGCTATGCTTGGGAAGAGTGGGAAGTGGAGTTGTTCATGCGAAGGTTCGGGTGGACAAAGGTATTGTAGGCAGAGTAAAGAACAAAAACAAAAATTTGAAGATAATGGAGAAATAGTGCTTTGCCAGAAAGCCCAGTGATGCAGGGGTGGAATTGGTGGGAATTGGTGAGACATGAGGCAGGAAAGGAAATCGGGGGCAGATGATAAGCATCACTATAGTACTTAGAGCAAATTTTAAAAACATAAGTGAATAACAAAACTCAAATTCAGCCCCAAAGAAAAAGTATAGAGGAAACATTTTAGATTAGATGTATACATTGTGGGATGAAATTATTATGGATAATAAAAATCAAGATAATGGCTTTGTGTTAAATTTTATAGATGTTCCTTTAAAAAACTCATTAATTCAAATGTTTTAGTTGGGTAACGTTTAACTTCAAGAGACAAATCCCCTTTGAGGTATTTAGGTTTATAGAATCTATTATTATGTCTTAAATTTAGTTTAAGAAAACCAAGCAAACAAGAGTTGCTGGACTTCACAAAAGACTAAAGACTAGAAAACTATCTGAAATCTGAAGAGGCATATTTTCTTTTTTCTTTTTTTCTTCTCTCTCTCTCTCTCTCTCTCTCTCTCTCTCTCTCTCTCTCTCTCTCTCTCTCACCAGCCCCCAGTCCGGACCCCAAGACACAGACACAGACACAGACACACAAACTGTTTCTATTCCGGTTTGCTGTGGATATTTACTCCCTTCTACTACAACTCTCTAAAAATTGGCTTGCAAAACACATAGACCAAGACAGCAGATTTAGACCTAGAGTCAGAATTTCATTATTAGAAAGTCAGAGTTCTGATCAGAATGGGAGCTGTAGAGATCGTCCAGCGTCTCTACCAGTGTCACGGCGCAATGAAGAATGCTCCAGACCACAATCTCAGGCTGAAGGAGGAGGAGAGACTCTTTTCGTTTCAAAGAGCTCTCAAACTTCTCCAGATCTTCGTATTTATTATAGGGAAAGGTATATGTTTACAGTAAAGAACATATGGATAAAATCTTTTCTGTCATATAGTAAGCATATTGTTCCAAACAAGTCTATTTAGTGATATAAGTTAAACTTATAATTATTTTGTTATTTCCTTGTTGTTCCTTAAGGCCGTAAAGAAAAGGGCAGGGACCCAACACCGGTCACGCTTCCATACATTCCAAAGCCTGCTGTGTGCAGCTGGCTGACAACAATCATATCCCAACTCCTGTTTGCAGGACTGTCAGATATCCACCTTTCTCACAGTCCTTGACCCAGGCCTTCATGCCTTGTCTAATATCCTCTACAGTAGCCTTGCTGTTGAGTCTGCATAACACTTTATGTAAGACTGAGAAAATGTGCATGTTGAGGGGCTGATGACTAGCGCTCTTGTAGCAGATTGTTAATCGCCGTCTCTCAACCAATTAATCACATCACTGTAAATCCGTATCTGTGCATAGTCTCCTCCCTCACTACAGCTGGGAGAACTTACAGCTTGTACAAATGGATAGAATGTAGTAGAAGTGATATCCTGCTCAGTCCTTGCTTAGGGCTTAAGAGGATTTGCATTTTCTTCTTTTGTCTCTTGGGACCCTGTTAGTATATAAAGAAATCCTGACTATCTTGCTACAGTGGATGGATGGATACAAAGGCTCTGAACATGTAAAAACCACAAGAGCCAAGAGTTCCTGGAGATTGAAAGATCATGAGAAGAAAGGCCCTAATTTCCAAGCCATTGCAACTAGGGAGAACAGGACTACATATGAACGAGACCACCTTGGATTTTTAATTAAACCTTAGCCACTTGAGGCAATACCAAATGGATCAGAAATATGCCAATCCATCTGAGCCCTGCTCAGTTAAGTCACAGAACTGTGAGCAAATAGAATGGTAATTTTTGTGATCCAATGCATTTTGGAGTGGTTTGTTACATGGCAATAAATTTTACATAGTATTCTATGGCCAACCTCAAATAGATACCTAACTCTCTGTATCCCAATTTCAAATTCCCAGAGGATATTCTAGTTGTCTCTGCTTGCACTGGACCCACAGTCCAAAGACCTGTGACCACAGAGTTGGCTAGCTATTCAACAGGTATTGATAAAAGCACCAGTATTAGGCCAATGAATCTTAAACAGTTTATACTTAATAAATTAAATTTATTTATGGAATCTGAGAGTAATGTCTCTGAAGATGGGACTAGAAAAATAAGTGTAGCTTGATTCCTGCTCTAGAGTAGCTTTCAGTCTTTTAGGAGAGGTGAAATAAATGTAAGGAACCAATAAATGTGTATTATCATGAAAATTCACAATTTGCAAATATTGGCAATGTGATATGAACATATTACACTATTGTGCATATTACCATATATATGTGTATATCTGTATATCTATCATACATCTGTATATATATATCTGTATCTCTGTATATCTATCATATATCCATCCATCTGCTTAGCTACCTATGTACCTATGAATCTACAATTTTTCTTTTATATCAAAGCATTCCATTGTACTATAGAGATATGACGATTTAGCTACTTTTCTTTTAATATAATACATTTGTAGTTTTTTTCCCCAAAATTGATCTCTATTCTCCTAAGTCTCATACTGACATAATTTAGAAAGTTAATATGAGATATTTTAAATTAAATTTATTTTAAACTTAATACATAGGAAAGTCTATGCAATTCAGACAGAGTAGAGAATACTTAAAGTACTAAGGAAAAATAGTTAAAATATTTTCAAAATTTAAAGCATTTATATTTTGCATGACAACAAAATAAATATTAAAATATGGATGAAGGATTGGGAGATATATTTGGAAAAAGTATAACAGATTAATAGGCAGAATGCATTAGGACTAATACAAGTCAAGAATAAAAATACAAGCATGAAGGATAATGGCAAAAAGCTTATAATTGATAATTCAAGGGAGAGAACTATTGATGGCTATTAAATGCAAAACATTATTAGTCTCACTATTGAGAGACAGTTAAATCATACCATGAGTTGTCGTATCTACACAGAAACTGTCTGAACCCCAAATCCTTCTACTCTTACAAAGTTTCTCCAGCCACGTGGGTTATTAAAATTCCATAAACCCAGAGACCTGGACACACTCTCAAATGACAGTTCTATTGCTCTCACTTGTCCCAAAGTCATGGGAAGAGGCACAGGGATTGACCTGACTGGTTGCTGTAGTTGTTATTTCTCCATGTAAACATCTTTTTGTTTGATCCTGAACACACTTATGCTTTTATTATCCACCTACTGCGGGCATAGGTTCCCACATTGACCAGGTTTGCGGCATATTTTAGTACAAAGTTTAATTATGTTTGATCGTTTAGACTCAAGAGATTAGCCCCACATTCAAACACATTAAAAATTCTTGTAAATTTTGTGTCAGTGATGCATTTTACCCCATATCTTTTCTGTGATTTCCACGATTGAGTAAGGAAGGAGATGTCAATGCATGTACCCAGTGGGCCATCTTTAATTGAAAGATCTTCAACATTTATCAAATATTTACCCTCAGTAAGTCCTTTTAAGCTACTATCATGCCAGAATACAGTATCCAGTTTTCCTCTGCTGTGAGATATCCTTCCCATTTTCCCATCTCAATTCTTCCTCTATGTTAAATATCCTCCTTCCTCTATACCCCTCCCCCAGAACACTAAACAGCTTGTCAGTTGACTTATGTATTCCTAAATTTGAAGGACAGCTGGTGACTTTGCCTACTTCCACTTTCCTTTCTGCATCAATCTCTGAAATTAAAGGGCACGGCCCCATTGAATTATGAAGGAAAGGAAAAGTTTTTGGAAATTATTATGAATATATGTTTCTGTTAGAAAACATGAGAAATCAAACTGAAAGAAATAATGGGAAATGGGAAAACAAGATAATAAAGATAATGTTACAATGCTTTTCCTAATCACTCAATTTTTAGACATCAAGAGAAATTTGAATTTTATTTATAGATAGAAAAATCCAAATGAATAAAGATGATATATGGAATTTGAGACTCATTTACTATATGTTTTTATAAGTCAATGAATTATTTCCAAATGGTAATTGAGTCTAGCTAATGATGTTTAATTCACAAGTAAGAAAATAACTAAACTGAGGTTATCTGAAGATGATCACATAATTATTGTCAAATCAAAAGATGAAGTACAATTTGTAGCACATCATTTAAACATAATTGCAAAGAATTATAAAATAAGAATTTCCCAAGAAATCTATGTGGGCATTAAACAAAGAGAAACAATACAATGAAGGTATGATTGAAGGAAATACAGAGACAAACAATTTAGGATGTATAATTTTCTAATGACAAAGATGATAGTTACCTTAGTAAAAATTTTAATGCAATAAAAATTATACTAAAAGGAATTTCAATAAACAAATGACTCCAAGCTAAGATTAGATCACTTTAGGCCAAAAGAATCAGTGACCAATTTATGAATTCTTTCCTGCGTAGCTGGCTTACTGGAAACTCTAGGAAATTCTCCTTATATATTGAGAGTATAAACTCTTTGGTGAATCATTTTCATCCTATGTTTCCAAATAAACATCTAGTGCCCACTTACGCCCACTGGAGAGATGCCCCAGAGCTCTTAGTAGTCTAATCTACTGTTAGCTCATGCCTGCACCTCAGAAGGGGCTTCTTTCTCTCTGGGCTTTATCAGGACTACACAATAGGGGGTATGATTCTGATGTCCACATTTTAATAAAGAACAAATAAGGCAATGTCCTACTGCCAAATGGAAGCTGTCTCTTGCCGATGGATCTGAAAGGGTCACATTTTGACAGAGGTGTGCTATGTTTAAATAAAAGAATCAGGTAAACAACTCAACACTTAAAACAGTGTAACTCGTCTCTTTTTATTGCCTACCTCTCAATCCTAAAGACATAGGATATCCTGGAGAAAATAATTTACTACCTTACAAGATTTTTGATGCAAATACAAGGTCTTGCGGAATAGAGATTTTAGTTTCCATGTTGCCGTTTCACTGTCATAGTCCTTTTTCCAAGACAGATGATAAAGTGCAAAGTCAAATCAAAGTGAAAGCCCTTGAGACCAGATCAGAGAATACTGAACTCAACAGTTCTGTGGACTCTGCCACAGATATGTTCTTTATATACTCGAGCTTAATAACTCGCCTTCTCTTTCTCCTCCTCCACCTTCTTTGACTATTTGCTTGTTCCCATAGTTTATTTTTGTATGTACCCATGCAATTTTACTATTATTATTACTATTATGTAGGATATGCCAATTATATTTTTAAAAGTTCAAGCAAAATCACATATTTGATTTTTATTATTAAAGTTTTAACTCCTTTCAAAGTCTTCTTATTTTTCTGGTAGTCCCATGTTGACAGTGGTTTTGTTTGAAAGCAACACTGTATATGTCCATTGTGTGGTGTAATTGTATGTTTTAGAAGGGTCAAATCGGTAACGACAATTTCTAGAATCGTTGCAGGCAGGATAATTTATTGTTCTAATCTAAGACATGCTGAGAATAGGCCTTTGTTATTTGATGAATTAAGGTCCAGTGAGGTTTTGGGCAGAATTCTTTCTAGGAAAATGTAATTATGCATAATTTTTTTTCACATGTCTGTGTTACTTGACTGTTCCAGCTACAAAAATACAAATAACATCAAGTACTTTGGGAAAAATAGCAAGGGATAATAAAATGATAAATGGAAAAGTAATACATGTGTAGTACATGCTTTAAGAAAATTTTATAAAGCATAAGATGGTCCATTCACAATAGGGGGCTAACTCCCTTTTGTCTGCTTCACCTTTCAAGAATTGATTTACCCTCCTGCATTTCTCTACAAACGTCTACTACCCATTTTGTATTTAGCTTAAAGGCTTTATAAATAATTAAAATCGTGCAACAAAAAGGCAACACATATATGGAATACAAAGATAATTTTGAAATATCTTTTAAAGTTCTTGCTTAGTTCCTAGTTCAATCATTGAACAAAATGTTTACCATCTTATCTGAATAAAATTCCAAGACAATGCTGATCACTATTACATGCAACATATGGAATTAATCAGAACAATATATTTTATAAAGATATTTGCTTTGGTATCTTTGAGAAGAATTTCATCTGATATCTAAGTTTCTTTAAAAATCTATTCATTGCCTCACTGGTCATATTTGGTACTCTTTACATATATATATATATAGAGAGAGAGAGAGAGATACATATACACGCATATACATATATATGGATTTATTACAATATTACATATTTAGTAATTCAGTTTTAAAATTTTAATTTTAAATCACCAGAGAAATACAAATTAAAATGAAAAAGATGTCATCTTATCTCAGTTAGAATGGTTATTATTATTGAAAGATGAAATAAACAGTTAGTAAGAATGCAGAGAAAAGCAATGCTTATACACTGTTGGTGGGAATGTAAATTAGTACAACATCTATAAAAAGCGGTATGGAAATTTCTCTGGGAACTAAGACTAGAACTACCATTTTATCCAGCAATCCCTCTACTGAATATTGACTCACAAGAAAAGAAATCAATCTATTAATAAAGATACTTGTATGTTTATCACAGCACAATTCACAGTAGTAAAGATATGAACTCACCCTAAGTGTTCATCAACAAATGATTGGATAAAAAAAATCGTGATATATGTACACAATGGAATACTATTCAGTCACAAAAAGAAGGAACTCATGTCCTTCACAGCAACATAGATGGAACTGGAGGTCATTATCTTAAGTGAAACAAGCCAGACACAAAAAGTCAAATATCGCATGTTCTCACTCATGAATGGTGCTAAAAAAGGTGTACACATGGACATAGAGAGTGGAATGATAGACAATGGAGACTCAGAAAGGTGAGAGGGTGAGAGGGGGCTGGATAATGAGAAATTACTTAAGGGTATAGTGTTCGTTATTTAGGTGATAAATATCCTAAAAGTCCTGACTTGACCACTACATGCGTACCAAAATTGCAGTTGTCCCTCATAAATTTATAGAAATAAAAATAAAATTTTAGTTTTAAAAAGATAAATTATTTTAATATTTAAATTTCAGCAGCTATAATTGCTTTAAAAGAAATTCTTGAGATACAGATTAGGACAGTGGATAGTCATTAAGAAATTCTCAAAATTATTTACAATTATGTTGGCACATTCTTATATTTGTTTTAGTGAAATATATATGAAGAAATTATGGAGAAAGATTTTTAAATGTTTCTTGGCATTCTGCTACATTCTTAAATTACAAGAAATACACACACACATACACACACACACACACAGGAGAACATTCAAGCAATGATATGAAGAACATTCTAACAGATACAGAGCCCAATATAAAAAAAATATTGAGGAATCCTCTCTATGGTTATCTTATGAAAGCCAATTTCAGCCTAGCTCACTGCATAATTTGTAAATGAGATTTTTCCATTTTGCATATTTTTCTTGAAAGAAGAGCATATTAGGTTTTGTGAGAGAAACGGAACCAATAGGATATATGTATATGCATATACATATACAAAGAGAAAGAGAGAGAGAGAAAGAGAGAGATTATAATGCTATACGGTACTGGCTTACATGATTATGGAGGCTGAGAGACTCATCACCTGCCATCTGTGAGCTGGAGGTCCAGGAAAGTTGGTGGTGTGGTTTAAAGAGCTGAAAGCCAGAGAGCTAATGGTGTAGATTTCAGTCTGAGTCTGAAGTCCTGAGAACCAGGAGTGCCTAGGGAAGAAGACTGAGCTTCCGGCTCATGTGGTCAGGCAGAGAGTGAATTCAACCTTCCTCTGCACTTTTGTTCCATTTAAACCCTCAGTGGATTGGATGATTCCTACCTACATTGTTGAAGGCAGACCGTCTCTGCTCTGTCGACCATTACAGTTGCCAATCTCTTTCAAAATTTTCCCCACAAATACATACAGAAATCATGTTTACAAGCTATTTGGGCATCCTGTGTTCCAGTCAAGTTGACACGTAAAGTTAGCCATCCTATGAAGTCACATGGGTATTCTGGGAAGACAAAGATTTTTCTACTATGCTGAAAGATTTAATATTATTCTGTACTACAGTATTTTTCAGGCCCTCAGGGGCAATTCTGGAATATGTTTCTAAAATCCGGTTCCTTGTGGTGTCTTCTCCAAGGTGAGTATACCTGACGACATTAGTACTGAACCTGAGCACTGTGTTAGGAGGCTTATGGAAACACATACTCATTTGTTGTAGAGATGACACCACTCACATTCTAATTTCTTTCAATACTATATACTGTAAAAAAATATGTCCTTGGTGGCATCTAAAGATGGGACAAGTAGGGTGTATGAGAACTATTACTCTAAGAAAATGGTAAATTCTGCTTAATTTCATTAAGTAAAACATGCAGTAACAGTATGCCATTCCTTTTCTTCTTTATATTCACCTTGGATTGTCACTTTTCGTTTTGCAAAAATGTAGCTTAATTGGGTTAGTGCTATCTGTACATAAATGACCACACGGACTCACCTGTTTCCTTGTGCTGCTCTTGGAGTCACACACAAGAAAGATGAATATAACAAGATAAAATTCACATTTGTTACACCCATCAAATTTTCCAGTTGTCAGAATGAACCAGGATTGTATTCACAGGAAGTGCTTCTAGACTAGCACACTTTCTATGAATTTTAATGGTTCTATGATTTTTTTCCCTAAATTTTTTTTTCTGTCAAAAGGAGCAAATGTTTTCTCCTTTTCATCTTTTAAAGACATTTGTCTTCTGTCATTCATCTTTAAAAAATTGACATATATGTCTGTAAGCCATGTCCTTGAAAACGAAATACAATCACAAAGTGGTCAGTATATTTTCACAATATATCCATGAGGACATTTGATATTTTTGGCACAGGAATGCTTCAGAAGTTAAAAATAATGCTGGGCAAATTCAGTAAACACATACAATGAAGCTTTTAAATGTGATTTACAAAATTCTTCAAAGTTTAATTTGGGGAAGGCAAAAGCTAGATGAATTCAGTCAGAGTGGAATACACATAGAAAAAGAGTAACAGAACTGTGTCACTGGAAAATCAGTGCTCACCATAATTGTCTCATTTTGTGTAACTCTCATTCAGTGCAATGCTAACATCAGGAAAAAAGCAGATGACACTGATGAGGACATTGGATAAGTCCAAAGACTTTTTGTCTAGCACATTTTGACATTAGTCAGTCAGGGACTGGGTTCCTCACCATTTAATGTATAAATTAAAGGATCTATATTAGATCATCTCTAAAGTCCTAAAAGCCAATTATGTTTGATGGAAAATAGTAAGAAAAATGGATTGTTTACATGGCAAATTTAAATTAAATAAATACATGTAATTATACTTGTAGTTAAAGTTTTAACATAAATATTATTTATATATATATATATATAGAGAGAGAGAGAGAGGAAGATAGAGAGAGAGGGGTGAAAGGGGGAAGAAAGTTAGGTCTAAGGCCTGTGAATATAAGATTTTTGCTATTAAGACATGTTACTTAAATATCAATAAATCTGGATTGTCTTTAAAATTAGTTTTCTCATACCAATGTGAAATAAGACCATATCGAGAAACTGGCAGAATGCTCCAGACTCCACTTAAAATAAACCAATATTAAATAAAGCTTTCCTGTATAAGTAAGCTTTCTGCTATCAATATTATTTCAAAAGAGGGGGAAAAAGGTAATGAATAAATGAAAGTATTTTGAAAAAAAGAGTCTCTTAAATGATTTTTTTCCATTTACAGTAAACTCATTTTAAACTTTAATGAAGCCAACATTGCAATATTGTAAACGACAGACACATATGCCTGAGGGCACCACAGACTAACAGTTTATCATTCATAGCACTAAAAATTTTTACATTTCAAATCTGCCTTCATCCCATTTTCTTGCTCTGTTATTTACTGTCCTTACATTTCCTTGAATCCACCTACTTCTTATCCCCTAACATTTCTTTTTTGAATTTCTTTCACATAATTCTACAAAAAAAGTAATATCCCCCAGACTTTGTTGCCCACTATTTTCTCATTTTTCACCAATGTTGTTTGTTTGATAATTGTAAATTAGGGGGCTAAGAGTGGCTTAATGTGAAATAACATCTTAAAGAAGGTTTCTACAAATAATGCTGGGCACTGCTCTTTTGAAAAGTGCTTCTTTTTAGAATCAGCTCTGCTTAGGACTGTCCGATGGTCCTTCGACTTGCTTTGTCAGGATTTTAGCTGCTGCATCATTCAGCTCTGGGTATAGTTGGAAGCGGGTCAACCTGTGACTTATGTCTTAATAAAACGTTCTTGTTATTAGCTTACCTTGGCCCTGTGTGTTCACTGCTGACTCAATGGTACTTCTAATGAGAATTCTTAATTCTTGACTATTTCAGTACCTGAATATTGTATTGCAGGTGCTGCTCTAAGTGAACCAATCAATAATAAACACATTATAAAGAGTTAGTTCACTTATTCTCATGCTTATATTCTGCAAGGGTTGGGAGATATTTTTCCTTCTTTATCTGGTCACCAAATTTTGTTAGGTTGTCATGTTCCCTAAGATAACAAATCCTGAAAATAGCACTCGAAGCACGGCTCTATATTATTTCTAAGTGAGAACATCTTCTTCTCATGGTGTAATAGGCAATTCAGACATCCCTGGGCATTCTAAGTGAGATATAAGACAGGTCATCCTCTGAGTTTAAAGGAGATGAATGTGGTAAAACACCATCCCGTTGATGCTTTAGTCCACTGACCTTGGTGTGGGAATGAAAAGTGATTTCAAATTCAAAGCAAAGTTAGTAGAGCTTCACAGCAACTTATTAAGCTGATATCCTAGGCTTGCATTTTTCCCACTTTTTGTGCCTGACCCCATCAGCCTCCTAAATTCATCGCCACAGTCTAAATGCTCTTTTCTTTTGTCAGTATCTAAACACTTTCCCAAGCTTTTAGCGAGCTAACACAGCGGATTCTTAAATAGCCTGTAAAATTAGTCTACTTCCTCCTGGAATATCTGGTGCATATCTATCCTTGTTTTAGGAATAGTATATGCTTCTTTTTTTTTTTTTTTTTTGAAGCATTTTCTGAAAGTTTTAGGTACTTGCCCTATACTTCCTGAAGTGCTTCTGATACATAATGTGGCCCTATTGAAATCTGTATTTTCAGATCTGGTATGAGGCCTCACATACCCTAGGTCTTTAATAAATGTTTGTAGAATGAATAAATGAATGACTGCTGTATGTCATCAACTAGACTATGTCACAGCATGATGGCTAACTGCAACAACTGGTATCCAATAAAAACTAAGCTTATGCCTGGGCTCTGCAAATTTTTTTTCAAATTACTTCTCTTAGTCTCAGTGTGGTTAATTGTGAAGTGTGATGACAGCAGACCAAGCCTCACAAGCTTATCGTAAGGAGTGATGAGTACCAAGTTTATCACAGTGCCTGACCTAATAACTGAACAGTTATGTATGTGTGTATCTGTGTGTGCACAAACTTCTATGTAACATATTTTTTATTATTCATAAATACTGAATTATATATAAGAAATGCTATCTAAATTGGTTCTATATGACATAATAAATCAAAACACACGCACATACATATATTCATAAATATAATTGGTATGAGGAAATATGGCAGTTATTGCCCTTCTCTCAAAAGTAAATTTTAATTTTTGTCCTTGTTTTGTTTTGTTTTTTGTTTTTTTCTCCCTCAGAAATATAGCAATAAATGAGCTCCTCTGGTATCTTCTCTCTCTTTTTGTGAAAAAGCAAAGGTTTTATCTTCTCTACATAACCTAATCTGCAGTGCAGCACACTGCAAATGTAATCAAGAATGAAGCCTTAGGCATACTCTCAAGAAATGTATTGATATTTATTTGTTTCCTTGGTTTCCTACTCCTAAAAAAACCCTGATCCTCTCCTATGCATCATGATCCCTCTCAGGGTATTGCCATGCCTTCTTGATCTGATACAACTTTCAGAATACCTTTTCCCCTGACTTTTGTTTTACCAAACACTCCTGGTCTATCATTTCCACTGCTGACGTCTCTTTTTCATTTTCCTTTGCCTCCTCTACACTCACTAATTCTATTTTATTTGTTGTTCTTAACACTTAACCATCACCTTTGAAATATATATATATATATATATATATGTCATTTTTAGAATGTGCTGTGCCGGGGCTGGTTTGTCCTACCTTGTAAGAGGGTTGCGAGTCAATTGTGTTCAAATCTTCCCGAATCCATCTTTAGTGACTCAATGTTAGAATCTTGAAATTAGTTTTGGTTGAAGGTGGTACACCGGAAAAATTTAAAAATATTACAAATCAGGACCTTTTTTTCCCCTAATTTCCCAGCATACTACTTCCCAATTAGCCCAAGAGAACATTTCTGTTTAGTTCTTCAAGTAAAATGGATAGAGAAATACCTGCCACACGTTACACAATCACAAATAATATTGAATAATTGTTTATAAAATACATAAATATATTGTAACTTGGTAGTTCTCTAAGCAACCATTTTAAAAAGTTTGCAGAGTGTCATAACTTGGAAAGAATTAAACACATATTTTCTCAGACATATAGTGAGGTAAGTGAATAAAACTTACTTATGCACTTACTGAGGATGACCTGCATAAAAATTATTTCTGTAATTATGCCAAATTATCCATTGAGGAAAACAAATACTGAAAACACCCCTTGGGGAGCACAGTTCAAACTCCGCCAGGTACTTATATTTCTTAGAATATAACTGAGTAATGCTTTTATCTGCTGGTAAAGCACTGCAAAGCAAACATTGTACAAAAGTGAGTAGAAAGTGAATGTAGAGTCAACTTTTGCTCACTTATAAAATTAAATTATATGTAATTTAAATTTTACCCATAACTCTATTTTTTATGAAGTTTCTCTTCTTTCCAAAAGCAACACATGCTGACATGTCTTCAATATAAGATGAAATATTACTTTTAAGTTCCACTTTAGTTCATTTCTAAATTAGTCATTGAAAACACATCGAACCATATGTAATTTAGTAAAGAGCAACACTACACATTTATACTTGTATTTTCCCACCTTTTTTTTGCAAGCCTTAAAGTGGAAGAGTGGGCAAGATAGAATAATGGTTAAAAAGTACCAATTCTACTCTCTAACGTCAGATTGTTTGCATTTCTATATGGCTTTTACTATTTAATAGCTATCTGATTTGAATCAAATAATTACCTTCTCTGTACTTTTCTTTCCTCATCAGCAAAATGATTATAACAATAATATTACTTTTACTCAAAGTGTCATCGTAAAGAATAAATATGTTAAATCTTATAAAACACTTAAAACAATGCCTGGAATACTCAGTAAGTCACAACAAAAACCACAGTTGCTATGATTGTTTATGACCAATTTTTTTTAATATGCAAATTCCATTGTATTTATTTTCAGTTTACAGAGTTAATTTATTTGAAGCAAACAATTGCGTTGTGTGCTATGAGTCTTAGAAGACCATGAAATGCATTCATTCAGAAATTCAGCATTTACTGAGTACACAAAATGTTCTAGTATTATAGCAGTGAACAAAATGGGTCAAAATAACCCTTTCATTGTGGAGCTTAGACTTTATTTTTTCTACTCTTTGGGATGTTATGATCTGATAAATTGAATAGGTATATCTAAAACAAATTATATCAAGGAACTGCAGGAGCTTCAAAGAGATGAAAGCAGAATAGGGTTGATGACCATCAAGAAAATGGGGTATTTAATCCTACAGTAGCAAGGAAATTAATTCTGCCCACAACCTGAATAAGCTTAGAAAAGCAGATTCTTCCCCATGGTCTCCAGATAAAACAACTTTGTTCCAATCAAGGGACCCTACCTCGACTTAGGACTTACACGAACTGTGATATAATAAATGGGTGTTGTTTAAGCTGCTAAATTTGGGCTAATTTGTTATACAGTAATAAAAAATTAATGAAGGGTGAATAAGAGTTAAGTGTTTGAGACCTTGGATTAAGACCTGAAGATATGTAACTCTCAATTACTTGAGAATATGGCTAGGTACAGCATTCTAGGTTGGAAATAAAATACTTCACAATTTACAAGGCATTGTTTCAATGTCTCCCAGATTCCAATGCTGCTCTTGAAGAGTCAAGGCCATTCAGGTTTCTGGTATATGTATTTGGCCTGATTCTATGATTTTGTGATACTAAATAGTATAAAATATAAATCCTACCTTATCTAAATCTAAAGTTAAAGGTATTAATAGTTATAACATATCACACATAGTGTATTTTACTTCCATATTCTTCCTGTTCTCCTTCTCCACACATTGTGCTATCGTTGTCATATACTGTATGTCTAAATACATTTTAAAGCCCACAATATACCATTACTATTTTTGCTTTGTATAGTAAATCGTATTTTAAAGATTTCAAAATTGATTTTAAAAGTCTCATATACACCCACATATTTACCATTTCAGGACTCTTAATTCCTTTATGAAGATCCAAATTTCTATATGGTATTATTCTCTTCTGCCTTAAGAGTTTTATTTAAAATTTATTGTACTACAGGTATACTAGTAATGAATTCTCTCAAATTTTGTTTATATGGCAAATACTTTGTGTTACTTTCCTTTCTGAAATGTATTAACCTGAGTGAAAAATTCAGGGTTGACAATTTTCCTTCAAAATTTTAAAAATGCCATTCCATTATCTTTTAGGTTTCATCGCTTCTGGCAAAAGTCAGCTATCATCCTTTACCTTGTTTCTTCCTGCATACTCCGTCTTTTTTTTTTTCCTTTCTTTTTAGAATATTTTAATGAAATTTCTCTTTATTGTATGTTTTAAAATATAGATAAACATAGTATTTGTGCTGATTTTGTTTCTCAATTCATTCTGCTGTGCATTTGTTGATTTTGTAACTGTGGGTTTTGAGTTTTCATCAAATTTGGATACATTTTAGCAATCTTTCCTTCAATTTTTTTTTCATTTTCCACTGTCTATTCTAACCATTTGAAACTACAAGGACACATATGTCACTCTGCTAAGTTATATCAAATAATCAACTGACACTATTTATTTTCTTTCAGTCTTTTATTTTTGTGTATCATTTTTGCTAGATTGTTTTCTTTTACTTTGTCTTTTATTTCATTGCTGTTTTATTCTTTAATGTCTGATTAGTTGCTAATCCCATTCAGTGTACTTTATTTAAAGTATTTTGTTTTTCTAGAAATTTCACATCAGAATTTTTTCTCTTTCCAGTATTATCCTCATTATTTCCTCTACCTTCATTAGCAGATAGAGAATATTTATGATAGCTATTTAAACATGCTTGCTTGTCTGCTCATTTCTTTATTCCTGTCATTTCTGATCTGTTTATAGTGATTGATTTTTTCTCCTACTTATGAGTTATATTTTCCTTTGCATGGAAGAACTGAACTCTGATCTTTTTCTTTATCCAAAAAATTCCTTTTAAGTGGGCCCGGCGAGTCACACGTACAAATGATAAAATCTCAGTAAACAGGGTTTTATGATGTGGTTTACTTCCCAACCTGATTCCAGCATAGTATCACATAAAAGATAGAAGACCCTTATCTTAACTCAAGCTTTCCTTTTCACTGGTTCCTAGTCTTTTGGACAAACCTAACTCTTTCAGCCAATTGTCAATTAAAGAAACCCTAAATCCACCTATGACTTGTAATCCCCTGCTTTGAGTTGTCCTGCCTTAATCACTAAACCCACCCATGGCTTGTAAGCCCCCACTTTGAGATGTCCTACCTTTTTGAGCCAAACAAATGTATTCCTCCCATGTATTGATTTATGACTTTACCTGTAATTCCTGTATCCCAAAATATATAAAGCAAACTGTAACCCAGCCACAACGAGTCCACTTGCTCAAGGTTTCTTGGGGGTGGCTCCAGTCATGGCACTTAAATTTGGCTCAGAATAAACCTCTCTCGATTATTTTACAGAGTTTGGCTTCTTTCCTGTTGACACATGCTTGGTAATTTTTGACTGAGTGTCTAGTATTATCAATTAGATACTGCTTGATAGATTTTGTTGTGCTCCCTTATGTAGCAATGAATTTTACTCTACCATGAATTTAAGTGAATGGAACCATCTGCATACTTCCATGGCTTAATTTTAGGTTTGATATAGTGTAGATACAGGGCAGCCTTTATCAATGGCATTATTTATGACCATTAAAAAGGTGATACCCTTCTGTGGATTTTAACCACTGTTTAATGTATTACAAAGACTATTTAACCTGATTGGTGAAAACAAAATTTATTCCAGCCTGTGTGAACTTTGTGAATCGTCCAGCCTATTGGTTACAGTTGATTTTTCCCTTTCATCTCATAGTTTTCATTCATACATGGGCATCTCAGTACTCAGCTAATGACTTAGGTGACCATTCTTCTAGTCACTGAAGCTGTCTTTCAGCACATCTCCCTCTCTCTCCACAAATTCTAGCCATGTTGGCTTTCCCAAATTCCAACTCAATCTCATCAACTTAGCAAGATAGTTAGACTTTATATTTGTTCTTCTACTTGTGCTGTGGCTGGAAAACTGCCTCCATGCACTATATTGATGCAATTGTAGAGTTCGTCTTGTTTGTTTCTCTTCTTTCAAGGATAACGGTTATTCACTCCCTTCTGTCCAATGAATTTAAATTGCTGTTGTTGTTGCTTTCTGGTTTTCTAAGTTATTTAAGAAAGAAGGTTGAATCTTTTCCCTATTATTCCATCTTTAACAGTACTGAGACCCCTTTAAATTAAAAGTGAAATAAAACAGTGTAGCCGAAAGAGTAAATTTCACTAATATGAAGAATAAATTATAGAGGGGTAGTGGAATCTCGTGTTGATAACAGACCTATTTTAGAAATTTTAGTTAAAATTCATTTTAGTCTTCAATAATGCCTATTAATTCATTAATTACATTTAAAAACATTTATAAAAATATCAATAGGAAATATTTCTTCTCAATAAGTATAATAAACCACTTTACACAATATTATTTTTTCTCTTTGTCTATATATAAAAAGTAAATTACATATATTTTGAGTCAAATAATATTTTCATTTCTAGATATCTGGAAGAATAATCAAATCATATTTTCTTTCTCAGAATTTTTTCATATTTTATAATATTCACTTTATTTCTTCCAGATATGACTCTAAATTTGCATACAGTCACTTTTTGTTAATTTCTAGTTATTCTTACCATCATTCATTTAGAGACTTTTTTTCACATGTTATATTTCAGTCATATTACATTAAGGCTTCTTGGGCTTGATTTAAAATAAACTTGTTCTGTGAAGTGACAGTAAAAATTGGCAAAATAAAATGTCATTGCAAACTGCCTTATGTTTTTGTGACCAAAGATGATAAAAATCAACTATGCTATCTGTCGCAATCAGGTTGACAGATGATTGGCCAAATTTCTGTTAATCCTCAGCTTAAAATTACTGAAGCAATACACACAGATAATGAAAAAAGATTACACGAATCAATAAATTAAATTCAGTTAGGTGTTTAAGTGTGGCAAAATATATAATAAAAATAGATGTAAAGCAATTATTTAAAAATGAATATACTGGTCCTTGGATTATTTTTGAGAGACACATATATGAATATTTGCACTTTTCTTCTTGTCAAAAATAGTGGTTAAGAAAAGACAGAAACTCTTCAGCTAACTCAAAATTGTTCTACGAGAGGCGTAAACTTTATTACTCTTCAATCTAGTGTCCATTTTCATGTGTTCCACTTATATTAGGAAAGACTAATAGAATAAATATAGATTAGATGTAAAGCAAATGCTTAATAAATAAATGTTAAATTGAGAAGAGAATTATTTATTCCAAAGTCTCTTGACTAGAGTCAAAGTACTATCCACAACACATCAAATAAGAAGCACCCACCAAAATAAAAGACATGATGACATCTTAATAAAGATTGCATAGGTATTTTCAGCAAGAACACAGTCACAGTTAAATGCTAAGGTAGCATGGTATTCAAAAACAGCAATGTGCTGTTTGTTTCTTCTAGTGCGAAGATTGTCTGTGTCAAAAATTGAACATGTTTGGCCTTGTTTATAAATGCAGAGAGGTTTACAGGATCAGCATTAAATAATAAATATATTATACAGTTTTAGAATGACTTCTCTATAACAACATATAAGAATCCCTTAATTAGTAATTGTCATTTGAAAGATGAACTGGTTAATACTGCAGATTGCTTCTTCCTATTTTGAAAATTTGTTTTTTGTTTCAGTCAAGGGAACTAGTGTTCTCTGAAGATTAGTGTTATCAAATTAACATACATTTGGCATTTTTTTTTTTGTCCCGTCTCACATTTTACACTGCAGCAATTATTAATGTGCACTAAAAGTGCTGGATTTTGGCAAAATTTAAGTCTTTGTGATTGTTTGTATTGTGATTTTTTTGTAAAAAGACTAGAGATATCAGTAAAGATGAATTCAAATGCATCCACAAGAAAAGTCATGTTCATTGAAGATTAACTGTAGGCATGGTATTAGACACAAAGTCTCTTTTCTTAAGAAGATCGTAATCAACTATTTCAGTTGACAATCCTTAGAAAAATACCATGAATTGTTATGTGTACCATAACAGTATTACACTCAGAGACTCCTCCTACCTCTCTCCCACAGACTCTTATAATCCCCTAAATTAATCTTCACTCATAAGGTAGAGGGTTATTTTCAAAATGCACCCACTTGATGAAAATATTCTCTTAGATTTACCATCACCCTTGAGCAAAAACATAAAATTTGTTATGCAACAATATTAATGTCTTAATCATTGCTTGCATCTCAAGCCTCATTCCATGACCATTTCATTTAAATCTCACTTTCTCTATATCTTGAAATATGTTTGCCTTCCTAATCCCATAGGACTAACTGCTTCACTGCACCATAATTCTTTCCAGAATGCTTTACACAAACAACATAAAACTCACTTGTCAAATATTATTTTCTTATTAAAATTTTCTTTAACTCCCCACGTTGTCACCTTTTCACAGCCTTTCCCTCACATCCACAAATATGAATAGCCAACGAGATACACTCCCATCAGAAAAATATTGTCATGGAATAATTACAAATTATAACCAAAAATTTACTATAATTAAAAAATTAATAAATTATTTTACTCTGTCAAGGAAGGGCACAAAGTAGAAATGCAATGGCTCCAATTAAAATAAGAATAAATAGATAAAATAAACCTTTTGGCAAGGGAACCTCAGGAAATAAGTAAAAGGTAACATCATGTAAATGAGGACAAAAATAAGAAAGAGAGCAAGCAAGATATATACAGTAGAATCTACAAGGAAAATAATAATAAATAGCAAATGAAAATAATGAAAATTTAAAAAGTTTTTTAAAACATTAGAAAAACTTTGTTGAATTTATTTATCAATTCTAGGAGTCTTTTGCTGGAATTTTCAGGGTTTTCTAGATATAAGATCATATCATCAGCAAACAGGAATAATTTAACCTCCTTTTACCTGATTTTGATGCACTTTATTTCTTTCACTTGTCTGATTCCTGTGACTAAGACTTCTAGTACTATGTTGAATATCGGTGGTGCCTGTGGGCACACTTTTCTTGTTCCAGCTCTGAAGGCGAATGCTTTAGACTTTTCCTCATTCAGTATGATGTTGGCTGTGGATGTCATATATGGCTTTTATAATTTTGAGATATATTCCTTTAATGCCTAGTTTGCTGAGGGCTTTTATCACGAAACCCTGCTGGATTTTATTGAATGTTTTTCCTGCATCTATTGAGGTGATCACATGATCTTTGTTTGTGTTTATGAGGTGAATCATGTTTATTGATTTGCATATGTTGAACTATCCTTGTATCCCTGGGATGAAACCCATTTTATCATGGTGAATTATCTTTTTGATGTGATGCTGAATTCAGTTTTCCAGTATTTTTTTGAGAATTTTTACATCTATATTCATAAAGAATATTGATCTGCAGTTTTCTAATTTTGTTGTGTCCTTTGTCAGTTTTGGTATCAAAGTGATACTGGCTTCATAGGATGAGTTAGGGAGGAGTCCCTTCTCAATCTTATGAAATAATTTCTGTTGGATAATACCAGTTTTTCTTTGCAGATCTGGAAGAATTCAGCTGTGAATCTATGTGGTCCAGGAATTTTTGTTGTTGTTATTAGGAGTTTTTAAATTACTATTTCAATCTCCCTGCTCAATATTGGTCTATTCAGGATTTCTATTTCTTCCAGACTCAGGCTTGGGAAGTTGTGTGTTTCACAAATCAGTAGCATTTCTATATACTAATAATAGTAAAGCTGAGAGTCAAATAAAAAATTCAATACCTTTTACAATAACTAGAAAGAAAATAAAATATCTAGGAATATACTAAACCAAGGAGGCAAAAGAGCTCTACAAAAACTATAAAGCACTGAGGAAAGAAATATCAGATGAGAAAAACAAATGGAAAACCATCCCTTGCTCAAGGATAAGAAGAATCAACATTGCTAAAATGTCTATACTGCCCAAAGTGATTTGCAAATTTAATGCAATTCCCATCAAAATACCAATATCTTATTTCACACACCTAGAAAAAATAATCCTAAGCTTCATATGGAACCAAAAAATCCCTGAATAGCCAAAGCAGGATAAAAACTTACCTGTCAGGTAAAATAAACACTATTTTATTGATGGGTATACTAAAATCCCTAACTTCAACATTAGAGGATATACCCATGTAACAAAAACATTTGTCCCTCCTCAATATTTTGAAATAAATAATTAGAAAAACAATAGATGTAGAAAATAGACAATAAAGACCAATGTAGGTTGATCTCCAGCCCCAAATAAAACCAAATTATAGAAGAGAATACTATTTAATTAAAGATTTAATTGGGAAGGTTTTTCTAAATAAAAGAAAAATTATATCTATAAATGCAATGTAGTGATTAAAAGCACACAGGTTTATACAGGGATTTCTATGTCCAAATAATGCCTTCAGTGATTATTTGCTTATGTAACTTCTTTTTGCCCCACTTTAAATTTCTGAAATAATGGTGATATTTATTCTTACTTAATAGAGTGAGTGGTTAAGTGAATTAAATTATTTAATCCACATAAAGTATTTAAGCAATACCTGCACAAAGTAAATATTCAGTATATGTTAGTCTTAAAATTAAGTACATTAAGGACATATTAGGTTCAGGGTAAATTGACCCATTATGGTTAAGTTATCCAAAATATTTTAGTAAATGAATGCCATAGAAATGAAGAATTCATTGGCTAGTGATAAAAACATATCGTGTCACATATAAAGCACAAAAAAGGCTCTAAGAGGACTCTGATTTTTCCATAACATTGAACTCCAAATAGAATAATATCTAAAAGACCTTGCAAACATATTGTAACCTAAATTTTATATCCATCCAGTTTATACTTTCACATAAATTCTACAGAAAAACACTTTTAAAAGTCAAAATTTTCAGAAATGTTTTTCACATGAATCTCATAAAAAAATAAATACTTCCTTATGGCTCTCACGATGGCAGCATGGGAGTTGGCAAGAACAAGCTTTTATTAAAGGCAATAAAATGGGAACCACGAGTAAAGTGGTTGATCCATTTTCTAAGACCAATTCATATGACAAGAAAGTACCAGCCAAGTTCAATATCAGAAATATAGGAAAAATACTAGTCACAAGGACTCCGGGAACCAAAATTGCATCTGATAGACTCAAGGGATGTGTTTTTGAAGTAAGCCTTGCAAAATGATGGAACTATATTTAGAATTTCAAGTTAATTGCTGAGGAAGTTCAGGGAAAGAATTGTCTGATAAATTTCATGGCATGGATCTTGCCCTTCACAAAATGGGGTCCATGTTAAAAAAGTATCAGCCTATAATTGCACCTCATGTGGATGTCAAGTCTACTAATAGACGGTTCCTCTGTTCTGTATTAGATTTACTAAAAAATGAAACAGTCAGATTCAGAAGACCTCTGATGCTCAGCACCAACAGGTCCATCAAATCCAGAAAAAAATTTTGGAAATCATGAGCTGAGAGGTGCTGACAAACGCCTTGAAAGAAGTGGTCAACGAATTGATTACAGATATCATGGGGAAAGACAGAAAAAAAACTTGCCAATCTAGTTATTTTCACTATAATGTCTTCCTTAGAAGATTAAAAATTCCATGAAACTCATGTTTGAATTGGGAAACCTCATTGAACTTCATGATGAAGATAGCATTTCTGGAAAAGCTCCTGGGGACGTGATAGGTGCTAAAATTGAATGAGCTGATAGATATGATCCACCAGCCCAAATGCTTAAATATGTTTAGAATTCAGAATATGTTTAAAATTCTGAATTTTAATGGTGACAATAAAAAGTTTTATTTATTAAAAAAGTAAACACTTGAAAAGCAATTTTAGATGAGCAAGAAATGAATAAATTAGAACTCATGATGAGAATTGAATGCAGTTAACAATAAAACTAAAATTAAAAACAAATGAGTAAAAATGTGTACAATTACATGTAAATCAAAAAACAAATAAGTACACACAGGGGAAATATTTTTTTCTCTAAAAATATATTAATGATAAACCTAAAAATGGGATAAAAATGGGAAATAAGTGAAGAAGTAAAATAAATTTGCCAACAATTTTATCCAAGGATCATAGAACATCATGTGATTGTAACTACATATGTGATATAAATATATTTAACAAATAGTAGATTCCTTAAGTTCTTATACCATAAATGTTGGCACTGTGCTATTTGGTGTACAAATATTTATAACTCCTCTCTTCAAGATGACATGTGCTTCTTTTTCTTATGTCATGCTTTTCTGTTTAACTGGTCATTCAAATATAACTTTAATAGTTACTCTCACTAAGGGAGTTAAGTTTATTTCACTATTCTTTGTATGTAGGCTGATACTGTGACTTACTTTTCAAGTAAAATATGTCAGAAGTGACAATGCGACAGTTCTGAGCCTAAGTCTCAAGAAACCTTGTGTATTTCAGCCTCTTGCCTTAGACAACTGTTTTCTATGAGAGAAAGCCTAGGCAAATAGACTAAAATATGATAAAACAGGGAGAACAGAGCTGAGCCAACCCAATTGTCCCTCCAAAAAGGCAACCACCAGATCAGTGAGACAGCTTAGTCCAGTTAGCAAAGCTGCTGAGTTGAGCAACAACTAATTGAAAAGGCATGAATACTCGAAACTGAGCTGAGTCAGACTGGCAGAATTTCACAGCCAACAAGAACACTCATGAGGAATAATAAGTGTTTATATCTGCATGCCACTGTGGCGTTATCACAAAAAGTTAACTGATAAAGAACCCATAATAAATTCCTTTTATTTTATGAAGTCCAATATCATTTACAGATATGGCATATATTTTGGGGCTTAGTATAAGCATTTCATTTTATACTATGTTTTCCAGATGTATAGTTTTGTGTGTCTTTTATTATGTCATCTTGATGATTTCATAGCAGAATTATAACATTCTCTTAATTGAAAAATAATTCTAATTCAATTTAAACTATATGGAAGAAAATATATCAATCATTAATAAATGTACACAAAAACTTGAAAGGTTGAAAATAAACATAAAGCTATTAAGAGATGTTTTATTAATAGCAATGTAAACATTGTAAATAAAATATTAGCAAACAGAAACAAATATAAATCAAAAAATACATAGTAATTAAGGAAAGCTTAATTACCGTTATAAGAATGCACTGGTATTTTCACACTAGAAAATTTGTTATAATTTATTATGTTATTAGATATAAATGGTAATACACAATTATTACCATAGTTGCTGAAAATCCCACTTACTAAGGAAAATAAAATAAAAATTTCCACCTAAAGAAAGCATTACGTTTAATGGAAAAACATTATAAGACTTTCCACTAAAGTTAGAAGGGAAAACATCATTAATGTCCACTGTAATTTCTATTATTTACATTTTATTAGGCATCCTAATTAATGCAATTGAAAAAGAAAAGTTAATTAGGAGTACAAAAATTGGAATGGATGAGGTAAAATTATTGATATTTTCATATGCTATGATTTTTGTAACTGGATAACCTGATTGAATAAATTGAAAATCCATTACAAATAATAGCAAATTACGGCTATGCAGTAAAAATGTAGAATTAATATACAAAACCCCATAATTTTGTGTGCAAAAACAAAACAAAACAAAAACAACCAGTTAGAATGGATAATGGACGACCTTATTTATAGGAACAACCAAAAAAGATAAACTGCTTTAAAATAAATTTAATCGAAATACATTGCATCCATATACAGGAGACATAGGCTCTGGAAAAGGTAAGGAAATATTTGAACACAACAAAATAAATATCATATCCCTGTATAGTACCTTTTAACATAATAAAAATGTCAATATTCCTTAATCTGCATATCTATGTCATTAGTTTAAAATTATCAATTAATTTTAATATATTAGCATTTTAACTGAACAAATAATAATATATTTTTCTATGGATTACTGATAATGATAGAAGCTATTACTTATTTGAGTGCTATTTTCCAGATGTTATTTGAATCCCTGAAATGTACACATAACAATTCTCTGAGGTACACAATATTATCCATTTATCCAAAGATTAAACTGATTAAGAAACATGCCAAAGATCTCACAGTTATAGGACTGGACTTTGAATTCATACAACGTGTACACAGAGTCAGCATCTTAAAAAATGTACTGCAAAAATGGCAAAGAAACTAAGCAAGTACAATAAATGGCAACTTGTTCTGCTGTATGCAAAACATGTTTTAAAGCTTTAATAAATAAAATAATGGAAAATGCCACGCTAATGCGCAATTACTGTTGTAACTTTGAAACAAGCATAAACAAATATTCAGCAATGTATATGCTAAAATGGCATCTTAATTCAGTGAGAGAAAGATGACTATTTAATATTTGGGTTTTTTAACAGTTTGATAACCTTCCGAAAATGAAATTTAATTGGATTAACAGCTCAGACGCAAGATCAAATCGTCAGCAAAGAGCGATAGTTTGACCTCTTCTGCCCCCATTTGGATGCCCTTGAGTTCCTTCTCTTGTCCGATTGCTCTGGCTAGGACTTTCAGCACTATGTTGAATAGCAGTGGTGATAGAAGTCAACCTTGTCTGGTTCTAGTTCTAAGTGGAAATTCTTCCATTTTTCCCCATTCTGTATGATGTTGTCTGTGGGATTGTTGTATATGGTTTTTATCATTTTGAGATAAGTCCTGTCTATGCCTATTTGGTTAAGCATTCTTATCATAAAAGGGTACTGAATTTTGTCAAATGCTTTTTCTGCATCTATTGAGAGGATCATATGGTCCCTGTCTTTACTTCTGTTTATGTGGTGGATTAAATTTACAGATTTGTGTATGTTGACCCATCCCGCATCTCTGCGATGAAGCCCACTTGGTCGTGAAGGATCATTTCTTTAATGAGCAGCTGAATTCAATCTACTAGGATTTTGTTGAGAATTTTTGCATCTATATCCATAAGGGATATTGATGTGTAGTTTTCTTTTTTTGTTGAGTCCTTTTCTGGCTTTGGTGCAAGGGTGATGTTGGCTTTGTAAAATGTGTTGAGGAGGATTCCTTCCTTCTCGATGTTGTAGAATAATTTCTGGAGGATAGGGACCAGTTCTTCTGGGTAGATCTGATAAAATTTGGGTGTGAAACCATCTGGTCTGGGACTTTTTTTTAAGTAATGTTTTTTATTGCTGCTTCAAATTTGGTGCTTGACATCTCATTAACATAAATTTAGAATGCTACAAAGACTAAATTCTAAAACAATAGGAACAACAGCACTAAAATAATTATTTTACAATTTCAGAATGTTGAAGGTGTTTCTAAACTTGATTCGGAATTCCTAAAATGTGATGTGAAATTTGGTAAGTTCAGCTACTTACAATTTTAGAGAAATGGGTATGGTATAAAATATCATAAACAATATTTAAAGGTGACAAATGGAGAAACATTTCACAATTCATATTAAAGACAATAGTTAACTCTTGAAATATATAAATAGCTCCTAAAAATTAAACTCAATAAGAAAATTGTTAACAGACACAAAAGTTCATAGAAACTCTCAAATATATGAAAAATCCTCACCATCTTTTGTTAAACAAAAAGGAAATAGAAACAGTAATTTTTGTAACCTACCATATGGGCAAACAGATAAACATTTGATTAAACTTTGACTTAATAATTCTCTTCATTCATTGATGAATTGATAAACTTATTTTGAGAACAATTTGCCCATGTCATTAAATTCTGGAGATTTCATAACGTATAGAGTTAAGCACATTTAAAATAATGCATATACAGTTTTTTCCATGCCTCACTATCTGTAATTATTGAAAATGATTTGCAGAAACACAAATGCCCATCAATAGAAAATTAAATGAATAAATTATAGTTCATCCATATAATGATATACCATTGAGACCAAAACACAAGCAGAAATTTTTATAAGCCGAAAAGGAAAGTTTGAGAAGGTGGATTGCTAAATGTAAAAATCAAGTTTTAAAATATATTTTGTAGGATCATTAAAATTTAATAAAAATTAGACAAAATTATAAAAATATGTTTATTTTTCTCTCCTAGAAAGCAAGGGGGTAACTGGGTGAATGGGATGAGCTATGGGAGACAGGTAATTTTTTCAAATACATTTAGTATATGGGATGGAGTGAAAATGTTCTATTTTTATACTAGTTTATCTAACTGAGCATAAACATGGGTAAAATTTGATCTTTAACATTTCAGAAAAGAAGAACATAATGTCTGTTAAAAAATATAATTATAAATTATTGCCAAAAATTCTTTTTCTAGGACTGCTTAGCTGGACAGCATTTTAAAAATATTATCTATGATAAATAAAGCAGCAATTAATTCCTTTTGACTCACTTTCATCAGTGTATTTTTTTCCCCTTGTTAAAAAGCAATGATATTTTATTATGGTATATTTACCTTGTAAATTGGTGTTTTGTTAAGGATCAGTTTTTTATTGCATGCTTCAGGAAAATAGAAGGGGGAGTAGAAAAGAAACCAAGTTATATGTCTTATCAAATAAGATGGGAAAAAAAGCAAAAGGAGAAGGTAAAACTTAAAACACAATATATGCAGATTTCCCTTTCCTTTATATCTGGCAAGAGGACCAAAATGGGTGATAAAATAAAGAAGACACATTGGAAACTGTATACTAAGAACAACGCTGTTGGACTAATTAAATTAGTCACAGTGAAATTCAGCTGACTTTTCTGAAATGTAAAATAATGAGGTGGTTAAATAAGTAGTAAGATTTGTCAACTTTTCAAGACAGTATTTAGTTTTCTGCTTTCAAGTGACAGTGTATGTCAAAATAAGAGACATGAAAAGATTGAACATTAAAGGTTTTGAAAAAGTATGTTTATTTACCAGTGTTATACATTATATTACAAGTTGTGGAGACTAAATAGGCAAATGTTTCCAAATGATTTATATGGCAAATTTATAGTCTGTTCCCCATCGTAGTCCTGATTTTAAATATTCTGTTCCAGTGTCCCTGCAAATCACCAAATGTTTCAGAAATAATGCCTTTTAAGATTTTTTTCTGGGTCAGAATAAATATCTCCAATTTTATTTGACTTTGGAATTAAAACCGTCATACCTGTGTGTGTGTGTGTGTGTGTGTGTGTGTGTGTGTGTGTGTGCATGTTATCTTCAACTGAAGAATAAAGTGATTTCACTTATTTTATTCATGCTTTATAAATGCAGAATTGTCAATTAATGGTGTTATGTGTGACCTTAAAGGGCATTTTGTAAAAGGAGTTATCAGTTGAGATGAGCAGTTTGAGGTGCAAATAATGATGATTTTCTTTCTCTCACCCAAGGGGACAAAGGATCTTAGCAAATGTCACCTGTTTTCCACGGTTAGGCATCAAGAGAGGCTAGGGAGCCATGTCAGGAACTAGGAATCAGCAGTAAGAGTATCACATGCAGGACTGTGATTCAAGTAGTTTTGAAGGTGATTTTATTCCCATGACAGTATCGCAAGAGACACCATGCTTTCATTATAATGAATTTCCAATGAAGAGACCCTTATGCAAGACAGATATATGAATTGACTATTTGGTAACAAAGTACATAAAGAAATATATGACATATAATACATATGATTTTATAACTAGAATTGAATACTTGTACTTTAGTAAAATGTTAATAGTGCTTATTAAATAGGAGTATTCTCAATCGGCATCGTCATAGGAACTGGCCTGACAAGATCAGATACGGAATCAGGGCAGAAGGGGATTAGGTTGTGTGTCAGAATGGACAAAGAACAGCTACCCTAAACTCTCTTATCTGAAATCTTCAGCCAAGCATTTCTAGGAGAAAGCTGGTCAGTCTTACCTATGTGAATTTATTTTCTAATGCAAGCATTTTATTTATTTTATTATGTTTTGCTTTATTGTGCATCACAGATATGGAATTTTTTTACACAAATTGAAGGTTTGTGGCAATCCTGCATCATGCAGGTCTGTCAATGCCATTTTTCAACATGTGCTCACTTCCAGTCTCTGTGTTAGCATTTTTTTGCAATAAAGTATTTTTAATTAAAGCATGTAAATTGTTTTTTAAGATATAATGCTATTGCACGCTTAATAGACTAGAGTGTAAATATAACTTTTATATTCACTGGGAAATCAAAAACTTAGTTTGACTCACTTTACCATGATATTCACTTTATTGTAGTGGTGTGAAATTGAATCTGCAAATCCCCGAAGTATACCTGTACCCCAACTTAGGTTTAATTAAGGCAATTGTTAGTAAAGTAAATGTGGTTCATATTTAGAAAAGCTATTCTCAATTTTCAACTTTTGGTATTATTCATTAATTCGTTATATATCTTTCAGATACTAAAAGTTACAATTACAGTGTTAGCATTAGAAAATGAAAGAATGAATAAGAAATTGTACTTGCTTTTAAGTAGCTCCCCCACAATTTTTTTAATGAGCTCTAGAAATTAAACAACTTTCCCAGGTATTGCTAGGTTGTGGTATTTGAATTAATTTCTTGATTTGGTAGACTAGGTAAAATTCTACTGTATTACCTGAATTCTATTCTATAGCATTTTAAGTTAAAATAGGAGTGAATCTTGAAAAAATGTTCACTGAATGCATAATTCAAATATATATTGCTGCATACATTCCTCTAATACTTTTAGTAGAACAGGACATTTTAACTCTTATATAATGGCTGTAGCCTAATGCCTTCCATAAATAAGCCATAATAAATTGAACGAATTTTCATTTTATTTTGACTAATTTTATTCTCTTTAAGAATATCATAGTATTTACTAGATGTTTTAACCAATTAAAACATCGATGTAATGCCTACTATATGCAGTATGTTTTTCTGGGCTACACAGAGATTTTTTAAAAAGGGAAATATAGGTAGTTACTTTAAGAACTTGCATAATATTAGATAAGATGAAACAAAATTGTCCTGACAGTGCTCAGTGTAAGTTCTCATAGTCCCTTAGCTGGAGATGAGAAGTACCTGTTTTATTTAGATAACTTTCCGGTTTGACATTGTGACTGTCACAACTTAAATCCAGCTTTATTTTTTTTAATATTACTTTCTTATTACCTGTGGACATCGAGATTACAATCCCTGAAATAAAATATGCCTGAAACCATTGCTAATTCAAGCAAGAATGATCTGCACTTAGAGAAGTCTATGGAAAAGTTAGTAAGAGTTTGCAGGAAGGAGATCACTTTTGGTTGAAATATCAAGACAGTTTTTATTGAGAATTTGGTACATGTGCAGAGTGAATTGCCTGGCAATTGCTTTATAAATGAAACATTCGTATCTTCACACTTTTTGCAAGACACAATCTGAATAATCAATTGAGTATTGCTCAATTTGTAATTCTTCTAGTCACTGAGAACTCAGAAACATGAACAAACATTTTCCTGCCCTCATAGAGCTTACAAGTTTCTCTTAGAAGTTGTGTATTAAATGAGTAATTTAACATAGAGGGAAATATAGAATGCTATGATATTACCATGTTCCCTTTAAAAATGAGCTTTTATTCGGCCTTTCATTTATATTTTATAGTAACATGAAATAAAATAATTCACAAATACACTCTAAAGAGTTGAAAATATTATCTCTAATATATCTTTGCACAGTTAGAATAAGCATCTTGAAAAAATATCATTCTGAATCATGTTCACATACTGATAGACTGATGAGTGTATTATCATGAGATAACTGAGCATGTAGATAATAAAATGATGTTTCCTAGATGTTTTTTCATGCAGTGAGGTATTTCAAAGTAATTATTTCCATGTTCCTTTTTGTTATAGGGCTTATTCCTCTAGGATATCTAGCTTCTAATCTATTACTATTTAACTTTTTTCTTCTAAGCAGATAATCCAAAAATTAGCTAAAATTTTACTGCTCTTCCAACACTGCGTCCCTCTTGCAGCAATCTTTGGAGACTTAAAATGTCTAGCCACAAAGTCTCAGTAGCTGCTAATGTCTTCACAAGCTGATACATGAGCTCCTGGAAAACAGTTGAAAATATCATGATTGCACCGAAAAGGAGTAACTACGAAGGGAAACATAGTTTACTATATCATAGTTTTGAAAATAACAAATTCTTTGTCCCTAGTATTTTATCAGTGCTAGATTTTATAAGCTTTCTTTCATCATCTCCTTTTTAGACTTAAGCTCCAAGGATAACATAGGAAGGTTGGGATAATTTTGTTTAATGCTAGGTAAGCTGTGCAAACAATCATAAATTAGTTATGTATTAATAGCAATCATGATTTCTTGTCAACATACTTGTGTCTTAAAAATATATCTCTGCTTCTAATGAGACTGTGTGACCCACAGGCACAACTCAGTCCTTTCCAAAGCTCATAAGCATTACATGGTTCTTCCATGGCTTCAAGTACAGTAGCACAGTAATTATATATTACATAAAGTGGTCCTCCCTCTTCACACACACACACACACCATGCACATGCAAACACTCCTGTACTTGTATACACTGCATTAACTATCACAAGAATATATTAATTCACATCCTGTTAAAACATCCATCTAAAAACTCTGTGCATTTCGAAAATATCATATAAGAGGTGCACTCAGCATACAGTTGGGGACATTACCTGGTAACATTCAATGACCTCCCAGACACATTTTCTCACATCTGGTCCTGATGACCAATCTTCAAATCAAGTATTATCATTTTTCAGGGCCTCTGATTTACAACATTCAGGTAAACTGGTTTTCTCTTATACAGCACATAAAAGATCAAGCCACAATTGAAATCCATTAAATATGAGAAACATCATCACTATTCGATGAGCCAGATATTATAGCTACCACTCTCAACCACAGACAAGTTACCTGGGAATAGAAGTTACCTAAAGCTTCTTTGTGAATAATACTTAAACTAATAATTTGTATGTAATTGGAATGCTTAAGGATAGCAGGCTTTGATAATCTGGCATGTCTATACATACAGCAATAATTTCTCACAGCCTGATGATATAACTTTCTCTTGAATTGACAAACCCTGCAGTATATGGTATTTAGACAGATATTACTAATATTAGCATCCGTGCTACTTTTCTATTTATTCCACCTGTAGCCAAAACCATTCCTTCTGACCTAGGCTTTCTTTATCACTTTCATTACCTATAACAGGGTCACAAACAATTATGGGTCTCCATAACCATTTAGTATTTTTGAGGCGATTTTGCACATTTACGCTCACATTCATGATTGGCTATTTCATAAAACCATTATAGGGGCAATCTTACTTCTGTCTTTTATAAATCTACATAAGGGTCTTATTTTGCCCTTTTGAATGAGCTGCAATCATTATATTGTTTGATATTCAGTCTTTTTTTTTCTTTCAGTAATGATCACCTGCTCTTAACCTATAGCATACGTTAGTATGAACTGCATTTACAACGTAGTTGACATTTAAATTTATTGAAAGAAAACTTCCACAAGAATTCACAAAAACTGATCAATAAATAACGTTTAGAAGAGCACTATCTAGTAGAGTATAATGTGCACCACACATGCAATTTAAAATTTTCTAGTAGCCACATTAATAAAAATAAACCAAAATAGGGTTAAATTAATTTGAAAATATATTTTATTCAACTAATATTCCAAAAAAAAGTTATTTCCACATGTAGTCAATATAACACTATTAATGAAATAGTTTAACTTTTTCATACATGTCCTGAAAATCCATTTTATATTTTATACTTAAAACACATGTCAATCTAGACTAGCCACCAAGTATTCAGTATTTAAACTTGAAAATTTTTATGAATGATAACCTTTGTTCTTTTGTAATGGCTTGAACAAGTATGTTTATATTTCAAGATTAAATGGCTTTGGCTTCTATTTGATTATTTGACAGAGTCACCATAAAATATCATCTTCAAATACATGAGAAATTATTTAGTTCTATTTATCACTATTTTCACTCTTATTAAAATATTTTCTATTGTAAATTATAATACTCAGTATAATTGCTAAAATAAAGCAGTAAGCAATCTAAAAGAATATATTTATTCAATTGAATGTATGTACATAATGTCTATTATTCATATCTTAATTTAATATTTAAATGTGCATAATACAATTAAATGGTTCAATTTTTTTTTTATTTCAACATATTATGGGAGTACAGATATTTAGGTTACGTATATTGCCCTTGCCTCCCCGCTCCTCCCCAAGTCCGAGTTTCAAGCGTGTCCATCCCAAGTGTCCATCAATACGTGAGTGGATTAATAAAATGTGGTATATGTATACCATGGAGTACTATTCAGCTTTAAGAAACAATGGTGATATAGCACCTCTTGTATTCTCCTGGAAAGTGCTGGAACACATTCTACTAAGTGAGGTATCCCAAGAATGGAAAAACAAGCACCACATGTACTCACCATCAAATTGGTATTAACTAATCAACACACAAGTGTACATATAAGAATAACATCTATTGGATGTCGGGCAGGGGGGAGGGGAGAGGGGGAGGAGGGGGCGGGTATATGCATACACAAAGAGTGCAATGCGCACCATCCGAGAGATGGACATGCTTGAAACACGGACTCGGGGGGGGGAGGGTAAGGGCAACATACATAACCTAAGCATCTGTACCCCCATGATATGCTGAAATAAAAAAAATAAACAAACAAACAAATAAATAAATAAATAATATAAAAGTAAAAAAAAAAGTCATAATTTGATTCCAAATACAATGCGAAAACATGCATGGTTTTAAATAAGGGAATTATATATTGTATTTTAAAATGATCGTTCTGGCTATCACGAGGATAATGGATTATTGAGGAATAAAAGTTTAAAAGAATAGATCTTAGGAAACTCTTGCGGTAATCCAGGTATGGATTATAGTGCCTTAAACGAGGGAGAGAATAATGAAATGGAAAAATAATAGACAAATTCAAGATAAGTTTTTCAGATAGCTTCCACAGCACTGCTTGATAAAATAGAGGCTATGACTGAAAAAATGAGAAAAAGAGGTCTACAGATATAAATAAAATTGAAGATGGAAAGAAATATTTATGCTATGTACAGAAATGCATAGGTTTATTTACAAACTATCTATCCTCCTAAAAACTGTTAGCAGTGGCATATTAAGAAAACACATTCTGGTTATTTTAATACTTGAAAAATTCCTCATCAAAAAAGTGAAAATTCAGGAAACAAATTGCTACAATGAAAAAAATAAAATAAACCTTTGGTAATTTGTGGTGTTTGTTTCCAAAATTTATTTCTAAGACTCCATCAGCCAAAGCCAAATTAGAAATCTAATGGATTAACAAATTGTTAGTTTTCTGGTAGCAGGATGCATGCCAAAACATCAGCTCAGATCACATGCCCTTTCCAGGTTTGAGTTGAGAGAAATTGTGATATGATAATTTAAATAATATAGACAACAGTGTATCTCTTGATTTCTCATATTTTTGGCTTAGTCGTGGTAAAAGGATAACTGAAGTTCATTTGACAGATGTCACTGCTCCCACATTCCTTTAGCTATGCCTCACACTCTAAGGAATTCAACCAACTCTCTCTTTTATTATTAACATCATATTTCAGGGACAATTTACCTCTCATGTATAGGAATATTCTCATGTTCAATCCTTCTGGAGTCCGAGTAGCCAAATCCCCTCCCCTCAGCCCAAGAACAGTGAGAAGGAAAAATATCCCTTTTATTTTGCTATTCTACCCCATAACCTCCCAGAACTCTTCCTTGGGACTCAGTCCCCTCCCCAAAAGACAATATTTTACATTATCATGCAGAGCAGTTGAGCTTTTTAATTCAGAATAATATTTGAGCTTTACATTTGCATGGGCAAGTGGCCTATTGAAGCAGAGCCAAGTTCAATCTCTTTGCTGCACAGAAAGAAAATGTTGGCAGCATTAAAAGAGCAATTTGTCCTTAGTGAATTGACAATATCGTTTATGGAATAGCCTTGAGTTCCTTAAGAGCCCAGCATGCAATTAATTACTTTATTCATTTATTTAACAAATATTTGCTATTTACTATTTGTGATGGTATGATTTTGCTACAACAATTTTGTGTAAGTGATAACTGAAAACAATATTAATAAAGATCAAGCAGGTTTTTTTGTGCTTCATAGAAAAGTATATACATGAGCAACAAAAATAAAACATAAAAGTGATAAGTGACAACTGAACTTGGCCATTTGTGGATAAAGTCGTGGGAGAGGGATATACATGAAAGAGATTTATTTATTGATGTGTTTGCTTTCCTAAGTGGAGCACCTACTTGGAAAGACATTAGAAAGGAAGTTATTTTGAAATGGAGCTTCAGGAACAGAGCATTTTTTGGATATAGGAAAAAGGGGAAAAGGATGTCACTGGGAAAGAGAAAAAAATTAGTGAATATATACTAAAAAGAAAGGGTATAAAGAAAAAAAGAAATGAATAGTTGACTTTGGCGTGAGAGTTCATGTTTTAAAGATGAGTGCTGGATATAACTTTAAAAGGTGGATTAAAACTGAGTAAAACTTTGTACTTTCCTCCAGAGGACATGGAAATTTACTTATCACAAAAATATATAAAAATGGTGCTTAGGAAAATTAATGTGGTAGCAATAAGGAGAAACATGATGAATTCTCCATGGAGTGAATCTGGTGCCTTGCACCAAACATCTGATACCCACACCTAAAACAATTGCCCTGATTTAATCCAAGGCGCACTTAAAAATGTTCAACTGAGTAATAACAAATACTAAAGCTAATAAAAAGAAATCTCTAGCATTTCAAAAGCACTCTTGTTAATGAAAGAAAGAGATGGTTGGCTAGACTTTTAACTCATAACAGATGGACAGTTAGAGAAGAACATTTTAGAAGCAGAAAATGAGATTGCTTCTCCATGCTACAAAGGAAAGCTGGCATTGGTCACAATCCTTTGTGTACCTTTATACTTTTATGGAATAAGAACGACTGCTGCGTCACTTTCCATGAAAAATTCCGTTGAAAAATAGAAAATAAAGTAAAACTAATAATAAAAACTGTATCACCAGAAATTAATAAACACAGCAATCAGCTAGAAACTAATAAGAAAATATTTCATTTTGAGTTTTGTTTTAGATCAGTTTACAAAAAACAATAAAATGTAAACATAACAGAATAAATGTAATAAAATATATATAAATACATAAAGTAGACTGCTGTAGTTTATATATTTTATAACATATAGTTTTCCATTTATAAGTTTCCAAATATAAATATATATTTTCATTTTCAATTTAATCATTTTGCTTTCTAAAATTTTGTCTCTTTTGTTTCATTAGATTTTAAAATTTATATATACTAGTTCATTATTTTTGCTGTAATATTCATATATCTCTTATTTCTTTGCATATATTTTATGATTCTTCTAATTCTTAATGTCAATGGTTATTTCACTAATTTTTACCCTATTTTGGATTTATGGCAAATCATTTTAAAAAATAAATTTTTATTCTGAATACAATTTTGTCTCCTCACTAAAGGTTGACAAATCTTTTGTTTTCTTATTTACTAAGTATAATATAATTATAAGTTTATATTAGATTGTCAAAATATAAAAATTATATACAAAATGTTATTAGTATTTGCTAATATTCTTGAATTATGATGAAGAAATCTGAATACTTTTATTCAATTTTGATATTGGTGTTGTATCTAATATAAGCTCAATTTTATGAATAGTATCAGGACTTTGGAAAAGTTTTACTCTCCATCCTTTGGTACCAATTTAGCATATTTCCCTTATGGTAATGGTAGACATTTTAATGAAGCTATTATTATCTTCCATGCCATTTGTTTTTTTTTAACTTAATCTATATTTTTTCTTGAAAAAACAGATATTTGTGCTAATGTCAAAAATCATTAAACAAACATTATTTTGTTGCTATTTCTCCCTTGTAACTAACCCTTAACTGAGATCAAATATATTCAAATAAAATAGTGTGGGTGGATTGCCCATAAACCTGTATTCTACATAATTCTTACATAACTATAAAATTCTCTTCCTGTGGGAGAATATATCAATAGTCCATTGGATGATAAATTCATACTCACCTTTTTCTCTACTTGCCCAGTTTGGTAACCTCTCCCCAATACCCTCTCATGCAGCTACAACCCTCACATCTCCAATCTTCCTGGATATTGCTTTAAGGATGTGATAAGGAAAGGTTAGATTAAGGAATAAACTAATGCTCTATTCCTTAAAAACATCATTTAGACAGAGGAGCATATTTTAGATTAACATAGACCTCGGATGCCTTAAACAAAAACAGATAAAGTAGCTTTCAAAATGTTCATCTTTTTCTCTAATTTGGTCCATAAAACAGTATGTAATGAAACAAATCTGAGATAGGTTTTCCTCATTCTCACTCCTTCTGCCTTGAGGTTAAGGGGATTCCTTCCAGATTTTGGCCTTAGGTTGCAAGCGATACTGCAAAGTTTTATGTCTTCACATGCGTCCTTCTGAAAAGTTGGTGATGCTGCACTGGAGACAATAGGCACATTCAAAGAGAAGTTAAGTGACTCTCATATTTAACAAAGAAAAATCAGCTAGCTATTTCCCTAATCCCCACTCCCTGTCTTCCCAAGGCTAGAGATCTTCTGTTTGTACTTCCAGATCCACTCTTACCTTTATCTATCCTACTCTCTGCCATATGGCTTCATCAGCAGGCAGTCTTACCCTCTGGCTTGTGGTTGGATTACAAGATAAAAAGCATGGCAGGTGACTGAAAGATGGAGGGAAAAGAGGTTAGGTAGTTTATTGCCCTGCTTGTTTACTCCAGGTATGTTCCCTGTTGATTGGCTATGTCATGGATATGGCCACCAGGCCTTTCCACTCAATACCCTCTATCTTGAGGTTCTAGTAACAGATCATTTTCCTAATCCTTTTAGGCTTAGGAGTAATACTAAGATTCCCTTAACTATGACTACAACTTTGTAAATCTCTCATTTATTAAAACAGCCTCATATTATACAACACCGTGCCATCTCTTTTCTCCTTGGATACTGACTGACTCATCGTCATTGGTAAAATTGTGCCCTTTGCTACATTCAATAACTTGCAAGGCCATCTTTCTAATTCTGAATATTGACAATTCCTGATCTATGAGAAAAGCTTAAGCCTATGACTGCTATATTAAAGAAGCATGATTCATCAGATGCAGTCAAAGAGCAATTTTACTGTATCTACCACTGACACCTTACATGTGCTCTGAATGCCTGTATCTTCTATTGCTGCAAGATAAAATTTAGGAAAATTCAAATAAAATTGGTTATGACTTTGATACACACACACACACACACACACACACACACACACACACACACACACCCTTACTGCATTTAAATGACTGATGTGCCAGGCCTATGTAATGGTTGCGATCTCTGTATTTGGGACGAGCCTTTTCTCCAGCATTGTCCCTAGAGAGAGTCATTCAATTATGATCCCTTCACAACAGTGGAAAAGCTTTGCCCATCTGAATATACATTACTTTCATTTTGTCATTCTCCAGCACTGCATAATTCACATTTTCTCTATTCCTTTTGGGTAATTCAGTCATATTTGAGAGACTTAAATAAAAGCAATGATATCTGACAACGTTGAACTTTACCTGAGCCCTGTGCTCCTGGAAAACAAACAACTGAGAAATCCCCTCATCCTTTTGTGTCTGGAAAACAGCTCATTGCAAAGAGCCACCCTTCCCCACATGATTTAGATAAGATGATGATCCCCTCGTTTACAGGGACAGACACAACATCCACCCCTGCAAATTCCCGTTATTTATATCATAAAATGATTATCTGAACTGTCTGTCCCCACTGAGCAATCTGGACAAAACTCTGTCTTGTCTTGATCAGAATTTAGTCAGATGTCTTCTTTCCCCACAGGCCCCTAACCTTGACCCACCTTTGAGCAAGCATTGGAATGTGGAATAATCTCTATTTAATGGCCTCTCCTGAGAATCTTCTGAGCTCAGGGAAAAACATTCTCTCAACTTTCCGATCATGCCATCTGTTCCTCTCACAACCCCACACCTGGTTCTGTCTAGCCTTGCTTATTCCTCCCTATAAGAGAAAAGCCCTTTTTGCTTACTTGGAGACGCTTGCAGATCTTATGATCAGACTTTTATCCTTATTGAAACAGTTTTCTTCCCTTATTGCAATAGTGTCTTCAAATAAAGTTTTCCCTGACTTAAGTCTAGATTTGTTTTCTACTTGATATAACTATGTCCTCAGTTCTAGGGTAAAGTAGAGATTCGTCAATATTGACCAGTAATATTTTTATTCAAATTTAAATTACTTATCAAACCATAATTCTTCAAATTATCTCCGGTTGTTCCAAATTTCAAATGCTTCCCTATTCTCTTTGTACTGTGAACAGATAGTCCCTTCTCATTCAAAATGATACCTGTGTATGAATCTTTATGTATCTTTATTTAATCCATTTTTTCTTTTTTTGCTAAAAATAACTCATAACCCTTCACATGTGCTCTATATCCTTAGTTTTTCCAAACACTAGAGACCTTGCTAAATCAATTATTACTTTATATGAATACCTTCATCTTTTATCTCTCTCCCTATCTATATTAGCAAATTATATAGGCTAAGAATATATACTGATATATTCTATGGTCTTTAGAACAAAAACAACACACACAAATACACAACGTGTTTCCTATACCCTACCCACTTGTTACAATCTTTCCTTTACCCTATTTTTCCCAAAATGTCCTGAAATAGTAATTTTTATATCTTCTCCCTCACCATGCTCTCATTACTTGGCCACCTTCATGTTCTTTCCACATGATCTAAGCAAAACTGCTCTTCAAAACTGTATCCATCAGCACTTTTTAAGACTATGTTATCTTTACAATATATTATTAAAACTCCTGAGAATCTCCCTCCAACTTAAAAACTTTTTGAAACTCCATATATCTTTGACTTCTATCATACTAATTGGTCTAGTTGCTGTTAGTCTGTGGAGTCTTCAAGACTTATTCCTATTTCTTGTACTGTGACTCAGTTAAAATGTTAAGTGTTGCTCAAAGTTATGTTCTGCTTTGGGGCACCTTTCTTGTTTCTACCTATTATTTTACACCTGGGCAAATTGATGCTCTCATGATTTTAGGTGTCATTTCAAAAGTGATAATGAGCAATTTCATATATTCAGCTTTAATATTTTACCCATGTTGTGTGTTTCTTTGAAGCACCATGAACCCTGTATATCTCAAACGAATAATAATTTTCCCCCATTAAATAATTTTTCTTTCTAATTTGTATAACTATTTTCTGTAATTTTGTCAGTTACTTGGTGTTTCATTTTGTTTCCATAATTTCCTCTCTATGTCTTATTCCTTTTCATTCAATAAATCCCCAAATTCTTACACAATATCCATGTGCAATGTAAATATATATTCATATGTGTGTGCGCATATATATATATATACGCACACACATACATATTTATACACACACAAAAGCATCAGGGAGTTTTTATTTTTCCATATGGATTCTTGCTCTTGTAATTTTGAGGAGGAATTTAGTAAAAGAGTATGTAAAATATAAACCTGGAATTGTATTCAAGAGCCCCAGGAGATGAGTGTAGAGCAGTTGGGTTCTTCCAGTTGAAAGCTGGATAACAGCCAGAAGGCTGCTGGATTTGTCTTTATCTTGCCCTTCTCAGTAGGTGCTAGAGCAACCTCATGGACATAGTTTAGAATTGCTATTAGAAATTATTTTTCCAATATCGCTTGAATCTGTATCTTCCCTTGTATTCCCACCAAAACTGATTTGTTTCTTTTTTTCATTATGTTTACTTTTATAGATATTTTTAGAAATGATCTCCCTTACATTAATCTCTCACCATTTCAATCCTTATTGTATTCTAGTGCCTAATTATCTCTGTATGTAATGTGGTAATAAGAGAATGCCTCTTCCGCATGCCTCTAATGACTCCCCACAGCCTTACAAATACATTTTGATTCATTTCTATGAGACATGTGGGTATTCCATAATTTAGAATCAACTTATACTTCTAGCCTTACCGTTCATAAATCCCATAAACTTATGTCAGGTCAAAACCAAATTCTGTTTTCTGGACTTGTCTCAGGGTCTCCTGCCCATGCATGTTAGCTCATGTTATTATTTCAACCAGACTATTTTCCTCAATTTATGTCTAAAGAAGACTGGTAAACATCTGCAAATGCTTGCTCAATTTATACCATCCTTTTGCAGCCTTTGCCAAAAAAAAAAAAAAAAAATCATCTGACATAAACTCCTTTATCTCAGAACTAATATACCCGGTGTGAAATTTTTTGCATCACTCATCACCTGGTCTGATGTTTGGCATTTACTGGGATAACTGTGCCGATCCAGATACTTTTGGAGTACTTATGTTGGCAAATTGTAACTGTTTGGGCCTTCTGGGGTTCCCCTGTCTAGCTACTCTCATTTAGTGTGTGAGAGGCTGAGATTGGAGGTACCACCAGGATGCCCCAAACTTAACACATTGCAGCTAGCCTGAGAGGATACACAAATGCATGTACCTCCTTAGGGCAGGCCTACCCACTTTTGGTATGATGCCATGTCTCGGTTAAAATAAGCACTCAAGAGGGCAAATGGTTCAGTGCCCATCTGAACCCAAAGAGACTATGAGCACTAGCTTCTGACCTGTATCCATCAGAGAGTTACCTACTTGCCCCATAGAAACTGCAGCTTCTTCCATTAACCATGGAGATTGTTAAATATTTTGAATATTGCCACAAACTTTTTAAAATAATCATTTCAGATAATTATCACCACATTCTCTTAAATAATTATTTCAGTTATTTCATATAAAACACTTAGAACATTGGCAGTCACATGTTAATTGCTGTATAAGTGGGAGCTCTATTATTTTTGTCATCATTGCCGTTGATATTAATTGAGGTCCCTTTTAGTTAGAGATTTGCTTACTTAAACTGGCTTATCCTAAAGAACCTAGCCTAAAGAACCTTTTGTATTGTCTGTTTAATAATAATGTTTCTTAAAAATTAAATGGAAAGAAGAATATAAAATATTTCTCTGAATTTATTGGAATGGATTTATGTGATGACTTCTGTGTAGGGCTACAAAATACAAAAATATCATCTAGAAACTATCAAAGTATTTCTAATTTCCATGAATTTATGGCTTATAAAACAAATGTTACACTTGAATTACGGTAAAGTCGCATTGTAATAAACTTTAAATAGATTTCTAGTTTCTATTCTTTTGCAATGCCAGACTTTCTAGAGTGGGTGTACTATGGAATAAATAGATGAAAAAAACAAAACTAATTTGGTTAATGAAATGGAGAGGAAGATTTGACAAGTGATACATAAAAGCGCTGTTGCAGTATAGAGATCTTTCACCTCCTTGATTAAATTCATTTTTAAGTATTGTTTGCAGCTATTGCAGATGGGATTGTTTACTTGATTTCTTTTTCAGACAGTTGCTATTAGTGTATAGAAACGCTACTGATCTTTGCATGTTGATTTTGTATCTTACAACTTTACTGAATTCGTTTATAAACTCTAACAATTTTTTTTGATGGAATCTTTGGGATTTTGTATGTACAAGATCATGTTGTCTGCAAACAGGTACAATTTAACTTACTTTATTCCAATTTTAATGCCTTTTACTGCCTTCTCTTTCCTAATTGCTCTGTCTAGAACTCCAGTACCATGTTGAATAGAAGTGGTGCATCCTTGTCCGATTCCAGATCTTAGAGTAAAAGCTTTTAAGCTTTCCCCATTCAGTATGATGTTAGCTATTGGTCCATTTATATATGGCCTTTATTATGTCGTGGTCCATTCTTTCTATATCTAATTTGTTTAGAGTTTGTAATCCTGAAGGAATGTTGAATTTTTTTTCAAATGCTTTTTTCGCATGTAGAGTGTTGTTGCTTAGGATGAGTCACATATGATTTCATCTGAGATTGGTTCCTGGCAGTCAGTTTGCTAAAACACACAAGTAAAGAAAAGAATATAAAAACAAAACAAACAAAAAAAAACAGGTGTCTAGAACTTATTCATTTTGCATAACTGAAACATAACAACTCAGTATTTTATAGTTACAAATTTATTGAGAGTAGCTCTCATGTTAAATATTCTTACCACAAAAATAAAAAACAAATCAAATCAGCAAAAAAGAGGGGCAGGAGGAAACCTCTGAAGGGATAGATATGTTTAAGACAATCTCAATTGCTTTTATGCTTATTTTTTCAGTAATTGATCAATGATGTCTCTGTACTATGTCATTTAGTAATTGCATCCTGTGATGTATGGCTCACTGAGGTTTCAAGTGTGTACATTTTTTTTAACTTCTCCAAAGACCTTAATGTTTTTCTTAAAAACAATCATAATGTATGTGTAGTAAATCCCTGGACATGCTATAAGTATTCACTAAAGAATTGGAATACTGACAGTTTTCTGCAGAAATTTTTATTTGTTTGAAAGATCTAGGAGAAGTAGTCTCAAAATTTAATTTGCATAATACTTCTTTATTACTCTTTAATTTTGAAAATAATGTAAAACTTTTGTCATATGATTGATAAGTAAAAATACAAAAGGATAAGAACGATTAAATTTTAATAAAATTACTAATAAATTCATAAACATTGCTCAAATCTCAAAGAAAGCCAAAATATAATGCCACTTAAAAGCTGGTAGTCTTATAATATAAATTCTCGATTATTTCAATATCTAAGAGATATTTGCTGAGTATCTACCCTCTGCAGCCACTGTGCTATGTGCTATGGGAAATCAAAAGATGAATGAGATAAAATACCACAAATCCAGTGTTTAGAATCAATTAGGATAAATAAGCTATCTGCAGGAAGCATATTCAAATTAAAATGTGAGGCCTAAAAGCATTTTTAAACTTTGCATTTTTATAATGGTAGGCAAGAAAGATTTTAAGAGGAATATGCAAAATCACGACTTAATGTTTAAACAAAAATGCTTCTTTACATAATGTATGTAAAATAAATGATTTACGTTATACACGTATAGCAAATTACATATATCGCTTGGGTAGTGTGCCATGGTGCTTTTAAAAATCATGATGCTGGACTGTACTTAATGAATATGAGAAGCATTTATAGTACCCTGATAAATAAAGAAGTAGATTAGGAACAGTAGAGGAAGACTCCAGGCTAATGGCAAATACACAGAATTTGTGTTTGTGTTGTGTGTATGTCTGAGAGTATGTGTTGAAAACTTCTCAAAAAGACTAGCTTTCAAGGGTCATACTGGACTTTAAGATTTGGTTAAAATAAACTGTAACTACTCATCTTCTCATGTGCTTTAATAAGAAATAAACATTCTTTCTAACACGTCTGGAGAAATGGGAAGGTGCTTGCATCTCACTTGATCGCTGCCGCTCTTGCTAACTCCTCTGTTTCTCTCCATTTCTCTCTGCCATGTATAGCCAGGTCTTGAACCAGGTTTCCCCTCTCTCATCCCTGCATTACCCCAAAGAACCAAAGTAAGTAAGTTTGTGCGGTCTGTATGCTATGAAAAAGCTGGCACAGAGGGGAGATGCTACTCCTCAACACAGCACAACATAAAGCTTAAGACTAATTATTCTTCTTCCCCATTTTTCAAAGGCACTTGGGCACTGACTCCTGACACTGAGTCTATCTCCCTAACATTCACCCACTCGAAACACTGGCTTTTGCCATCTTTGGGGTTACTCTCATCCCTTCTCTTTGACTGACAATCTGTAAAACAAAAAATCCTTCAGTCTTTTATGTGGAAAAAATTCAGCTTTCCTAAGTCCTCCACTATAAACCGGAGGGATTTTCTTTCTAAATCCCAAAGTATATTAATGCTTCTCACATTCTCCAAGATTTAGCAGTGCAAAGACATTGACATTCCATTTATGTCTATTATGGGCAACTCAAATGTAGAGGCAGAATTTTTTCATCTTAAAGGGAATAAGATGTATTTCTTGAAGCATTGTTAAAGAAAGAAGCAATTACAATGAGAGTGAGAGTGAAAGACAGACAGAGAAAGAGATGGGGGAGTCATTTACCTAGCATTTATTTTACTTCCTACTATAGATAATATGTATAAAAATAAAATATTTGGAAATATTTTACTTTTTAACAAAAAGTCAGCCATAATTGTATGATTAAGGGTAATTTTGCCTGATAGAATTTTTTTCTTTATTTTCTAAAGTATGCATGGTGATAATTGTAGCCTAAGATTTGTAATAAGAAAAAAAAGAAGGGTGAAGCTAGGGACATAAAAACAGCAAACTCTTCATATAATTTTTAAAACTATCTTTTGTAGTTTTTTCTTCAATAAATTAAGATTAGAGTTCAAAGTGTTATTACTCACAGAAAATCTGGTTTTCATTGCCAGTCATTATCATGTTCTTCCTTACCTCTCAAGCTAGTTTTCTGTCTTTTAACATAACAACAGTATGTGTTCTAAGAAACATGATATATTGTGAAATGTAAAATAAATAACTAGCATAATGTATTTAAAATGTAGAACAGGAAAGAAATGCCCTGAGCATGCCTCTTATTGACTGGTATCATTGATGATGGTCTATTAGAAACATAGCTAGGCTTTGAAACCAAAATATTACTAATATTAAATGCTTGAAATTTTTGATGTGGGTAAAACTTCCAAATCTTTTAAAATATGGACTACTTCATAAAAGGATTTTTTTTCTTTTTTTTTTTTTTATATCTCAGCACATTACAAGGGTACAAATGTTTAGGTTACATATATTGCCTTTGCCCCACCCAAGTCAGAGCTTCAGGCATGTCCATCCCCCAGATGGTGTCCATGGCACCCATTAAGTGTGAATATATCCATCCCCTCCTCCCCTCTCCCACCTGCCTGACACCCGATGAATGTTATTTCTATACGTGCACTTAAGCGTTGATCAGTTAATACCAATTTGAAGGTGAGTACATGTGGTGCTTGTTTTTCCATTCTTGTGATACTTCACTTAGTAGAATGGGCTCCAGCTCTATCCAGGATAATAAAAGAGGTGCTAGAATTCTCGACTCATAGTTAGAAATAAGCTCAAACTTTCTCTGAATTCGAGGTAATAGTTTCTTCTTTTTCTCTTTGATCCATTAAGTTAGTTTTCAGTTTTTCAGCTTGTTTTCTATTTCATTCTGTCTATTGGATGATTTGTTACTTGAGGGCAAGAGCAATGTCTAAGTAATTTTTGTATTTCTGATGTCTAGCACATTGTCTGAACAAGGATAAATGCTGCATATGGCCTGTTGAATAGAAACTATATTAGAAGATGCCAAATATTCTCTATTGTAGAAAATGCTTTCTTTTACTTAATGTTGATTGATAATGGTCATATACTTGCAGAATTTCCTCAATCAGTTTTCTTAGTTTTAAAGTTTCTGATGTTCTGCTGTGAGAAATAAATATTCCAGTGATTACTTTTTAAATTTGATGAATGTTAGCAAAAATCTTGATTATTCAAAGCAAAAAATTAAATGTATGCCAGATTTTTTCCTGAATTATTATATCAGTTCTTGATTAACTTTGTAAATATTCATTAACCTTAGAGAAAAAAATATCGAATTTTGATATGTCAGTTCAGTTGAGATTTGAATAATAACTGCAGCTCACAAATATCTTCCTGGAGATAACTTTTATAGGAACTAAATATAACTTAAAGAAAAATAAACTGTGGTTTATAATCTCAATTTTGATTTAGCTACCATTGTGATGAAACTTAAATTCAAATACTGTCAAATATTTTCTATGTATTCCTTTCACTATTGAAATACACTGGTGATACTACATTAAATAAAGATTAACAAAATGGACAAATGTTTTAATTAATGTTCGATGGCATTAATTACTGAGTGTTTCACAAAATTGCTAGCAATCACAAGATGAAATCATGTCCTAAATGAGGTCAAGAGTACAATCTTTGAAACACTTCACCTATTCAGAGGTCTCATAATGCAGGACAAAATCCAGTCAGCACTAAAACACACAACCAATCCTTGACTACATCAAGCACTATGAGAGAAAATGGCTTCGGATCAATTACCAGTCCAAGAACAGTAATTGCATAGAGTTTGCTTTATTGATGATGTGCCTATCATACCATTTCCATCAATGTATGGTAGCATTTTGTTTAAAAATCTTCTGGAATAAACATTTCTTGTACTGTATTCTAGAAAAGAAAAGCATTGTGTAATTTTCACCTTGTATCTTACAAATGAGTCCTCCAGCAATAGACAGATATATCTGTATATATTACTTACTATGATAATTATAACATCAAATTATGTTTATACATAATTATGCATTTATTATTTCTTTATGGATAACATAGGTCCAACCATTTATTTTTAACATGCAGTAGCATATTAGAATATATGTGTTTGTGTAATATTCAGTTTATAGAGCTCTGTATTAGTGTTCTCCAGAGAAACAAATCCAATAGGATATAGATATAGAGATTTATTATAAGCCATTAGCTCATGCAGTTATGAAGCCTGAAAAGTCCCACACTTTGCTATCCACAAGTCAGGGACCCAGGAAGGCAGGTGGTGTACTTTGAAGGTGGGAGAACTGGGGAGAGGATGGTATAAATTCTAGTTCAGTTCTGAAGGCCTGAGAACCGGGAGCTCACAGGGCAGTAGAATATCCATCTATTAAGCTCAAGCATTCAGCCCAAAAGAGCATGAATCCATCAATCCAAAATTCTCCCACCTTTTTGTTCTATTCAGTCTCTCAATGGATGGGATGCGGCCCACTCACATTGGAAAGGCCCATCTGCTTTCCTCAGTCTACCTACTCAAATGCTAATCTATTCCAAGAACACCTTTGGGGAACCACCAGGAAATAATATTTAATAAGATATTTAGGTATCCCATGGTCCAATCAAGTTAACATGCAAAATTAACCATCACAAAGTCTTTATATCTTACAAGAAAAAAATGGCCACTATTCAAGGTCTTATTACATAAATGCTATTATCACCATTTCCCAAAATAGGAAAGTCAAGATGAATCAATTAACAAACTTAATTCAGATTACCTTGTGTGTAGTAAAAAGGGATGGGCATTATAACCAGTTCTTTTGCTTTTAAAGCAGTCAAAGTGTGCATGTGGGTGCGTGTGTGTATATGTGTGGTTAATGAGACTGTAAATTGATGCACTTATTTGACCAAATGTATGCACACCAAACTAACTGTAAAGCCCTCTCCTAGAGGCTTAAAGAGGCTTAAAGTAATTTTTTATTTTGGTTAATCTCATTTTTATCTCATATTTTATCAGTAAGCCAATAAATTTCATGCTCATGACCCATGCTAAGACAAATTTGTTTGTGCGTACATTAAAAGTTTGACTACATTTTGTCTTTGGTTCATTTTTTGTGAGACTATGTACTAAATTCTGAATAGTACTTACTTTCAGAGAATTAAGATAAAAGAAAAGAGGCAGAAAAAGCTTTTTTAAAAAAATTTCATATACTTTTATGCTATATAAATTCATTTATTTATTGCAGAAACTTTTTTTAAAAATGTGCAAATGATATATGCAAATAATACTTGAATTATTAAGTAAAAGAATTACTGGTGCTTGGAGAATTAAAGAAAGGTGTCATCATAGATGGTTAGAATTTTAGTATATGGCCTGAGAACTGCAAGTAAAAATGTAGGGAATACATTCTAAGATGACTGAAAAACATACACTGGATGACAACACCTTCAGGACAAGTGCTAGAACTTACTAATTTTGTTTTATTGGCATTATGAATACTGATAAATATATTATATATATGATATTATATATATGATATTATATATATGATATAATATAAGCTTAATAATTGTTATGCAAATAAAATAAGGTTTTATTCAATTATTTGTTAGTTTTGGTAAAAATATATATAATCGTTTCCCAATTTAAAACTACAGAAAAGCAACGGAGAATAATAAATTGTTTTATTTGGTACTGAACTCTAATAAAAGACACACACTAATCTGAGGACTCATGAATTACTGAGAAAGAAAAGTTTATTAATGATTCAAAAAGATTCAAGACATGCCTGGTTTACAGAACACCTTTGAGTGTAGTGGAAAGTTCGTAGACGATATAGAGCCACATTCCTGTGTGTAACTTTCAATTCTTCCACTATTAGCTAGGTAAATTTGGGAAATTTAACCTCTGTGCCTCAACACTCTCATCAGTAAATCTGAGTTAGCAAAAATAGTGCTAACTCATAGAGTTCTTGCGAGGATTAAATGTGTTAATATACATAAAGCGTTAACAACTGTATCTGCTATATACTAAGCCCAAAAGAAATGTTAGCTATTATTATTCCCAATAGGTTTATTACTCTTCTTGATGGAACTAAATTCAGAAGCTCAACTATGTCATTTCACCTCCAGTTTACTATATATTATTTGTACATATGTACGTTTTAACATACACATGCAATTATCTCATTGTTCATCCTTACAACATACATCAGATGACTTTAATACACAGCCATTTGGGCTTGAAAAGATACTTTGTCGATCACTTTGTTTCTATTAATATATATATCTAAAGGTAAATTGAAATTAAGTCTGATTGGTGTTATTACCTTATTTAAAAGAGTACAAAGATACATAAAATTGTAGGGCCATTATTCATGCTTAAGGGAAATTCTATTCTGTTTTCAGAAAAATAAAGCAAAATTTACTAGTATAGTTATTATTTCTAGCACTTCTTTTCAGACCTATTTTTCTTTAAAATTTGTTAATGACTTGTTTTTGTCATGTCTTCCTTTAAATTGCTTCAAATATTCTAAGATATTTGTCTAATACCTTTCAAAATACTTAAAAGATGTTTCTTCTTGTGAGTATGAAATATATGAAGGAAAAATAACCTATTTTATAAGAGAGAAATTTTGTTCTCTTGGAATAGTCACTGGATAGGAATATGGTAGAAACTGTGTTGTCATGTGGTGTTATAATGATGTTGATCATGTTTATGTTACTTCACATATAATTTTACTTTTTATTAGGTTGAAAAATATGTAAATCCTTAAATATATTAGATATGCCTTTTATATGTCAAACTTCATCAGATTTTAATATTTATGAAAGAATACTAAATTGTACAATTTTCAAATTAGTGTTCATTATTTGAATGTTCTATATGATAACTTGAATTGCACTTAGCCTCTTGTATTAAGTTACATTTTTTACCTAAATATTTTATTTGTTTGTTTCCTGCTGCATCACACTGAAAAAATAACTGTTGACTCCAGGAATTACGGACTGTACTATTTTTACATTTACATTACAGAATAATTATGGCCACTTTTCTATGTTCAATTTTAAAATAAAGAAAAGAAGATCTACTTTAAAATAATTACCTACAATTTTAACTTGATAAATATGTCAAAGCTTATTTCCTTCCTTGCAGATTTTCTTGTGGTATTCTGGATGAAAAGTAAAATGTTTTGATGTGATATCTACTGTCACTGCGTTTCATGTCTAGGAAGATATAATTATGAAAAATAAAGCTTAACACAGAGAAGAAAAAAAAAAAGACCTGAATTAGTATAAGATTCCCTTTTTTAAGAGAAAAATAGGAAAAGATAACAATGTCTTTTTCTTTCCATTTCTGAAAATAAACTAATCTTTACTAATGGCTGTTTCTCAGTCAGGTTCCAAAGAGTTCTACATAGTTTCTCAATGTAATTATAAACATTACTCAAATTGCTGCTTTAATATGGCATACTGTGACAAATAATCTGATATAATTTTTTCTTAATATGTAAATATCTTGCTTGATATTTGCAATCATGGAATAACAAGAAAACTTACTCATGGATTCTTAATAAATGCAGCTGGCAAAAATCAACATCCAGCCATTTGGCCTGTATGTGGTCAATATCATACATCTTTGAAATTATGAAAATGAAATGTCTAGGATAACTTTCTGGAAATTTTACAGATCCTAAAGTTCTAGAATACACACTTTGAGAAACTTAAATTTTTATATTTCTATATCAATTGAAAACTGAGTTTAAACTAAGTTAGCCAGCAAAATATCAGGTGCTGTATCCATGGTGGAATATTTAATGGTAAAACAGAAAGAATATGGAGGCATGAAGGAATAACAGGCTACATTTTGTTACTTCTAAATATATGACTTTATGTATGTGTATCCTCATCTGTGCATTGGCTACAGTAACTATTATTCACAATTGTTTTGAGGATTGAATTAGGATTGTGTATAACGTATCAGCACAATGAATGGTTACCTAGCACTAGACAGCGGTGCCCAACCTTTTTGACACCAAGAACTGGTTTCATGGAAGACAGTTTTTCCATTGACAGCTGGAAGGGGAAGGGACTGGACTGGCCACCTCAGCTGCACCTTGGATCATCAGGCATTGGATTCTCATAGGGAGCACACAACATGGATCCCACACCCGTGAAGTTTGCAGTGGGGATTGTGCTCCTATGAGGGTCTGATAATGCTGCTGATCTGACAGGGGCTGGGGTTGGAGCAGTGATGCGAGCGATGGGGAGCGGCTGTGGATGCAGGTGGGGTTTCTGGACTCGCCCACTGTGCCTCCTGCTGTGCAGCCGGGTTCCTGGTGGGCGTGGACCAGTGTGGTCTGTAGCCCTGGGCTTGGGGACCGCAGGACTAGAAAATTATAAAAACTAACTAAACACAGCCTCTTATTTTGGTATCTACATTGTCTGTTGATCCCCAGCATTTTGTTTAAGATGAATTTCTTATTCTCACCAGATTTCATCTCAGGAAAAAAAGGAATTGAATATTCAATATATTTGAAAGTGTAGATATAGTTTGAAATTTTGGTATTCTTTTGAACAGTTACAGCAAATTAAAATGAAAATTTGTTATATTATAAGCCACATACCTTTATGATAACTCTATTATTAGTCACAATAACGCTTACATTTCCCTAGTAATTGTTTGTAGAAAATATTAATAAATATTAGTAAAATAGTAAAATCTTCACTAAATATCACAATCACTCGCCCTATGCATCATAAGCATTCATTATCTAATAATGCTATACTGAAGTTCTACTCTGTGTCAGAGACTGTGATGATTGATTAGGGACTGAAAATAATTAGGACACAATCCATCAAGTCAAGGTGCTTACCTTGTACCCAGAGACCTTTATACACTTTATCTCTAGCATATTATAAGGGTTGTCATAAATGCAAAGTATAGTAATGATATAAGAAAATAGCTGATCTCTGAGTATGGGTGGATAAATAAAAACATACAATCAATGATAAAAATACTATATTTTATTTTCTGTAATTATATGGAATTTAAATATGGAAACAAAAAAAGATGTTTTGGTACCCAAAGAAATAAAGGAAAGACACAGAGAGAAAGATACAAAAACCTTCTAAGGTATCTCAAAATTGAAAAAAATTCTGAAATAAGAATTAAAAAGAATATATTATTTTCTTTTTAAAAATGTGCCACCCATGATTATAAGATCTCTAAGGGTCAAAGTGATTAAACTTTTACTCATAATAAGCAAAATATTTTATCAGTACTGATTCAATTCACTCACTACTGATTTAATCTTTCTGATTCAATGTCATTTTGCTTGTTTCACTGGTCCATTTACCTGCTGGTTCTGTATATCCTTTTTTTCTAAAATTTTACTTGCTTTATCCTATTCTTCTCTTTGTATAGCTCTTATTTTATTACATTCATTTTTGATGGAATGTATGGTTTCCTTCACTGTTGTGAAACAACCTGGCAGATTATTTAACTTTCCTTTTTATATGATGGCACATTTGGAATTTTGACTGGTAAAAAAAAAAAAAAAAAAAAAAAAAAAAAATCCAAAGGATATAATTGTATTTCATTTTCTTCTCAGATATAGTTCCTTGAATAATCAACAGAATGGAATATTTGCACTCATTCCTCTACCATTCCTATAAATTCTTTTATTTTTTGAATCTTAAAATGATGGCTTTCATATTTGTGGATTCTTTATCTTTCCAATTTGAATGTGTTACAATATGTTTATTTTTTTTTAATTTGATCTAATGCATGATATAAAACTTTTTTTATAAGTAAATTTTTACCCTAATTTTGTGTCAAATTTAACAATATTATAAATACTTTTTAAAATTGTTTTCCCACATAGGTAGATCATAACAAACTAACAATTTGGTAAAATTATGAAAAATGTGGTTCTGTCACTTTACCATTAGAGTTCAAAATCATTATAATTTTCTATGAATTCAATAAAAATATAAAAAATGTAAACCCAATCTTTCTTTTCTTTCTTCTATTTGTTACTATTAATTTTTTGTTAGACAGAATAATAGTCCCATAAAATGTTTACATTATAATCCCCAGAAGCTATGAGCATATTCCTTGTAAGCCAAAAGAAGCTTTGCTGATGTGATTAAGTTAAGGATGTTGAGATAAGAAGAGCATCCTGGATTATCCAGGTGGAACTAATCACAAGGGTCTTTATAAAAGGAGGCAAGAAGAGTTACAGTCTGTCTTTCCTAATAGACTGCACTGTGGATTTTGAACGTACCTAGCAAGGCTCCACTGTTGTGTCAGTCAATTGTTTACTATTCAGTTCCAAATACACTATCACCTAGGAGTTTTATTTATCTGGTTAAATCCGACCACCATAGTTACAAATGTGATTATGTGATTACTGTGGAATTGTTTACTCATGCCAAAATCATTAAGAAGATCATCATGTTTCAGAATCAAACCCTTTGATCCAAATAAATAAACTGACCAGTTAAACTGAAGTACATGCATAATCCACAAATTCTAGGAGTAAATGCACAACATTGACCTTAAAGTGGAGGTAGATTTGTTTTTCCATTTTAAAGTAACCATAAGGCTTTTTAATTTTATTTTTATTTTTTAATTTGCATTGGTCATTTATTAACAACTTTATTGAGACATGTTTAACATATTCTATAATTCACCCATTTCAAGTGTACAATTCAATGATTATTATTATTTTTTTAAGTAATTTTACTATGTCATATAACTATCATCAGAAATCAGTTTTAAAACATTTTTATCACCCAACTAAGATTCTTCATGCAGGGTCATTTTTTAATACACATTTTGTATTTCAAAATATTATAGGGGTACAAATGTTTAGTTTACATAAGGCTTTTTGAAATACATGTTTCCAAATGCATTCTATTTTTCCTTTACCAAAGGGTCACAGGCTATTTGTAGGTTTATCTCATATATTTAATTTAGTTGTAATTTACATAAGTGATAAAATATTTTATTTACTTTATAAATGTAAAATGTTTTAATATATTCATTAAAATGTTCTACATTTTAACAAATGTAGAATTAGTTCCTGGCGAGTCTTGGTCTAGCCACCCAAATGATTACACCAATGAACTAATCTGCCTGTTTTTCTTTTCTCTGCCTTATAAAAGGTGAGTTTTAAATTGCAGTTTTCACATGGTAGCTCATGGGGGATCCATGGTCTCCCTTCATGACAGCTATCCCAGGTTTTGATTTTGGAAGCTTCCATTGTGCAATCCACAGATTTCCACTGACCTCCCTTTCCCACTGGCTGAAATTGGGCCAAATGCCTATCCATGAATCGATCATTTTTGCCAAGAGAATGGAATGTTCTCTTTGTCTTTAGCAATTTAGGGTGGGCCCATCCCTATAGCTATGAAGTGGATTTTATTTCATCCAAATTGTGTGCACAATTTATTAATATATGAATTCCATAAGGAAGAGGAGTAGGTATGGAACAGGTAACAGGAAAATTGTTTTATTGAAATATCCCTGATGGTAGTGTTTTCATTTTGTCAGGTTACATAACATATATAGATGAAACAACCTATAATATATAGCTAATAATTATTGAACTCTAAGGAACTATTCTGTTTTAAATTCTTCATTGATATACACATACTTAGTCTTCACAAATACTGTAACAGGGAAGTAATAATATTGTTCTTGTTTTATTGATGAGTAAACTGAGGAATTGGAAGGTATTTTGACCTTTCTATATTCATTTAGCTAGGAAATAAATACAGAGAATATGACTCCAGAGCCCTGAATTTTAAAAATATAAATCCTGTTTTTCAGAAAAGATTAAAATTATTACCTAAGATTATACAGCAACTATGTGTTAGAGTTGTGATTTGAGCCTAGGCTTCTTATGAATTTTTCCAGGTTACATTTTAAATTTTCTTTCTGAAGTAAATTATGTGTATGGATGACTCAAGGATTAACATACAATTGATTTACTTATCATTTTTGCATTATTACGGTCATGTGCTCAGTTTGTATTAAATGAAACATCCCCTGTGAAAAGTGATTAGCTGAAACCTGAAAGAACATGCTTTGTAACTATTTGGTTAATGCAAAGACAACCAATAAACTAATGTTTTTAAAATCATAATACCTTTCCTCACCTTGGTTTGTTTAGTATTATTTAGTATTTATTTTTGTTACTATATTTAACGTCACTGATATCTTTATGTCAATATTTGAAAATATAATCTTTATAATAGCTAATAATCAGAGTGTAATTAAAATATACTATCCAGATATTCAGAAAATATGTTATTTTCCCAAATGCAATATAAATAAATTCCATAATTACCAAACACCAAACTATTGACCTAAAAGAAAGTTGCCTTTGTTTTCATGTGTCATTAAGGCAAAACAAAATCTAGAAAAACATTATTTTGGGGAGTAACTAGGAATCTTTCAGTTAAGCAAGTTAAATAAAATAATTAAAATGATTCTAAAGTTATGATACCATATTACTATGAAAATATAAGCCATGGAGTATCTATAGTCTGCTTTATGCAAATATGAATGTCAATGACATTTTAGTATTAATTTTTGACACACTTTAATTAACATTCTTAACCAAAGAATGCTACTTTTGTGACATTAAAAGCAAACCAAATGCCAGAAGATATTCTTATCTATTTTTAAACAAATCAGAATTATTTAAGTAAAATCTCAGCTGTTTGATTATTTGATTATTTGCATGTGTGTATGCAATAAGAAACATGTCTAAACCCTTAGTAATTTCATATTACACATACTTAATCATAAAAGATTGGCATTTGCTTTTATTAAATGTTAGAATGGCTTAAACAAATGCTCTTTTCCCTGTTTCGAATAACCGTAGAAATTGCTCCAGTTTTCTCCAAAATTATGTTCAGATATGATTTTATGAAAAGCTAAAGAAGAGTTTTTTTTTTCCTCCCTTTCCTTTGGTTTTGATAATTTTGTTTTGTCTCCTATCTCTGTTTATGATTGCAATCAAGAGTACGTTAATAGCAACCAACCCCAGACTTTCCTGATGATTGATATTAGGCCAAAATCTGTTTGTAATTTTATCATATATTTGTACTAACCAATGAATATGTGCTGTAATATTTCAAATTTCAGTCCTTTACTTCTGCAATTACTGTAAAACTGTAGGAAAAAGAAAGGTTTAGCTTGGTCAGAGAACTACAGAGCCATGTGCTACTCTATAATCAAAGCACAAGCCTCCATGTCGATGTAGAAGGTTCCATTGGCACTCTGTGAGGATTCCTTTCCTTGGATGTGTACATCAGACTCCATATACCTTGAATGAAGGGCACTGACATTCATAGCTGCACCTTTCTGGGAATCATTCTCCACATATCAGAGACACTTACTATGTTACAGGGAGCTAGGAGGTTGACCTTTCAGGTGTGAGCCTCTCACTCATCCAGGTACCTATTCATAGGTATAGAATCACCTTTGGGGTGCCTGTCTTCCCTGGGTTGGAGTTGTGGTCCTAAGGAAAGAGCAGTAAGTTAGCTGGTTCAAATTCCTCTCCCCTTAGTAGCTCAATTCCATTTGGTATAAAGAATAAAAAAGAAAAAATCCCCTTCCTTGATCAACCTATGGCACACTGATTTGGTGGATAGTGGAGGTTGGGGAGTCCTAGAAGCTGGTAGGTACCTCATACATGCCAAGATGCAGGCCAGAGCCACCAAGTACTTGGAATAATATGCATTCACCCAGCGCACAAAGAATGGCTATCTTTGTTCAAGAGAGCATGACATTAAATTTCAATGAAATAAAAAAACCGCATGACAGATTGAGATACCATAGAACAGCAGTAAAACACTTCATAGTTTAACAATTTTCCCACTACTTTTGAACAAAGATCCTCCATTCCTAAAAGTTTACAGCCCCTTCTTTTGTTTATTTTCCATATCTTGATGCAAAATGTGAGTATTACCAAAGAATTGTCCTGTGGATGACTTTTGTCCCCTTCCTTTCAATTATGTTGTCTTTCTTCTTCTTAACTTTGCTGCCCTGTGATTTAATATATCACCTCTGTGTGAATGACTATTGTGTTAATTCTCTGTGACTACTGTAACAAATTATTACAAACTTGGTTACCTAAAACAATGCAAACTAATTATCTCGATGTCCTGTAACTCAGAAATTTCAACTGAGACTGACTGAACTAAAATCAAGCAATGCTGTGTTCTTTTCTACAGGTTCTAGCAGAAAATCTGTTTTTGCCTTTCACAGCTTCTAAAGGTTGCCTGCATTTCTTTGCTTGAGCCCCCTCCTCCATCCTCAAAGCCAGCAAAAGCCAGGTGTGGTCAGTCCAACATTATATCACTCAGATAGGACAGAAGGCATGGAAGGCTCATATATATTTTGGTACATTGTCCAGGAAATTTCACATCCCTTCTTTTTATATCCATGTGTTATATAGTCATGCCTAGATCCAATGGGACTAGAGATATATTTCATGGCCTTACAGTTACTTCTCATGGAAAGAAAATCAAACACTATAGTACATCCAGGCCAAAGTCTGACCATAAGGCGACAGAAGGTTTCTGCACCACTTCTTCCCATGCACATGAAAGCCCCTATTTGAAGAAATTGTCATTTCATCAAACATGAATATGTATATATACATATGTGTGTGCATCTCTATATATATACATATATTTCTTTTTATATCTGATATGGATACCATGTCTTTAATATTCAATATACAAAAGTGAGTACCTTGCAGTAAAAACTCCCCTTTGAAAAAGAAAAGAATGAGAAACACATAGGCCATGGATTCACAATAATGATTAAGTTTTACCAGCTGAAAATTATGAGTCCTGTGCCAAAAATTGTGTAGTATTTGAGATATCATCCTAATTACAAACTAACAGTTTAGCTTGGTGAGTTTTGTTGATGCTGGTAGAATATTTAAGATTTCTGGATCACAGATGAAAGATAGTTTAATATTCACAGAAATAGCAATAGCCAGAGTATTACCATTTGCTTGTCCCTGTTCTCTGAGTCCCAGTTCTCTATGTATCACATTCATATACAATGAATTGTGTTGCAGAAGAGGAAATATGAATTGAGGGAATCTGGATCTTTTCTAGTGTGTAGTAAGTGAACCTGCCATTAATTCTACTTCAAGGCTGTTTGCTACAGAAATGTTTGATACATACAAAGTTTGCTATACAAACACCCTTAAAAAGATAGTCTGGAAAAAAAAGGAACTTATCATCTCACTCACAAGATGTGCAGAAACATGAGAGACCCATAGAGAATTGTTCCCCAAATTACACTTGTCCTGGTGGTGGGGTAAATATGTCGATTAGATGCTTATTCTGCCTTCCCGGATAAACGCTCTGTAAGTGTACTTTGTGGTCTATGTGTGTCCTCTGGGTTGTTATTTCATAATAATTATTACTTTAAATAAACTTTTAATTTTAGAATACTTTTAGATTTACAGTTAAATTGTGAAGATAATACAGAGAGTTCTTATATACACAAAGTTTCTCCTATTACTAATATCTTAATTATTATGTTATACTTGCCAAAATGAGTGAGTCAACATTGATACATTATTATTAAATTAGCTGCATAATTTATGCAGATTTGATTACTTTTTACCCTGTGTCTCCTTTCTTTTCCAAGATTCCATGCAAGATACCATATTACATTTAGTTGTCATGTTTCATCATGTCATATCATATCTCTTGGTTGTGATAGCTTATCAAGCTTCTCTCATTTTTGATGACCTTGATGGTTTTGAGAAGTACTAGTCCAAGTGTTTTTTATAGCAGCCCTCAATTGGCATTTGTCTGATGTTTTACGTGATTAGATTGGGAACATGCGTTTCTGGGAAGAAAACCACAGAAATAAAGTACCATTTCATCACATCGTATTAAGAGTACGTACTATCAAACTTTCTTATCACTGTTGATGTTGATATTAATCTTAATCACCTGGCTGAGATAGTATGTGCAAGTTTTCTCAACTGTGAAGGTACTCCTTTTTCTGCCTTTCTATACTGTACTCTTTGGAACTAAATCACTATGTGCAGCACACACTTAAGGTTTAGATAATTATGCTCCACCTCTTTGAGGTTGAAGTATCGACGTACATATTTTTGGAATTCTTCTGCAGTAGACATTTGTCTCTTTTTATTCATTTGTTTATTTATTTATATTATTATGGGAATATGGGCTCACAGATATTTACTTTTTACTTTGAGTTATAATCCAATGCTTTCTCATTTATTTTCTTGCTCAAATTATTCTATCTTGTGCTGTCAGGAATTCTTTAGTTGGCTTCTGTGTTCCTTTGATACATTTGCTCTCTGTGCGTGTGGGAGTGACAGTACTGAGTACTGCCTTACTTTCTGACACCATACGATGCTCCAGACTCATCTTGGATATATTCTGCTCCAGGCCTAGAGTTAGCATTTTTCTAAGTAGCCCTGATTCCTTTCACTGGATAATGGAAAGGAGTGCTTCCTGCCTACTGCTTGAACACTACAATAATGGATCCTACTTAGGGTGTTGTATGTGCTTTCAACTTCAATAGATAGGGTAAAGCTAGTTGTAAAACCTCCAAACCTTAGAAAGAGACCCAATAACATAAAAATTCACTCCTTTTACAGAGTTTCTCATGAGATAGTTTTCCGTGTGTTAATTAATGACAAAGGGCTCATTCTACCTCTACCACTCTTAGAATTTTGAGTTCCTGTACTGGCAGTTAGTAGACAGGAAAAAATGTCAGAAAGGTAAAGTTATTTCTTCCTCACTTGCCCTAACAATTGCACTCTCCTATCTGCTACCCTTGGCTATCTTCAACCATTTAGCTATAGCTTGCTCAAGTGGTTAAAAAATGTAGTGTCTGCCTGGCTGCTGCTGTTTAGTGAAAAACTTTAGGCTATGGAAGGGGAAAGAAATTTTTCTCTGTGGAGAGAAGATCTTCATTTCTAAGTGCCAATTTAGTTTAAGTCCTCAGTGTTTCTCTCTTCCAAGCTATCACTTTAGACTACCCCCATCCTTCACATCCATCTCTCACACCTTTTGTTAACTCTCTTAATTACTTCTAGTAAATTTGTCCTCCAATTCCTTCTATACATAGCTGTCAGATTAATAATCCTAAATCAAAGAAATCTTCATCAAATTTCCCTACTCAGAAATTCTTGACAACTACCTATTATGGCTAATAATGTCTTAAAATTTTATCTGATTCTTCAAATTCCTCCATGAGCTAAATATTCCAGTCTTTTCTCACACTGTTTCTCAATATATGTTAAATGATGCAGCCAATCTGACTTGCTCATCATTCATAGAACACACCATGTGGTTTCCCTCCTCCCTATTTTAATACTTTCTCCCAGCCCTTTTCATTGTGCTGAAGTTTTACTTACTTTTAAACCTGACTTAAATGCCATCTTCTTCCAAGATGATGAAAGTGAATTTTCTTTCTTTGAATTTTGATAGAATCTTGTAGCTTTGGAAGCCACTTTCCAATATTTTTATTTCTGTTATCTGGTTATTGTAACTACTGTGCTAATATGGGACTGGAGAACTGATATTAAAATTTATTCATCTTTGTATCACCTGTGATAAAAGATAAATTGTCTTTTATGAATTTTTCACTCAGTAAAAATTTAAGTAACCACACACAAAATTTAAATTTAAAAAAAATTACAATGCATAATCTGAGTAGACAAAATGTTCTTTCTTGTTAAATTAAAACCAGAGTCTAAACATTTGAAATGTAACCATTAACATTTTCTGTGATTATACTTTTTCAATTTTTTATATTATCATAATACAAATTAGTAGATAAATTGAATGAGCAGGCAGTTAAAATATTTAAATCACAATTATAATAAATGTAGACAGAGTTTTGAAATTTAAATATGTATTGTTTTCTCACATTACATATATATTTAAAAATATGAATACAAAAATGCATTCAGAAGTATTCATATGTTCAAGAACCATAAACTGGGAAAAGATTTTGACATATATTTTGACCATATTAATTGGCATACTTTTAAACATACATTTTTACTCTTAATATATCATTGCAATATCCTTTTAAACAAAGACTTCCCTTTCATTGCTAGTATATCAAATGTCCTGGGAAGAAAAGATAGTTAAATAATATTTATTTCTACAACTTGAGATATGAAAATTTAAGTTAGTACTTTCTAATCTGATTAAGATTCAGAAAAAAGGAGATATTTGAAAGGTCAACAATTAAATATCTAATCAGTTAAGTGTCTGTAAATCACCAAGTATTTATGAAATGCATTCATTAATAATAAAATTGGAAAGCTAAAATGAAATAGAGAGCTAAAGGTAGTCTTAAGAAACTAGATGATGCTATCTTCCTCAGGGGTGAAGTGAATTGAAATAAATTTCAAAGCAGTCCATTCATTTAACAGACCCCGATACCAAAAAAACATTTAAACATGAACTCTAAATTACTTTAATGATCCTATTATAATCACTGTATCTGTATTAACACTAATACATTTAATGATATTAAAATAGAAAAGTGCTGATTTTACATATGTGTTCTCCATAAGTGTCTGATGAATAGGAAAGCTTTCTAGTGTTTTTCTTTATTCATTTAAATCATGTCCATATAACTAATTCTACTGCTCAGAATTTGAAGTGTTAACACTTGATTCTATGGCCTTTTCTCTGACTTTGGAAGTTTTTGAACATTTTTCTTGGTCAATTTTCCTTGCAACATATAATCGAAGACATTGTTAGTTGCTTATTTAACAACCTGAAAATCGGGGTGAGGCCAGATGTACCAGACCGAGCACCAGAACTTCATGTTTGGGACAGTTAATTGAGTAAAGAGCAAGATGTTGATGGGTTTCAGGTAAACCCGAAGAATGGATGTTGGTCATTCATTTCTGAAGGGCTGATATATAACATCTGATGTCTTCTTTAAATTGAGGTTTTCCTCAAACATTCAGCCTAGTCCTTTGTGTCTATGCAAGTGTAAAAGTACAATTACTCAGACATATTGCATGTAGGATGTTGTGTGCATCATATGGTTTCTTGTTCTGTATTTTTTTTCTTTCTTTCAAATCTAAATGGCCTCTATTACTTATAGACTGAGGAAGCCTATTTTATGCGTTGCATTTGATTGTCATTCTGAAGCCAAGACCACTGATGCTATTTAGAACTATTTGGGCACTGTGGCACTGTATCAGTCCTCCATAATTTTGCAAGCATCACATATATTGGAAAGAGAGAGATTTTCCTCTCATGTATTAATAGCTATAGTTTTTATGTCATTAATCTATCTAAGCCTATGGTATTTCCAAAAATATTATTGATATATAACAGTAAATTGTATTGTATCAGATCTTGGTCAAAGCTGGTTGCCTTTCACTGTATGTTTTAACTTTCAGCATTCAAAGTAGAGCAATGGAAGTTAAACCATTTAAACATAGAGGTTTATTTGTACATTGTAAATCTGTTAAGAACTCAAAAAATTGATTCACTAACTCATAGAGTCAGCCTAGCTTGGTGATCATACCAGAATGCATACTAAAATTTTTAATAATTGATGTATTGTAATTTGGTATGTAGCAAATTCAGAAGCTGAGAAGAAATATGTTTCATGGGTTAAAATTCATATGGGATTATTAATTCTGTTTTATTTAACTCCTATAATTTTGTTATCAAGATGCCTGGACTTTTTAGAATTATTTCTAATAGCTTTGAAATAATAAAGGGAAAGTGTATCACAGTCAAATACTGCAGTTATCAAATATGCCTAAGAGCTCAATGGACGTGGCAGAACTTTGGAATGCTTGGCTTTATCATGAAATTTCATACGTGGCCACTTGATGGTAGAGTAATAAGCTTATTTAGAGCAGTTTCCTTTCATAAATTTGTGTTTACTAAATGAATAATGTATTCAAAAATTTGGATAAAAGCCTGCCTACAAGTCAATTCATGTCAATTAAAATAATGATTTATAATCATAACCTAAAATTTTCAGTTGAAACATCTAAATTTGTCACTACTAAAAGTTACTTTTATGTCTTCTACATTTTCCTTCTGGAGAAATATTTCATAATCAAGACTAAGGAATCCATATGGATACTTATCTGAAATAAAAGACATTTCGTAAGAGTCGTTTTTTGCCAATCATATGACTGCTCGAATTTGCAACCATTTCAGGTAGCAAACAGATCCAAAATTAATTAGTTTTGTATTATTTGTCAGAAATTTTTTTTTGATGTGATTTTTAACATGGCTGGAGTATTGCTATAACACCTCCCTCACAGTCCTGTATCTTAATTCTATGTAATGCTTAACCGGGCCCCACATACTGCACCTATGTATAATAACATAATTCCTTATCTATTGATCCAATTACTAATGAAATGAAATGGTTCCTTTAATGTTTACTCTGAATATTACTAAATTTTAAATATTTTAGCTGAATAATTACTATAATATAAAAATAAAAACATGTTGCATTTATTTAATGTAGGAGCACTGTATCTTAACAGAAATTACTGCCTTACTTAATTTGCTTAATTTAATACAACATTTTTAAACGACTTTATGTCGCACACTGTGGAAGGATTTGAAGATGTGCAGATAAGGCCACACACAGGAAATCACAGAATAGATACCACATAAACTATTGGAAGCCTAACCCTACACTGACAATCTTTATTAAGTATGTTGTAACAACTCATTTGTTTTAACAAATATATTTTTCTGTGTATTGTCAGATTGTGGATTTTGAATGTAACTGGTAATAATGATAGTTTTTTTTTTTTAGGTTTTGCTTATGTTTTTCCTATAAATTGCAGCAAGAAAAATTGTCTTCAAAAACTGAAAGTACATATTAATTATTGTTAAGTGTTTAAAACCATTTTTCAAGCATATGTATTTTTAGCAGGGTAAGAAATACATTTTGGTTGGTCTGATTGGATTATCTGTAGTTCGTGTGATAAAAGCACTAAAATATGACAGCAACATTTGGTCTGAAATATAGATATATAACAAAGTCATGGAAAAATATATTGCAGGGATTTATTATCAAATCAATGTACAGTGAAATAAGACACATAAATCTCCAGATATCAATGGGAAAATGGATGCAATATTATCTGAAAGATACAGTTGAGAAAAAGGAGTTTGCACAGGTGGAGTGTTGCTTCCTTAATATTTATGTAGCACTTTGTAATGGCAGTGTATATTGTGTAAAACATGAGAAACAAAGAGCATATTGGTCTAAAAATTTGATTTGAAAGCTCAAAAAGATATATGTCTCTCTATCCGCATTAGTGCTCCCAGAATTGGAGGTTTTAAAGGATTTGGATGTTCTTTCGGATAAGGAAGAGAAACATGCTGAAGGATACATGAACTCCTTAACAGTGAAATCTTTTTAATAATATATTTGAACAATTTCTCATGAAAATTTCCTGTGAGAAGTTTCAGTTTTTCATGAAGAATTGCTATTGATTGAAAGAAATTCCTACTGTAAATTCCTAAGCTACTTTCACATAATTATACTTAAATAGACTTTAAATTGTGTATCCCATAGGAATGCTTTCTACCTTAATTTTTACACAGGTAAAAGGAAGAAAGGGAAATACTGTAACAGAAAGAAAAGTAAACCTGAAATGGTATTAAGAAAAGGCTCAACCATTATCCAATGTGAATAGTGAATTTTAAAATACTGTAGTTAAGCAGGGACCATCTTAAACAAAATAGTTTTCTATCCTGTGTTGAAAGTCTCAAAAAAATGGGCCCCCAAAAGGTCATGGGATGTTGGTACAAGATAACAATTTTAAATATTAATTGACTGATCTGATTTTAGTTTTACATTATTTATATATATAGTAATTATATCTATTTTTATATTATTATGGTAAGAATACTTTCCTCTGTACCTTATATTTCCATAAATATCAAGATAGGCAACATAGACTAGCATAAATGACATTTTATAACACACATATCAATTTCAGCATTGGTATAAATTTGCTTTGAAGTATTAGCTTTCTATCAGCATAAAAATATTATCCAGTTTTTTCAAGATACATAAAACCATGTCAGTCATTATAAATGTTTATCTTATTTCCAACAGGATTGAGTTTGTTATTTAATATGGTTAGAAATACACACACTCTAGGCTTTCATTGAAGACATAACTTCAGGCAGTTATTTGAATCTCATCAGAACCCTCAACCAGGAGAATAATTATTACTTATGGAAAAGTGTATAAATGCATGGTATCCTCTTGCTTCCCCAAATAAAGTATGTTCTACCACTGGATCAAATCAGACTAATGTTAACTCTTAAAATTTTTGACCTAACAGAGGATGGTCTAAAAATTATATTATAGGATATCATATTATACAGACCTCTTCAGGTTTGACTTAAGTCCAGCATATTCTGTCCATTATAATGAACACAATGGTTTGTTGTGGCAAGAAAAAAACTAGACACATTTGCCCTGAAAACCAGAATTTAAGAATAACAACAATTGTTTATTCACAAACAAGAACATGAATGAGAGTTGAACTTTCTATGAGAGAGATGAATAGCCTCCAGAGTGAAGGATGGGATGAATTAGGAAAGAGTGAAATATCCAAGTAGTGTGTCTTACGTTGTCATTTATATTTTCTTGTAGACTAACTCATGGAGAGCGCATGGCTCTGTGTGAAGGCTAACCTAGTTTGAAATAATGGATTATATTAAGAAGTTGCAACCCTAGGTATATTATAAAAAATGAATAATCTTAATGAAATTATAGTTCATGTAAAATACAATTGCCACACAAGTGGAATAACATACTACAGAGATTTTTTTAATGGAATGGAGCTATTGAGACCATATCAACATCTAAGGCTTTGTGATGATGCCACAAGAAGGTATGTCTAAAAGTCATAATGCCAACAAAATAAGAATAGAGTCCAAATGGGTATTTGTGCAGTGAGCATAAAAGGCATGCTAATCAAAACACCTTCATGTAACACTGATTATGAGATAAATATTATTCCTATCATGTTAACCCCAAATGTTAAGATATACTTATATGAATGTTCTCTTTGTTGCTCATTTAAATCTCTTTGGATATAGATATCTTGACAAAGGGGTCATGTAAGGTCTATTTCATATAGGTACGTACATGCAATCATATATAAAGATTGTCTTTAAATCAAGGCTTTACGAAAATTTAAAAGAGATTGTAGCACAGGCTGTGACATTAGGAACACATATCTTATGCTATGTATAAATTAAGCCTGATTATTAAGAAGCAACTATTAAGGGGCTGGAGGAATATGGTGGAGTAAAGGTGACCTCCCGGCTCCCTGCTCCCAGAGAAAGAGGTGAAGAACTTGGTCTGCTATGCAGGAGTGGATCGCTCCCCTGCAAGAACAGCGCTGTGAAACTGCAGAGAAACAGCATGAGACACACAACACGGGAAAAAAATGGTGAATGGGAGACAGGATAGCGAAGTCTGGAGAGTGCGAGATAAACAAGAGAGAATAGAGCGTGGGATGGCTGCGCTCGCCAGGCCAGCTAGTGCAGTGGGGTCTGACCCACAGGAGAACGCCCTGCTTCCTGCTGACCTCCACACCCACTCAGACAGGGACCTGCCTGAAATCAGCGCAAAATCGCGGCAGGAGACCTCGGGCTCTGTGGCTGGGACAATAGTGGGAGGCATGTTGAACTGAGCTAGGACTGCACTGGGCGGGGGAGGGACTGGTCTGAGCTACTGCTGGAGGGAGTTAGGAGACAGGTACCCCCCCTCTGGCTGTCAGCCGGACCAGAACAAGGAAGGTGAACACTGAAAAGGGGTCTTTACCCTGGAAACAGCTGCAGACGATTAGGCAGGCTCAGGGTGGATCAGAAAGTGCAAGACCTCCTGCTGGACAGGCAGGCGATTGTGCGAGGGCAACACACAAGAGACAGCGGGCGTCCTGATGACTCAGCTCCCCAGTCCAGCGTCCGCCAACTCCTGAACAGCCGCGCTGGTCTGCGGCGGGCGGCCGCCATTTTTGGAGTCCACAGCCCAGACGCCGCGGAGCACTGTGGTTTCGGGCAGCACCCTTCCTCCACTCTGGGGACTCTCCCAACAGGCTCGGTCCTTCCGCGGCCAATTGTCAAGTAGCTGGCTTGTTTTGACGGGCGAATTTTGAGTGCTTCCCTGTCGTGGGAGGCTAACACCTTCGGGATTCACAGGCCCTGGGGCGCTGGTTGGACTTGGGCATCACCCCTCCCCCTAGCGCAGTGACTTTCAGGCCAAAAGTGTGTGCTCCACCCCCGGAGGAGGTAGGGAGAGGCAGGAAAAGGCACTTTCACTGTGAGACTGGTGTGAATCTGCAGGGCCTTGGCGAAGATCAATGGTTGACAGCCCAGTGACTAGGCCTGTCAGACCGGCTTAAGTCATCCAGTAGGATCATAACTCTGGGGCCTGACCTCTGCATCAGGGTGGCTGCCAATGGTGATGTTCGTGATCAGAGAAGGAAAACCCTGGCCAAAGGCCACAGCAGATGCACCAAGTAACCCCTCCCATCAGGAGCACCTCCCAACTGTGGTGGAAAAACTAGAAAGCAAAGGACTTTAATAAACTCAATCAGAAATGAAAAAGGAGAGGTCACTATGGACATCATGGAAATATAAAACATTATCCTTGAATACTATAAAATCTATATGCCCAAAAGCTACAAAATGTGGAGGAAATGGACAAATTCTTGGAAACACAATCTCCCTAAGCTTAATCAGGAGGAAATAGAACGCCTCAACAAATCGATATTAAGCGCAGAAATTGGAGCAAGAATAAAAAAATCTTCCAAAAAAAAAAAATGGCAAAAGTCCTGGACCAGATGGGTTCTCACCCTAATTTTACCAAACATGCAAAGAAGAATTCATACCTGTACTCGGGGGGGGGGGGGGGGGCAGGTAAACCCACAGCTAATGGAGATGGGGCACACTGCATGGGGGAAGGACATGCTTGTGGCCCTGGCTTGAGCGAGGCAAATGCATTTCATGTAGCCAAAATGTTTATACCCCCATAATATACTGAATTTAAAAGAAACAACTATTAATATGAATATTGTTTGAAGAATATCATCCATATTTGTTCATTTATACCTCATCTTGTTTGAGAAAGGCTTTTAGGCCATTTTAAGGATGCACAAAATGCCAGAAATAATAGGACAGGAATGGATGACAAAAAATAGCTTTACATTATTTGATTAAGTCAGATAGAATACAAACAAATAAGCATTCAACAGAGGTGCTCAAATGAAACACGCCTAAGGACAGTCAGAGGAGATACTTGAGACAAAAAAAATGGATAAATTAAATTAGATCACAGAAAATATATTGCATGTATCCAGCCATAAACAGGTTTTTTGCAAAAACTAGATAAATTGATAGTCCTCTATTATGTCTGATCAAGTGGGAGAGAGGTGATATTTCATGGTGGTTTTAATTTACATTTCCCTGATAATTAGTGATACTGAAAATTTTCACCTCAGATAGGTTTTTCAACCCTTTTGCATTTTCTTCTTCACCCTCATGGATGCCTGTGATTCTTATATTTGGCCATTTTACATAATCCCATATATTTTGTAGGCTTTATTCATTCCTCTTAATTCTTTGTTCTTTATTGTTGGCTGACTGAGTTAATTCAAATCAGTTATCTTCAAGCTCTGAGATTCTTTCTTCTGCCTTGTCTAGTTAGGAAATATTAATTGAGGAGATAGATTTCCTTAAGTAAGGTCTTGAAGCATGTGAAGAAGTTAGCTAGCCATGGGCATAACTAGAGGTAAAATCATTTTAGTCAAAGGGGAAAGCCAGTGCAAGACCTTAAGGTGGTTGAATGCCTGGCATGGTTACGGAAAAACAATGAGGGCAGAGTAGATGGAATCGTTTGAGAAATGGGAAGGGCAGTAGACAAACTCAGAAAGGTCAGACTCATGGATTGCTATGTTGGCTATTGTAAAGAGTTTGTCTTTTGCTTAGAGTTAAATAGGAAGTCATTGAAAGGTTTCGTGAAGAGGACTGATGTGGCCTGACGTGTGTTTTAAAAGTGTTCTAAGTGGCCAATGTTGGAAGTAAAGAGATAAATTGGAAGGCTACTGCAGTGATCCAAGTAAAAGATAATGATGGCTCAGTAAGGATGATCACAGTGGAGGCAAGAGATTATATGATTCAAACCAGAGTGGTAGTAGTTGAGTTAAGAGATAATTAGATTCTGCAGATATATAGAGAGAAACAATCAAATTTACTGATGGAATGTCTGCAGGTCATATAAGAAAGGAGCAATCAAAGATGAAATCAAGGTTTGGCCAGGCCAAATCAAAGAATAGATTTGCCACCCACTAAGATGGAGAAACTATGAATGTAGCAGGTTCGAGAGGGAAGATCAGATTAGTTTTGGATATGGTGAATCTGAGATATCTTGCAGACATTCAGATGGAGATTTTGATTAGACATTTAGACACATGTTTCTGGAGTTGCATACAGAGGTCTGGGATGGTAATATAAATTTAAGAGTTAATGCATGTATGTGGGTGTTATTAAAAATCACCAAACTGCATCATATCAATAAGTGACTGAATGTAGTTAGTGAAGAAAATAATCCCTCAAAATGAGCCCTGACACTGTTCAATATTAAGAGATTTAGGAAAGTTGAGTAAAGAGCAAAGGAAATTTGGAGGTAACACAGCCAGTAGGAAAGGAGAATAAATATGGGACTCTTGTCTTGGAATCCAAATGAAGAAAGTATACCTAAGTGGAGGGAATGATTAACTTATATCAAACACAAGTGATAGGTCAAATAAGATGAGAAATGATAATAGACTACTCTTTTAGCTGTACACATAAAATTTGTGATTGGACAAGACTCTTTTTGTGAAATGGTTAGAGATGAAAGCTTGAATGAAATGGGTTTAAAGATTAAAGGGACAAAAATATTGTAAATGGAAAACATAGAGAATTATTTTGAGAAGTTTCCTACAAACAGAGAGAATTGCAGAGGAAGTCGGTGGAAGAAGTGCAGTTGAGAGATGCTTTTGCAGTGTGCGCATTTGTGAGTGACCATATAGGGAAATTCCTGAGAGCGCATTTAATTTAATATAATTTAATTATAAGTTTTGTAAAAATTATCTAAAGATTGCTCTTTTATCAATATTTCTTCACTGCCAACTTCTCTAGTTTCTTCAATTGAGGTTATTTCTAAGTGAGCTGCATATATTTTATCTTGTCCACTTTCTAAATTTAACCAAATTTCACAATGTCTGGATTTCTGATGATACTTTTTATTGTTTTGCAGTCCTGTCCCTAACGCATCACTTATGCAATCACATAAAAATTTGCAAGAATTTTACATAAAGATGTTCTAATATATAAAAATAAACAGGTGTAAATGAGAAAAAGTCCTCATTTAGCTACGTGATCAGCTCCTTTGAGGTCATATGCAATATTTTATTTCATAATACAATTAGCGTATTTTAAGGTTTGATACCTGTTGCTCCATTTTAATTTCAATCTATTGCTCTTTATGCTGACTAAATTAAGATCTAAGCTCATAAAAAGTGATCCAATAGTTTCTAGTTTATAAAATATTCACCACTCCCCAATGAACAGCTGAGGATAGGGTGGAGGATGCTTTGTTGTCTAGATTTCTCAAGTCTAGTTTCTTGATATTTAAACATTCATATCTCTATGAATACATATGTTAATATATTTAATAAGTATATATTGAATAAATGTGTTGATAAGTGTAATGATTCCTTGCAGATGGATATAACTTAGAAAACCAGTATGATGAGGGAGTTTACAGTAAAATGCTTCAGTAGAAATAATTTATTTACAGTATAGCTTTGGTTACTTTAAGTAACTTTGATTACCTTGAACCCTGCTAGCCCAAGATATAGATTGTGACCATAGAGAAAATTTGCTAGGCTTAACTTTTCAGTAATAATTTAAACACAACATTTTTTAAAGGTACAAGGTGGATGAAATCCAGACATTGGACTTCTCTTGAACAAGTAGAATTATCTGTCAAATGTAGGCCCACATTGCTACATGACCACGTGTCTAGAGGCTCTCCTCTCTAAAAGAGCGTGAGCTCTTTTCTTCAGTTCCATACACTTTTAGTCATTTTAGCTTATGATATTTGTCAGAAGTGATTTTCTTGCCTTTAGTTAATCATTTCAAACTAAATTTAGAATATTTTAATATTTAATAAAAACTAAATGTGATGAAACATATAGTTTAGCAAGCAGAGTGAAAAGCCAAACAGTTCCCAACTAGTTATCTTAAAATAACAGATGCTTAAAATGACAACTACCAGGGACACTGTATAGGGCTGGGTTTAGTGAACAGGTAAATACTTATTATGGTAACATTATACCAAAGGCTACAGATAGATGATTTTTTTTGTCTGTGTAAGTTACAATTTATTTTAAGCAAATTTAGGTTAGTGGTTAGTGAGAAGAGGGTAGGAAACAGAACGTGGTATGACATCACCTAAAAAAAGGTGAGAAGTAAGCCAGCCCAATGAGAGGGGAAATTATCCAAGAGTCTGCAAAGCAGCATCCATGATATATGGCTTACCTGTCCTTGTTTCAGTTTTCAGATTGTTCAATGCAATATAGCCAGAGAGAATCCAGAGGAGATGGTTGATGTATGTCACCATGGTCTAAGTAACCTACCTAGGGTTCAAGGCAATAATCCTTGGATAAAGGGCTTGCCATTTCTAAGTGATGCAGAAAACAAAACAGAACCCAAATCTGTAAGAATATGTGAAATCATGGGGAAGTTAAATTGAATGAGACTACACTAGCTGTTGGATAATGGATTGCACGTTAGATCAGCACTAAGGAGAATTAGGGAGCAACTCGGAAGCTAGAGACACTAGTTTGGAAAGATCCTAATAAAACTACATGAGAAAATAGCTTAATGTAACGGTATATAGAAAGAGTCCTTTGTAATCAAAAAGTCTAAATACTTGACATATATGAATATGTCCAATTACAATCAAACAAAATGTCATGATGAAAAAAATATACACGTTCTGGGTTTGATTCCACAGCACATATTCATAATAAACACAGTAATCATAATCACTCAAAAATCTGCAGGAATTTTACATAACGATGTTCTGAGCTTCAAAAATAAACAGGTGTAAATATTAGATGACACAATGCATAAAAGAGGCTTACATGTTGAGTTGCTAAATGCCAGACCATAACTTATACTGCCTTTTCCCTATAGTTTTTAATGTTGTAAGATACTGTGATTAGAAAGCTAGGTCTAATCTTCTCAGTGAAGGTTTTACAGGAAGCCAGTTTTCCTCTTTTTGAAACTAGATCTGTATGTAGGTTTTCTTAGATATTTCATTAGTTTTCATTTCAAACATATAAACTATCTAGTTAAAATGGCCAAAGCAGTTTTCAGTCACCTGGAACATATCGATTAATTTTTTTTTAATTTGACATGTTTCTGTCAGATTAACAAATTAGAGTAATAAAATCATATTGCAAATACCTGCCTGTGGAAAGGAGGCTATACAAAATCAATGGGGAGGAAAGTATGTAGGTGACAAACTGTAAATTTTCTGAATGAAAATTAGTTTGTCTGATATAAGCAGTGCTTGGTTATTAACATTCTTCCATTACAAAGTATTTTGATGCAATCTTGCTTATCTATACATTTACCTTGTTTACATGCTGTTGCTAAGAGTATGCTTTCATGGAGAGAAAAATCTGCCTAATATAATTTTATCATTTATCAAAATGACACAAAATGTTGCATTTCAGCTTAAGCATACTCCAAATTGAGATAATGTAAGATTCAATGTTTGGTATCTTAGACATAGCAGAGGTTCAATGATGGACAAAAATAAAATTGATTCACTTTTCTACTAATTTCAAATAGCAATGGGATTTTGAAATATGTAAGATGATAAAATAATTCCACATCCCTAGATAGAAAGCTGACATATAAAATGGATTGATCTATTAAAATTTATAATTAAAAGAAATAAAATTACATTTCAAAATCATGAAAGGTAGAGAACATCTCAGTGATTTTTATTCAACTTATGGTTAAATATACTTTAACACATCTTGGCTGGATCATAAACTAACTTATTAATTAAACCTTATTATTTTTACAGTAATAAATATAAATTATTTTATGTTAAAATTATAAATCTTATTAAATACTTGCAGAAACAGAAAAAGAGAGAAATTCTAAAGACTGAGTTTTGGATCTCTCCATATACATTTGTAAAGTTAAGAAATTTGTTATTTTTAAGCTTCTAATCTTGTGAAATAATTCCCAATTAAATAATACTGTTCACATAATAGCATTAAACTCATATTGATAACACTCTTATGGATGGATTTATTAGATTTTTATTAAGGCTATTTTGTTTTTCATTTGTTTTATGTCATCTTTATTCTTCCATTTCTGCTCCTTTCTTTGATGGCTTAATGTAGAAAAAAATGTTTATTATGAAATTGAATTGTAGAACCAAATATTCTAATTTACTTTATATGGTCATTGCCCTATTGCTTGTTTATGTCGTGAAAATATGCTTCTATTTTTGTTATTGTTGTCATAATTGTTGATGTTTAAACCAATTTTTATAAACATATAATCACAAAAATTCTGAACTCACTGTTTTCAAGATCTGCTATAGGACATCTATGCTAATGCATCTAGTTGGGCAAAATTTAATATAGTATTGAGTAGATGTTTAAGGAAAAGATTTCAGCCTACGTTATTGATCTGCACCAAAAACAATTTCTGTGAGGTATTTTCAGGAACTGAAATTCAGAAATCATGAACAGACATGCACTAAAACTCATAACATATATTACCAAAGTCTAAATATGAAAAAAAAGAAATATGTCTACTTAATTCATAACTTAAAGGGCTAAAAAATAAATAGCCACTTAAAAAATTCTTACAATGTGTCAAAGACAATGCTGAGAACTCAGGTAGAGCTTAAGAAACATGACCTATTACCTAAGAACAAAGTTATTTCTCCTGATCTTGCTATTTGTGGTAATATTAATAGAGTAGATCCTTCTAAGTTTCAGTAACAAAGTTGTAATGAAATGATCAGCTTCTGGAATCTGGTAGGCTTCAAGTTCTGGCTCCGTCATTAACTCAATTAAGATGGTATTTAACTATTATCATCAATCTGAATTCCTTTATATGATAAGTGGGCATTAACAATAACCACTATTATATAACATGTAGTGAAGCTTAAATAGGAAGATGAAATTATAATTCATGGCACAGAATTCATGCAATCTATGTTAGTATTTGATAGCTTTTAGAAATGCCATCATATGTACTACTTTACTCAGATAGAGACTTCTGTAAGTCCCAACTATCTAGGAAAAGTCTGAATTTTTCTTAACTGAATTTGAAAAAGTAACTGACTTCTGGCATAGCGCACTGGACATAGTAATAGTGTTGGCAGTAATTACGGCACCATCAGTGACAGTAGTAGTATATGAGCAATTCTTGTAGTAAATTATGATCATCATTCTGAACATCAAACTATAAAGAAAATCTACATATAGGAGATAAAGTAATTGAGCAAATTAAAAATTAAGAGCTTTCAAAGTGGTTAATGATTAATTTACCATGATAACTTTGATTAAATAAGATAATTTAGGACATTTATGATTAAAAACTAAAAAAAATTTGACAGAAAGGCCAAAATTGAAATCTTGATGACATGAGATGTTCTCAATGAGAACATTAACATTTGTTAAGGATTTGATGCTTTACACCTTAATTTTTACATATGAACTACTTAAAAAGTGATTCTAAAATATATTTGGAAGTATAAATAGATAAATGAACCTCCAAAATATGTTGAAAAAGTAAGGTAATATGCAACTTATTTTTTTCTGTTAGCTATTATAGTGATTGAAATGATGTTATTTGTACAAGAGAGCTCAATATTAATATATCAGTTGCTTACTTCAAATTACATATTTGGAATATGAATAACAAATCTCAAAATATCTGTTAAAAAGGAGGTAATGCAATAAATGGCTTTAAGAAATTGATCATTTGATAAAGAATGAATTTACGTATTTTCATACTATATCTTTTTGAATGAATGAAGAAAAAGAATGAATTTACATATTTACATATTGTATCTTTTGATAAAATACAGGAAATTTCAAATACATGAAATTGTTAAATTCAAAAACAGTGAAAAGCAATTTGGAAAAAATCATTTAGAGAATCTTTCTAAAAATAGAATGGAAAATGCCACAAAGTGAAATTTGATCGTAAAAATATATACTTTTGAGCCTCAATATATCATTACAAAGAGAATAAAATTTAGACAAATAATAAATAAATACCAGTAGAGTGCTTGGTTGAAACACGATGGATAAGAAGTTGCTGTTTCTCAAGTAATAAGTAGTTGTTTCTGAATAAGAAACAGCCTTTCCCAACTTAAAGTGTATAAAGGGAATGCATAAAGAATAAGTCATAAAATATTACAAAACAAATATTTTACCTTAGTACTAGGAAAAAAAGTATGAATCAAAGAAAGAAAGAAAGAAAGAAAACACCACCACACAGTTTTGGTGAGAATGCAACATAGTACAACTTCCATATGTTCATGTACTATTGCTCAGAAATTAGAATTCAAAACATTTTTCTGAGGAAATAATCAGAGCAAACACAAATGTGCATGGAAAATACATAAAATTCAAACAGCAGTAGTGTAAATAAGTTTCCTAATTTATTTTTGTTTAATTTTTAAGGGTATTTAATAGCTGTACTGATTTATGAGATGAATGTGATATTTTGTTGTTTTTTTAAAGGTTAAATCTATTTATTTATTTTTATTTCAGCATATTACGGGGGTACAAATGTTTAGGTTACATATACTGCCTTTGCACAACCCAAGTCAGAGCTTCAAGCATGTCCATCTCCCAGACAGTGCACATAGCACTCATTAGGTGTGACTATACCCATATCCTCCTCTCCATTCCCACCTGTGCAACATCTGATGAATGTTACTACTACATGTACACTTAGGTGTTGATAAGGTAATAAAATTTGATGGTGAGTACGTGTGGTGACTGTTTTTCCATTCTTGTGTTAATTCTCTTAGTAGAATGGGCTCCAGCTCTATCCAGAATAATAAGAGAGGTGCTAGATCACCACTGTTTTTTGTCGCTGAGTAGAACTCCATGGTATATGTATACCACATTTTATTAATCTGCTCATGTATTGATGGACACTTGGGTTGTTTCCACCTCTTTGCAATTGTGAATTGTGCTGCTATAAACATTTTGGTGCAGATGTCTTTTTTAGAGAATGTCTTTTGTTCCTTTGGGCAGATGCCCAGTAATGGGATTGCTGGATCAAATGGTAGTTCAACTTGTAGCTCTTTGAGGTATCTCCATATTGCTTTTCACAGATGTAGTACTAGTATGCAGTCCCACCAGCAGTGTATGAGTGTTCCTATCTCTCCACAACTAGGCCAACATTTATTGTTTTGTGATGTATTGATAAAAGCCGTTCTCACTGGAGTTAAGTGATATCTCATTGTGGTTTTGATTTGCATTTCCTTGATCATTAGGGATGCTGAGCATTTTTTCATGTTTTTTGGCCATTATTCTATCTTCTATTGAAAAGTTTCTGTTCATGTCATTTGCCCACTTTTTAATGGGCTTGTTTGATTTTTTTCTCGCTGATTTTTCTGAGTTCTATATAGATTCTAGTTATCAGCCCTTTACCAGATGTGTAGCATGTGAATATTTTCTCCCATTCTGTAGGCTGTCTATTTGCTCTCGTGATAGTTTCCTTGGCTGTACAGGAACTTTTTAATTTAGTCAGGTCCCATTTATTTATTTTTGTTGTCACTGTGATTGCTTTGGGGGACTTCATAAATTCTTTCCCCAGGCCAAAGTCTATAAGAGTTTTTACCACATTTTCTTCTATAATTCTTATAATTTAATGCCTTAGGTTTAAGTCTGCTATCCACTGTAAGTTGATTTTTTGTCATAGGTGAGAGGTGTGGATCCTGTTTTAGTCTTCTACAAGTGGCTCTCCATTTTCCCAGCACTATTTATTGAATAAGGATTCTTTTCCCTAGTGTATGTTTTGTCTGCTTTGCCAAAGGTTAGATGGCTATACGAGGATAGTTTTATATCCAGGTTCTCAGTTCTGTTCCATTGGTCTATGTCTCTGTTCCTGTGCCAGTACCATCCTGTTTTAGTTACTACAGCCTTGTAGTATAGCTTGAAGTCTGGTAAATTGATGCCTCCTAATTTGTTCTTTTTGCTGAAGATTGCTTTTGCTATATGGGGTCTTCTCTGGTTCCATACGAAGTATAGAATTACGTTTTCTAGATCTGCGAAAAATGATGTTGGTATTTTAATAGGGATTGCATTGAATTTGTATATCACTTTGGTTAGTATAGACATTTTAACAGTGTTGGTTCTGCACATGGTATGGTTTTCCACTTATTTATATCCTCTGCTATTTCCTTCCTCAGAGTTCATAGTTCTTCCTGTAGAGGTCTTTCGCCTCCTTAGTTAAATATATTCCCACGTATTTTATTTTCTTTGTTGCTAATGTGAAGGGTATTGAGTCTTTGATTTTGTTCTCAGTTTGACTGTTGTTGCCATATAGGAATGCTACTGATTTCTGTACACTGATTCTGTAACCTGAGGCATTGCTGGATTTGTTTATCAATTCATGGCAGAATCTTTGGGGATTTTTAGATATAAGATTATATCATCAGCAAAGAGAGATAGTTTGACCTCTTCTGCCCCTTTTTGGAAGCACTTGATTTCTTTCTTTTGTCTGATTATTCTGGCTAGGATTTCCAGCATTAAGTTAAATAGAAGTGGTGATAGCAGGCAAGCTTGTCTGGTTCCAGTTCTAAGCGGGAATGCTTTCAGTTTTTCCCCATTCAGTATGATGCTGGATGTGGGTTTTGTCATATATGGATTTTATTATTCTTAGGTAAGTCCTGCCTATGGCTATTTTGTTAAGTGTTCTTATCATAAAAGGGTGTTGAATTTTGTCAAATGCTTTTTCTATGTCTATTGAGAGAATAATATGGTCTTTGTTTTTACTTCTATTTATGCATTGAATTGCATTTATAGATTCACATATGTTGAACCATCCCTGCATCTCTAGGATGAAGCCCACTTGTTCATGATGGATTATTTTTTTGATAAGCACCTGATTTTAGTTTTCTAGGATTTTCTTGACAATTTTTGTATCTATATTCATAAGGGATATTGGTCTTTAATTTTCTTTTTTTTTTTTTTTTTTTTTTTTTTTTTTTTTTTTTTTTTTTTTTTTTTTTTTTTTTTTTTGTTGCATCCTTTCCTCATTTTGGTATAAGGGTGATGTTGGCTTCGTAAAATATGTTGGGGAGGATTCCTTCCTTCTCCTCGTTGTGGAATAATTTCTACAACATATGCACCAGTTCTTTGTAGGTATGGTAAAATTTGAGTGTGAAACCATCTGGTCTGGGACTTTTTAGAAAGGTTTTTTATTGCTGCTTCCATTTTGGTACTTGATATTTGTCTATAATAAACGGTAGACACTAGGCTGGGCAGCAAAATGAATAAGGTATAAATTCTACCTTCAAATAAGTTGTATATGAGCATGAGTTATGTTTTCAGTTGTGAATGGTCAGGAGGTAAAGGGGAGAATATCCAGACCAACCACCAGCCACCAGCCTTCCCTGAGAGGAAGGTTTTTTTCCCCTGCAAAAAATGTAAGAGGAAATCAGACACAGTGTTTGATGAGACCATGTTAGACAGAGAAGAATAAGAGTTAGAGACATCTATTCAGGGATTATTAGATGAGCTATTCAGGCATGAGATCTCTTGGAAAACAATTGTACTATCAGCCATGGCTGTGAAGAATCAGAATAATTAAGAATTACTCATTAATTAAATGAATGGACTAAAATAAATGCAAGGGCCAGAGACCGGCTTTTAAGTTTTAGAAAATGTGTTGCTCTGCAAATATATAGGATAATGACAAAGTAATAAAATTTCCTGAGATAAGTTTTGGTCATAATGAGCATAAAATAATGCAGAACCCTCACATAGAATGGACTAGTATAACTCATACTCAGGATGAGCTTAATAAAAGGATACAAAAACCTTAGCAGTGTATTATTTTCCTCCTGCTGCTTCTGACCAATCAGGAGTGACTTTTGGAAACGACTATTCTGTGGAGTAGAACAAGCTCTTGGCTCATTACTGAGACATAGAAGCAATGTCATGTAGGTCTCAGTGAAAAAAAAAATCCATTAGGAACAAGTCAGAAGACAGTTGCACATAGGCATGCTGTGTAGTTGGGCCCTGTTGTTAAAAACATTCCAAAAATAACTGCATCTTAAAAGTCACCAAGGAATAAATAATGCTGAATGGTTTTCATATTTAAAACTAACTCTTTGTACTCTTTAATAATGTTTATTACTGACATCTATGAAGATTTACAAAAAGTAAAATGTTTAATGTTTACTTGTCAAGTGTAATATTTTCTCTGTCCTTTAATAATTTTCTGACAACATGCTTGCTTTCAGTTATTCTTTGAAATGATTATTTTTCTGTGGCAGTTATTCTAATTTTTCTGTGGCAGTTATTCTGAAAAAAAAAGCCAACACAAATTATGGATTGTTTTGAAGAGTTCCCTGGCCCACTGGATAAAGAAAAAAAAATCCAAATAATATTTTCAGAGCCAGATTCTGTTAAAATATAATTAACTAGCAGTGTTTGAAGATCTCTCCACAGACACTGAATAGCTAAGGGAAGACATGACCCTGGCTGAGGTACAGTGTCCTGCAGGCCTTGACAAGTGTGAGGCTGCCATTTACTTCTCTATAGTTAAACTTTTTTATTTTGCAAATGTTTAGATTTATAGGAAAGTTGCAAATATACAGAGAGTTTCTGTAAAACTTTTATGAAGTTTCCTCCATTGTTAGCATCTTCCATTACCTTGGTACATTTGTCAAAATGAAGACAATGACAATGGTACACTACCATCAGCTAAACTCTAGGCATTATTTGGATTTCACTATTTTTTCATCAGTTGTCTCTATAATATTCTTTTATGTAATCCAGAGCATCATATTTCATCAGCGATGTGTTCCCAGATGTCTCTGCCCTGTTACAGTTTCTCAGTCTTTCCTTGTTTTTTATGCCCTTGAGGGTCTTGAGGAGTACTTGATAATCTTAAAGAGTATACTATAGAATAACCTCAGAACTGGGATTGTCTATTTTTTTTGTTCCCACAATCAGACTGGAATTATGTAATTAAAAAAATACCAAGGTTAATGTGTCCTTATTGCCACATCATATAGAAAGATGTATGATATATATTCACATGACATCACTAACCATGTTCACCTTTATCAGTTGTTTAGGGCAGTATCTGCCAGGTTTTGCCACAGTAAGTTTACTACTTTTCCCTTTTCTTATTCTGTACTTTGAAAGCTAGGCATTAAGTCTAATACATCCTCAGGGGAATAGAGGTGATATGGAGAGATAAATTCCACTTCTCAGAAGGATTATCTGCATATATGTACATATTTTTAAATTTCTCTGTGAGAAAATTGATATCCATTTATTTATTTAATCATAATTTATATCATTATGGAGTTATGTAATATTATTTTTGTATCGGTTATAATCCAATAATAGTTTTATTTTGCTGCTCAAACTTTTAAAATTTTGATTATTAGGAGATCTTTCAATTTGGCTTTTATGTATGTTTGACAATGCTTTTATTGTTAATAATTCCTTTTTTTTTTTTTACTCTTTATTATTGTGGTGAAAAGAAATAACATCGAATTTGTTATCTTAACCATTTTATGTGTACAATTCAGTAGTACTATTTATATTCATAACGGTGTGCAACCATCACTACTAATTCCAAAACTTTTCATCATCCCAAACATCATTGCTTTTTAAAATTTTCAAGTATACAATACCTTGTTATCAAATATAATCACCATGATGTACAATACATATCTTGAACTTATTCCCCCTAACTGAAGTGTTATAACCTTTGACCAACATCTCTCTATTCCCCCTACCCTGTAACCTCTGGGAATCATTCTACACTCTGCTTCTATGAGTTAGACTTACTTGGATTCCACACATAAGTGAGATGAGGCATTATTTGCCTTTCTTTGCCTGGCTTATTGCACTTAACATAATGTTTTCCAAGTACATTCATATTGCTGCAAATGACAAGATTTCCTTCTTTTTTAAGGCTGTATAGTATTTCATCATGCATACATACCACATTTTTTCTTTTATGTTACATTCTCCACCAATCGTTATTTAGTTTCGAAGGCTGCTATAGAGGTACTAGTTGCAGTATCATCACCATCAGTTTCAGGAGCACACACAGAGAGTGCAGGGCCCACATTCCTGATTGGTGGCAGCAGTCACAATTCCAACAGCAAAGGTGGCAGCAGAGGCCCCACCAGCAGTGTCAGTGCAGAGTGTGGGCTCTTGAGCTCTGTTGATGCCACTTTCTGACTTTCATTTTTCCAGCCTGGGGAATAGAAGGAACTGCTTACTGCAACTTTCTTATCTCTAGTTAATACCACCATCTCTCTTTCTTCTAGTTTTTCCAACAGTTTTATAAAAAATTCCCATATTAAATTACTCCCAATGTGAAACCCATATTGTATATTCTGTTTCCTGACTGGCCCTCAATCGATACAGTATTTCCTATTAGGATTTGGATATTCTTACTTTGCTTCCAAATAGTATTTTTGTCAGAAGCAATGTTGTAAAACACATAAGATGTCCAGGTACAGTGGTGCCGGCACAGGCACTGTGGTCAAGAAAGCAAATCCATGGGCAAAATCAAGGGGAAGGAGTCCTATGTAAACAGCAGGTCACCAGGTCATTGGCTGATCTTGGAGACAGTACCTTGTATTGGGGCTGATGATGGACTTCTGCTATTGAGCGTTGAGTAGCAATCAGTAGTGGTTGGTAGGTTAGCCTTGCTGATGGGAATTTATCCTCTGACAATTGCTTAACCAATTCTCCATATCATATTATAATAAATCCTGTACTGGGTTGATTAGTGTCCCCTAAAAACTCATGTCCACCTGGAACCTGTAAATATACCTTATTTGGAAATAAGTTCTTTGCAGATGAAAGCACTTTAAGGTGAGGTCGTACTGGATTAGGGTAAGGCCTAAATCCGATGACTGGTATCATTCTAAGAAGAGGGAAATTTGGACACAGACACATAAGGACAACATTATGTAACATGGATGTAGAGATCTCAGCGATGCGTCTGCAAGGCAGGGGATGCCACAGATTGCCAACAACGACCACAAGCTGGAAAGAAGCAAGGAAGGTTTTCTTAGACTTTTTTTGTTTTTTTATTTCAGCATATTGTTGGGGTACAAATGTTTAGGTTACGTACATTGCCCTTGCCCCCCTCCCCCGCGCTGAGTCAGAGCTTCAAGCGCGTCCATCCCATCCCCGAGACAGTGCCTATGACACTCATTATGTGTGTATATACCCATCCCCTCCTCCCCCCCTCCCATCTGCCCGATGCCCGATAAATGTTCATACCACATAGACACTTAGGTTGACTCCATATCTTAGCTACTGTGTTGAAAGCTGCAATAAACATGGGAGTGCAGATATCTCTTTGACATACTCCCTTCATATCCTTTGGATATAGAGAAAGTACTAGGATTGCTGGATGATATGATAGGAATATTTTTGTTTTTATTTTTTGAGAAAGCTACATAATGTTTTCCATAGCGGGGGCATCAATTTACATTAACAATGTACAACCACTAACAGTGTACAACCTTCACATCTCTGTCAACATTTATTGTCTTTCACTTTTTGCTAATATCCGTTCTAGTAAGAGTGATATGTTATGTCACTGTTTTTAATTTGCATTTCTTTGATGATTAATAATGTTGAACATTTTTTCACATACTTGTTGGCCATTTGTATATCTTTTTTGGAAGCATGTCTATTTAGATTCTCAGCCCGTTTTAAATCAGATAATTTTTTTGTTACTATTCAGTGGTTTGACTTTCTTATATATTTTGGATACTAACCCCTCATCAGATATATGGTTTGTAAATATGTGCTCCTATTTCTTAGGTTGTCTCTTCATTCTGTTGAGTGTCTCTTTGGCTGAGTAGAAGCTTTTCAGTTTGATGTAATCCCATTTGTCTATTTTTGCTGTCGTTGCCTGTGCTTTTGGTTATATCCAAAAAATAACTCCCAGATCAATGTCACAGAGTTTTTCCCGTGTACAATGTTGGTGGGAAGGTAGATTAACACAGCATGCAACTCTGTTTACTCAAAATTCTCTCAAAGTTCTGGCTTTGTGTTTGCTTTAAGAAAAGTCTGAATTCCTTTCCATAACTTAGAAAAGGATGCTGGCCAATCTAAATTTGTCAATCTCTGCTGCTTCATTTGCAATTTTTCCTCCTATTTTGTTTCTTAACTCAAGCCATACTTGTCTTTTCAAGCTTCTTGACTACACCATGTTATTTCCTGTCTTGAAACTTTGCACCTGGTGTAATTCTCTCCCAGTGTGTGACAGCAGGCATACTTTTATCTTTGTTTTTTTTTTTTTTTTTTTTTTTGCTGCTATATTCACATTGCCTAGAAAAGCCTCTGACGTACAACATAGGAGAAATAAATATGTTAAATTTATGAATAAATGACTGGTTTTTTTTTTCTGCATCTGATATTCTACCTTTTCCTTGCTGCTGCAATTTTACCTTGCTAAATCCTATTCATCACACAACTCTATGCTTAAATTTCACTTCTTCAGAAAATCATTCCCAAACCAGCGCTGAACACACTAGGTTTCTGTCCTTATTATATGCTCATTTGAATGCCAGCATATGTTTTCCTTCAGATCACTCAATGTGATTACAATGCTAAATGTCTGTTGTTTTTCTTTTCTGATTAGATGGACGTGTAGCTTTGGGACTGTATTTTCCTTTTTTTGTCTTGCTCCTCAGTGCCTGATAGGCAGTTTGTCCATTCTAGGATCCAAGAAATTATTTGTTGAATGAATGAAAGAATGAACTGAAGAGAGAAAAGATTAGATACGAAATATATGTAGGCAATGGAGCAGCTACTGAAATTAAGGACGAATTTCTCAGTGGGCTCTTTATCTGGTACCTTCACTTTCAAGCAAAGACACACTGGGGTACTTCAAGGAACAAGGTGTAAATTGTCTGTGAAAATGTCATTAACTCTTTGAGGCAGGGAGAATGCTATTGAGGAAGTAATCTTGAGATTCTAGAGCACAGATTTTCAAACAATTTAGTAGAAGATCAGAACAGACCTTGGAAAACTTTTGATAAAATAGATATGAGCTGATTTAGTGCAGGAAAACAAAAAAAACTCTTACATGTTTTAAGTTTGCAAGAGTGTGTGAATTCTTATTTTAATTTTTTCACTCTTATCTCTCCTGTATGTTAATCTTTTGAAAATTAAAACATCTAACTCTGTAGAGCATACTGTCTTCATTAATGTGATTTTACTATTCTACTGTCTTTATCATCATGACTTTATTACCCTGACAGACTCTTGCCCAGGTAAATAAAAAAGGCAAACAATCTTATCATTTATTTTAGGAGTTATGTGAAAGGTCTATCAACTCTTCAATAAAAAATATCAAAGGACGGTTTACACCTCAAAACTCTGAACTGCTTGCCTTAAATTCCTCACCTTATTGTATCCACCAATCCTAGACTATTATATCATAATACCCGGGGAAACCTACATTTGAAACTTCTCCCTTTGACATATTTACTTCCAATTTTTATTAACCGACACATTTAAAAGTGCATCATTACATTTTGTTTTTGTGGGCCATAAATAATAAAGATTATTTTTACTACCTTTCAGCTAATAATTTGACAGTTATGAAGTCATTTACTTTTTGAAATATTTTTTGAGAAAAACACAACTTAATAGTAAATATCAACTCATACTAACCAGAATGGCATGGCCATGTGCCCTGAATAGTTTAAAAATGCTTTTTCATTTGATTATGATGCCAAAGAGTGTTTTAAATGTCAACATATTATTAGTGAAAAACCTTCAAAATATCATTTTATGGTATTGTTTAAAAGAATATTTTTAAATCATATTCAAGTGGGCTAACAGAGTTAGAAGTGCATTTCATGGTTTTGGCTCTATGGCCACTGAAACTTACAACTTTCACTTAACTGGGCAGACCATTCTAGTAATAATTCAACACATGAATTAAAATTTTATTTCGCAGAATAAAACCAAATGACAAATAATAAATTTCAACCATGAAAGAACTGAATGGAGCAGCCAACTATGTACCAATTGCCTAATGCGCTTGCAACAACAAAATAAATGCCATCGTCCCTGCCTCTAGAGAATATGTGGTACAAATCATACATCATGATGTCCCTGTCAAGCCCAGCATCATACTCATGCCTTATGCTAAGAAAAATATAAAACAGGGGTCTAAAACCTTGGATTTTATTCCTGTTCTATCTTTAACTTCCTCTGCAACTTTGATAAAGGCAATTCATTTTGAGCTTCCCTGTGTGAAATAAGAGGATTGGATTAGATCCTTTGTTTTCCAATTGTTTTCCACAGAGACACTTCCAGGGCACCTTCTTTAAGTGGAAGAATGGGTCCAGGAAGAGGAACATTTTACTCTCGAATGCTTCAAATAGAGCAGTTCTGCTTTTTCCTGTTTTTTGTATTGTACTTCTAAGCTAGTTTTTATTTTAAGAAAAGATCAGTACATTGAAGAAAAACAAACAAAACAAAACAAAAAATGTTACATCCCATTATTCTCAAATATATAGTTTGGGTTGTGAAAAGACAATGCACTTACTTCAAGCTTTGTAATTAAAATATTTCTCAATAATACTATAATAATAATGACTACAATATGTTCAGTCCTTCCAATATTCCAGGCAAATAAATGTATAAACGGATTTCATTTTGGCAAGAACCCTAAAAGGCAGGTATTATGATCATGTTTTTTAAAAGAAGAGTATCTAATATTAAAGACACAGATTTCCAATTACCCAGTTCCCCCAAATTTTTTGAGAGCTTGCTTGTGCCAGGTGCTTTGTTAGGTATATTTAGGTGCCATGCTCACAATACCCTATGTAGATATGCATATAAACAAGGCCACAGATCTAGAGTCCAGAGTGGCTGATAGCAAAGCCAATGTTCATCAGTGAGAATGATGATAATGAAACTGCTGTCACTAAGAGTAATGAGGTAGCTGAACTTGGCTTGGATGGACATTCTTGCAGAACATTGCATACGCAGAGTTTTATTTATTAAGTTCCACAATGCTGTAATGTAGACTTTTCAATTATTCCCATTTTAAACATGAGGAAGCTGAAGGTTAAACTGGTTAAGTGGTTTGCCTTCAAGTATGAAAAAAAAAAAAAAATGAGAGGAAGTGTTAGACATAGAGCATGCCCTTGAAAGAGGTCACCTTTATAGCCCTGATGTTGTTATCACTTAGCTGTTTGTGTCTTACTCAAAGGAACAGTAAGCCCTTGCCAGGCCTTGATTTCTGTCCCCAGAAAGGGCTTATAAAAAGGCAGAGTTTGAACAACTTGTGACCTAGAATCAATAGTCATAAACTCACTGCACACAACCATTCTACAGCATCAGGCTTGAAAACACTGCCCATTGTGTACTGTCAGAATTTTCGTTTCTACTGATTTTCTTGACAAATTGTACTTACAATGATCTTTACCCTTGTGACTACTAATGAAACTCAGAAAAAAAAAAAAGCACAAAAAACTATTCCTGTAGGCTAACAAACTATGACCATAACCTAAAATAATACTGTTTCCATAACATCTGTAGTAGGAGGGCATTTGTTCCCATATCAAATATTTCCTGTATTGGCTATGTTGTTTTCTGGAATGTGAAATTCCTGGTTCCCTTGAGTAGAAATACTTTCACCTTTTACCCTTTCTAATCATGCCTATGGTTTAACTCATTTACCTTTTATATACAGTGTGGGTTATTATTGTCCACACTACAGGTTTTACTTAGGAAAATGTGTTCCTAAGATATATAGTAATGAGGTTGGAGACGCAAAACGACTAGAATAATAGTTGAATGAGAAGCATTAAATACCTAAAGTGCATTTTATACACAAAAATATGTTTTGTTCCTCATTACTTTTCTACATTTAATCAACCACATTTTCTTAGAAATCTATTCATAAAACCATGGTACGTTTTGGTTTTATTCTCTCAAATTGTGAGCCAAAACTGAAACTTGTAAAAAAGTATAAAAAATGAATTGTTGAAAAAATTAAAGTTAGCAAATCTCTACATTACAACAAATACATGCATTTTTTTCTCTTTAAGTAACACATGGTTTAGACAGGTGTTAGTATTAATAACAACAAGAGATTTGCATATTTTATAAACAAGTTTGCATATGTACCGCAATACCTAATGCTCCATACATAAATTTCCACAGATGCATGACTCTTGTCTAAAATATGTATAAAATTTTCTAGCATGTACCAAAAACATTCCAGCAAGAATGCTTACTGCAGCAAAACCTGAGGATATATTCACAAGACCGAAAATGTAGAATTTATGCAATCAATTAAATTTGTTGCAGGTTAAACTTCACCTCCGGACACAAAAGGTAAGACTTAAATATTTCTTGGAAATAGGAATTTAAAAAATAAATCTTAAAAGACAGTAAAAACAAAAGTAGCATGTTTTTATAAGGAAAAAAAAAAACCTGCAGTCATTAAAAGTCTCTTTTCTATCAGTTGTGTTGGGAAGGCATGGATGCAGTGACTTTTTATGCTTTCCTTTGTTTATTTTTGGCCAGTAGCCAGTTAAGGCTGTAACTCTAGACGGTGGAAATTGGTTGAGTAAATGGAGACAATGAACCAGGTGCAGCAGATTAAGATTAGGGACGCTGAAATTATACAGTTAGTGAGGTTGTGATTCTGTTATTTAAGCAGAGGTATCAACTCCTACCGCAGAGAGGTGGGATGTAAAAAGAAACGCCACATCAGTCAAAATACTTTTCCCATGTACATATGTGAGATTTTATACCTAATACCCATCTATATATCATTTAAAGATTTTATTTTTAAATCACAGTCATTCATATTTGTCTTTCATTTTCTCTCTTACTACACCTCCTTACTTGCTGATGGTTAGATTTGATAAAATATGTGACTTTTACAATAAAAATAAATCAGAAAAAACATGCATAAATTTAAACTCTAGATCACTTAAAGTTCTAACAGTGGAATCTTACACATTTACTACATCATTAGCTACTCTCCTTGTGCATAATTTTAAAATCATTCTAGATGATTTGATTGAGAGAGGATGACATGTAGTTTGTCCTCTAAAATTATAACATGCTTTGAAAATGGTAGATTATATGACCTTTACAAGTAAAATACTGACATTAACATGGTCTTACTGCTCTACAGAAACAAAGGCTGTTATTTCTGGTTTATGATCTCCTTTTATCCATATCTCTGATTACACATAAAATTTCTCTCACTAAGTAAGTACATACTTCCATAACAAATAGAAATAGTGTGACCCAGCATTCCTCCTTCCAAATGCGTGACACTAAGGAATACCTTTACATAGTTTATGAGAAAAATCTTGCCCATTTCTATATAAACCAAAGAAAAGCTACAAGGACAAGTAACCTACAAATTCTTAATAAATTCAAGAATAATTGTAATGCATGTAGATATTGAAGTAATAAACCATTGCTACAGACCTTCTAGATATTATCAAACCTGACATATTCTACGACACTTTCCATTTTGAAAGATTCTCCAATCATTAAGAGCTTTGCCAGTGATGTCTTTTATCACCAATACCACTCATCACACACTACCAGTCTCATCAGAGAGGACAAGGGATATCCTCCTACTTCCTGTTTTTAAATTATTGTTTTGGATATGTGATTTCACTGAGTATAGACTAAGTAGTTTGCCCATATTTCAAATGCAAGAGTTTCCAGGAATTGAGATTTGGTTGGGCTCAGGGTGGCCACAAACTTGTCAAATGCCCAATGTGTATATTAAACTTTCTTAAAAAATACTACCAACTTCCTTTTTAAATTTGGCATTTTAAGGAACCACTTTGTAAGTTGAGAGATTGGTGGTTTCAGTGTTGTAACTAAAACTATGCACCTGCAATGGACTGTGAGTATGTGAATATGCATGTCATACACTTAAATTTTGAAATTTAATAAAAATAAAGGAGAAGGGAAAAAAGAAATAGTGAATGTATCATATGACACTAAATATGGTAAGCAGGAACTCATCTGTATTTCTCAAAGCCATAGTGATCGTTGTACTCTTCAGGCCTAAAATATCCGCATAGTAGCCCCTCAGAACTATGCAGAGTCCAAGAAGATGCTACATAAAAATATAGCTATCTATCTCCATGATTTCTCTTCCCTCTCGGCTATCTCCTCTTCCCACTCCTAGAGTCTTCAATTCTTAGCACCAGCCTCCTGTTATCCACCTCATTTCCTTTCCCCTGTTCCAACACCACAATAAAAATCCTAGATAAGAATTATCTTTCAAGTGCAGCCCCTGAAAAGCAACACATTGTTAACTCTCTTTGGAGAAGGGCACTCTGAACTCCTAAGCGCAGAGTAAAGGTGAAGTGGATATGAAAATTAATTCCTCATTCTTTTAAGGCTCCCATCTTGGAAAGCCTGTAAAGAAATGACAATCTCAAGAGAGTACCCTGTCAAAAGCATATGGCCCAGCCTGTCTAGAAGTATCATTTGAATATCTAGAAGTACATTTATTTTTCAAGAAAATATTATGTGTTGGCACTACTCTATTCCTGCCCTCTTTGTTTAGGGAACTGAAATTATGACAGAATTAATTGATTTTTGTGGCTGTCCTTCAAATACTTTTTACTTATTTTTCTCTCAAAATCAAAGCATAATCTCTTCTGACACAAGCTTAGACTTTATTCAGACTATCAATAAAGTCAAGAAATATAGAGATTAAAAATATCTACAATCATATATTTTCTCAGAGTGCAACTTCTCATCATGGAAGACAGGAATAACCTATTTGAATTTCTTTTAATTGAAATTTACACTAGGGCTTAGACTATTTCCATCTCTCTACTGTTTGGGGGATAACAAAATATATTCTAAAACTCTATCAATAACCTAATATTGTAATAGCATTTAAGTAACATTGGATTAGAAATCAATAGCTATTAAAATATAAAATAATTTTCCTCCAATTTTCATCTAGTTTATAAAGGGACATCTCCAGTGGCATGGTGTCATTTATATCACAAGCAACATGACATTATAAATAATTAAAATACATTCTTCAAGTAACTTTTACTATCATGCAACTTCATTTTTTAAAAAAAGCCCAATAAAAGTGGAAACAATATATTCAGAAAATTAAAAATATATTAACAGTGTTTTATATTTGTCATATTAGTGATAGAAACCGGTAGGAGCAACCTACTGTCTGAAAACTATCACGATTCACAGGAGAAACTATACAGTTTCTCTCTTTCTCCACACACACACACACACACACACACACACACACACACACACACAGATATGTGTATATATGTATATATATGTGTATATATACATATATACACACACATATCTGTCTGTGTATATAGTATAAACCATCGATTAACAACCTGTAAAGTACCATTTAAATCCCATATGTATAATTAAGAATCAACAGTATCAAGAGAAATTTAGAAGAAAACATGACTGGCTACTTCCCCAGGAAATTGTGCACACACATACACATACATACCAGACGTTTTTAGTCTTGTATGACAACAAAAACAGTAACATTAAATACTTCAGGATTAAGGGACAATGTTGAAATGCTATGCCAGTGTTTTAGTGTAATTAAAAATTTATCTTAACACAATTGTGTTCAACAGAATAATGTCCAACAGAAAAATAAATACATGTGGATTTATAAAAAGTGGACACTTTTACCAAAAGGCACATTTCAACATGATATTATCTTTGTAGTTAATAGCATCATTTGGAATATCCAGGATCTATCACATTTTTCACATTGTTTAAGTACATTTGAAAGCCTTAAATCATAGAGCTAAAATTCACAGGTATAAGAAACTTCTGTTAAGCATAGACATAAAAAAGAACCTTGATAATAATAGCTTACCTAAGAAAAGGTACTGTTCCACATTCCCGTAATAAAACTGTCAAATTCCCAGCATATCCCTCGGCTCTTTTTTCGTAGAGATCTGTTATGATATGATACCATTTTCATCAACTTGAGTGAGTTGGATAACAATAAAATAAGACAGAACTTTTTCTTGTTTAAGAAAAAGTTGAATCATTTTATTTTCACCAAACTGCACTTTATTTAAAGTGCTATGGTATAATTCCATGGTAATATGTTCAAATCTGGCTAGATTCAATTTAGCAATGTGAGAATGTTTGTTACTGAAACTTGAATGAAACATCTATAAAGCTGCACACAGAAAGACCAGTCTCAATGTCAATAAAGACTTCTAGTTTGACCATGATGGTAGGCAGACTTCAGGTTTATTCTTGGGCATCTAGTCCTGTAGTGGCCAGGATAGATTGAGAAATACAAACCAGCCATTGTAACATAAATTAAAAAAATAAACAGAAAATAATAAAGGTATTTTATTCTCTGTATGAATTAAAAATTGGGCTTGTATGAGAAAGAACCAGTTGTGCTAATACAGGAAGGGCCAGGATAGATTTTTCTCTCCCCATAATCCTGATTATATCTGGGGCTTAAATGCAACCTGGGTGACAGTCCTCCAGATTGGACCAGAGTGGAGCTTTCTTTATTATATGCCAAAGGGCTGTTTGGCAATTGGTGCTTGGGCTGGGAACTTAGAGGAGGAAACTTGATTAAACAAAATTGGATTTCCTAAATGAGAATGATATTGACGTTAGATACCCAGTAACAGGACGGCATGCAAGAAGACAATGAGTTAAAATCTTCAGAATGTTGAAGAAAAAGATTTGAACGTAGACCTTTTTATTCAATTTAGCTAAAGTTAGCAGCAAATAAAGCTCTCTTTATATATGAATAATTAGGACTTTTTATACCTATATATTCTACCTAAAAGAAATTTTTAGCCTGGATTTTAGCATGAAAGGATCTGTGAAATATGGGAAGCAAGAATACAGTACTGAATGTAGGAAAATAAATTACAAAAATGCAAATTTTGCATATACTCAAAATTTATTTATAAAAATGAAAGAGAAATTAAAAAAAACACTCTCCAAAAAAGTGCCAGGCCCATTCAGTTTCACCGATGAATTTTATCAACTTTTTATGTGCCAGATAATTACAGAATTATATATGCATTGTCCGATCATAAGAAAAAGGAAAGCCATATAACTGTATTACAAGGCATGTATTATTTTATTATATACTCTAAATAAGCAAAATAAAATTATTGGACAATATCTCTTGTAATCACTGATTAAAAAGCTAAAAAACTGATTACTGAATTATTCAAGGATTATCATGAGAAATATCAATATAATTCCATATTAACTGGCTAAAGAAAAATGCATTATTTCAATTGATAGCAAAGACACATTTAATCATGGTTGAATTCTAAAAAACGAGCCTTCCTCAAAAACTAATTAAAAAAGGAAAATTATATAAATGCATAAGGTCAATCACAAAACCAAGATGAACAACATAGGGAACTTTTAGATTTCTATTTTAGTTTAAAAAAAATGCCTTTGATATGTTTCAACATTCAACATAATAATGGAGACCAAATGTGGTGGCTAACACCTATAATACCACCACTTTGGGAGGCCAAGGTGGGAGCATCGCTTGAAGCCGAAAGTTCAAGACCAGGCTGGGCAATATGGTGAGACCCCTTATCTACAAAAAAAAAAAGAAGAAGAAGAAATTTAATTACCTGTGCATGGTAGCATGTGCCAATAGTCCTATCTAGTCAGTAGGCTGAGGTAGGAGGATCCCTTGAGCCCAGGAGTTCAAGGTTACAGTGAGCTATGATCATGCCAATGCACTCCAGCCTGGGGAAGAGTGTGACCTCATCTCTAAAGATATTATTGGAGTCAACATAACCAAATAAGATTAATAAAAAGATGTGCATGTATTGTGAAGGAAGGGTTAAAATTATTATCATTTAAACACTATATATGTATTTACAAAAAAAAGTAATGACTTAACAAATTAAGCAAAATTGGCATCAAAATACTAGTTTTCCCAAAATAAAGCACCAGTGATATTATTTGGTAGACAGAATGGCCACTAATCATTCATTTTCTTTTCTGTCTGATCACTGAACTGGATTATATTAATATTTCCCAGCTTTCCTTGTAGTTTGGCAACTCCACGTAACTGATTCCAAACCAATGGGGCATGGAAAGAAAGGAAGAAACCACTTTCAGACCTAGGCGCTCGCACTCTTTCTCTCTTTCTCTGTGTGTATACATTTACACAGACACACACACACACCACACATATATTGCATGTGTGTGTATGTATGTTATATGTATATGTATATATCTCTACAATGGACTCTCTCTCTTCATTCTTCTCCCTTTTCTGCCTAATTGGAATGAAGATGATCCTTCATGCCAACACGAAAAGTGTGTTGAAGAAGATTTCTAGATGCAAGATCTCAAAGTGGAAGGCACTTGCTCCTGAATCAATGTTTGGAGAAGAGTCTCCCAGAAGAGCTACTAGGCCAGGAACATCCATATTAGATTCTTCCATAATTAAGAAATAAATTTGCTGTTTTGAGATACTGAAGTTTTGAGATCACTGTATGACATACATACTTATGGTGATATCTCAAGTTCTTCTTCAGTGGAACCCACCTGGTCCCCTCCTGCCTCCTTCCTTTTATGAAGCTTTTTAATCTATGAGCTGACTTAGAACTGGAACTAAAGAATTGTCTTTTTCCACTGCACAGGCTAACATCAGCATTCCACTGGCCAGATATCAATGCTTTTGAAACCTATTTGATTAATACCATTTTTGATCAACATTGAACCAATTAATCTATACTGTATTTGGCTCTCTGTCTTTCCTAAAAGACACTAAAACTTATTAGCCATCACCACACATCCCTGTGGGCCAAGGCACCATAATCTTCATTCAGGCCTTATCTCAAATTCATGAATGATCTTATTAGGCCTGTGCTATTCCAAAGCCCAGGGTGTTGAGTTCCATGCCCTCATCTTCTACCATAAATTCTAGTCTGTATGGTGATGCATTTGTCACCTAGAGCTGCCATAATAACATATCACAGACTGGGTGGTGGCATAAACAACAGAAATATATTTTCTCACCATTCTGGAGGCTAGAAGTGCTAGATCATGTTTGGTTTCTAGTGACTCCTCTCTTCCTGGTTATTAGACAGGTGCCTTCTCACTGTGTCTTCACATGGCTTTTCTCTGTGCCTGTCTGTTTCTGTGATAAAAGAGAGAGAAAAAAAGGAGGGAGGGAGAAGGAGGGAGGAAAGGGGGAGAGGGAAAGAAGAGAGAGAGAGAGAGAGAGAGAGAGAGAGAGAGATCTGGTGTCTCTACCTCTTCTTATAAGGACATTAGAGTTATTGATTAGTGTCCCACCCTTATCATATCATTCAACCTTAATTATGGCTTTAATAATCTTCTCTCTTAATACAATCACATTAGAGTTTAGGACTTCAATATATGAATTTTAAGGGTGATGATTCATTCCATAACCTTAGGCAACCAGCTTCTCAATTATACCAGACAGCACCCAACCCCTCATCATCAGCATATTTGTTTTTCCCACAGTGAAAATGGTACCCCCTGGGCTTTTCTGGAAAGAGGTACATTAAAGGAAGTAAATTCATGTGGTAGGTTTTGGGAAGATACAGCATAATCCCATTCTAAAGTCCTCACATATTTAAACTTTGTAGATCCCACCTGAATGCTATTCCAAGGAAGTTTTGGTACCTCTACTTCATTTCTATAATTGATCTTTATGTCAAACTTCAAGAAACCATTCCAGGAAAATACTAACACTATCTAGTTATCATTGTAAAACCTTATATCTGCAAATATTGCTGAATGCCCTCATGTCAGTAAATGTTTCTTTAACCAACATTATATCTTCTCTACTCTCATGATGACTCAATAATGTTTCTACCACTCCACATGCACTTTCCTACATAATATGTAGGTAGTAGGCCTTGCTAATTAACTTACTTTAATATGTAGGTCTTAATTTGTAAGCCAACTACTTTGTCTATGACACTCTTTCAGAGCATAGATCATTTCTTGCGAGAGTAGAGACTATACTTTATAAACTATGCTAAGATCCAGCCCTTATTTTTAATGCAGGCAAATGAAAATTTCAGAGGAATATCTTAAAATGAGCAAGAACTCAACAGAACTACTCTGCATGAGTTATTTTCAAAATCTGTAAGAAAATAATTGATGCTTCTTCAGGAAGGTATGAGACAACCATTTCCCCAACCTTGAGGATTCTGGAGAATCTGAGAGTTCAAAATCCCCAACCTAGGTCATGCCTCCCAGTCTTTTCCTACCCTTTGACATAAAAAAACCTATCAATGCTGGATATAAAGTGTACTTAGAGGTATTGAGAGCATTGCTCCAGCTCTTAAGTTTGATTTATATCACCTGCAGGATATGTGAGTCTCTGTGAGAATTGCCATAGGGGCCCTCTGGCTTTCACAGCTTGCTCTAAGTTAACAATTCTATTCTCTGAGACTACTGTCTTCTTGTTAAAAAAAACTTCAAATGAAGTTATAAAAAATCCAGAGCATGCCACAATTATTATATTTATTATTGCCCCCATACTGTTCAAGCAGAAAAATCAAGCATATCCCAGTACTTTATGATACACTATACTTCATCCCAATTAATTACGGGTAAGAACCTTAGCATTTATGATATACTATTTGCAGGATTAATAGAAACCCTAATTAGCAACAGTAATTTAGTCCTTATAGTCATTAGACAGAGGAATAATCTAGGTCCAAAAAATCCATCCTCAGTGTCTCTTCATGACCCCTCCTGATGCCAACTGTCATCCTCCACTCAGGTCTATCAGAAAAGAGTGCAGGGAAGAATGCACGGAATGCAATCCCAATGACCAGGAGTGAAGGGCAAGAGCAGGAACTAGCAAGAACCCAAATAAAGATCCATTATCAAGATGACCACCACTAATGGGACTGATGGCTTCATACATTTGGACTGTCCACAAAAAAGCCATGAAGACTGTCTCAAACTGACCTCATGGAAGTATTTATTCACTTTATTCTATCTCAATGATTTGAGAAAGTGCTAACATCTGATAGCTGGTTTCCAACAAATAAATCGTGATGTTTCCTTGTTAAAGATAATATTTTTCCATAATACTAACATCAGACAAGGATTTTCCTTGACTGAAATGAACAAGAAAAAAAATGACTACTCTAAAATAATGCCTAACCTATTATCAAAAAGTCAAAAGACGACAAATATTGGCCAGAGTATTCAGAAAAGGGGAACCCTTGTACACTGTTAGTGGGAATATATTAATAGATCGGTGTGGCCATTATGGAAAATTTTATGTAGGTTTCTAAATAAATTGAAAATAGAACTAACACATGACTCAGCAATCCTTCTTCTGGGCATACACACAAAGGAAATTAAATCACCACCTCCTCAGGACATCTGCATACTCACATTCATTGCAGTATTATTCACAATAGCCAAGAGATGGAAACAATCTAAGTATCCATAAATGAAGGAAAGAAACTGTACTGTGTGTGTGTTGTGTATGTGTCAGTGTGTGTGTGTATGTGTGTATGCATGCATACGTGTGTGTGTGTATGCATATATATGTACACACCATGGAATGTTATTCATCTTTAAAAAAGGAGATCTTAGCCTGAGCGAGAGTGAAACCTCGTCTCTACAAAAAACAGAGAAATTAGCCAGGTGTGCTGGTGCTTGCCTATAGTCCCAGCTACTCAGGAGGCTGAGGCAGGATGATCACTTGAGTCCAGGAGTTTGAGGTTGCAGTGAGCTATGATGACACCACTGCACTCTAGCCTGGGAGACAGAGTGAGATCCTGTCTCTAAATAAATAAATAAATAAATAAATAAATAAATAAAATAAAATGGGGAAAGAAAGAGAGAAAGAGAGAGAGATCCCACCTTTTGCAACAATATGTATGAACTTGGAGGACACTGTGATAAGAGAAATAAGCCAGACACAGAAAGAAAAATATTACATGATATAACTTATATGTGGAATTTTAAAAAATGTCAAATATACAGAGAGAACAAAACAGTGATTTCCAGGGGCAGGGGTGGAGGTGAGGAAATGGGGAGATACAGGCCAGAGGATACAATGTAGCAGATGAGTAGGATGAACATGTGTAGAGAACTAATGTACAACGTGAGGGTTATATTAATAGGTAACAAATTTGTACCGTATTTGGGATTCCTGCTAAATTAGTAGATTTTAGCTGCTCTTGCAATAAAAACAAAAACAGAATGAGTAACTATTGAAGACAATAGGTATGTTAATTTGCTTCACTATAGTAACCACTTTACTATCTATATATGTATCTAATAACATCATGTTGAATACTTTAAATATGCACAATAACATTAAAGAAACAAAATAATGTCTAAACAGTGATAAAAGCAAATACATTTTTCAAGCACAAAAATAAGAAAAACATACTCTTCTTATAGTTTCTTCTCTGATGATAACCCTAGCCATGTACTTTTTCTCCTGCATACAACATAAAATATCAAATTTCTAAATTGCCCCTGACTTTTTAGAGTACTCAATCTAGAACAGCACATACTTCCATGAACTTCTTCCCAAATGTAACATACACCTCAAATTTTTAAGTTCTCCTAATGTCTCTTGTTGATAAGGTACCACATTTTCCATTGTTTTCTGTCTCCTTTGCTACCACAAGCTTAATAAGTCTAACTTTTGGTGTAGGTATGTTCCACATGGTCTTTGCTGGTGGGCATTTATAGGAGAATGGCTTACATTTCTGCAGTGCATATCTTGGGCACCAGGGTGGATCCTAGGGAAGATTCAACAGGAAAGCTTCAGGGCAGAAAGAAAGAACACAGCCTCAAGGGCATGAAGGAAGGTGCTATCTGCTGTGCCTGGATGAATTTTTCCAGAGCCCAAAGAAAAGCATGTTACTGCATTATTGAGATGCACTAGCGACGGGGAGAGGGTGGTTGTTGGATTTAAAGTAAGGTATACGATGTATTACTTGATACAATAAGTATCCAAACGAAGCAGCAAAAAACTAAACTTGTAGTACAATGTAAAATGTGCTCTTTTAATATCTATGGAAATGCACATTTCTAAAATGTATTAAGAAAACTTTCCTCATTAGCATAGTGGTAAAAAAAAAGAGGAAACTTTATCAAGATGATAGGTATTAGTTAAAATTATTGCACAGCGAACACTTCAATATTATCAGTATTTTATCTTAAACAGCTTGCAAAGAGATTAAATACATACATAAAAATACCATTTATGTACCTATTTTTGAAGTAGAAATTTGCTTAGAAGTTTAAGTAAATGTATATCTAGGTCTGTTTTCATCTCTGAAATCGTGTCTTTATACTGAAAAAAAATTGAGTTTGAGCTGCAAAAAAATGCTCTCTGATCCTCTGTAATAGTCAGTATGATGCTCAGGAGAAGAGGTGATCACCGAGGTAACCATTTAGGGTCTCCTAAGTGATAGTAAATAACAGAAATTGCTCTCCAATGAGACTGGTTGCTAAAATAGACTGTTAAGATTTGTGTAGTGCTGTTGTTCTGTGAGCACCTGATAGTTCACATTTTCCTTCCATATGTTTCCCTTGAGATATGCTACGATGGTTAAACAAAATCCCTGTCCAGGGATATTGTTTTTCCTTAGAAAAATAAAACTAAATCCTTTTATACAGGACCCTTATGCCTAGGTGGCCATTTAAAAACTTTATCCCCCATGTCACCATGAGCAGATTTTTTTCCTCTTCCTATATTAAGATAATATTTTCCCTTTTACTTTTAATTTTATCTGCTATAAAATGTTGCAAAACCAGGCATAACAATTTTAAATCTGCATTGTTTTTTATTGCTATAATATGTATTTTAATTTCAGGAGACAAATTTTCATCAGGTTATAACATATAATTGAAGTAAGTACTATATTTACTAATTTCAGAGTTAAGTCAGATATTTTACTGTCTACATTCATTCATGTTTTCCTTTACTCACTCAGCAAATATTTATTGAAGATTTCTGTGCCAGGCACCATGCCAGGTACTTCAAAGGAGTCGTAAATATGATACAGTCAACCCCTATTCTCGTGAGGTTTATAATTTAATGCCATTATGTTTAAGAATCTCACGGTAAATATGAAAAAGGCTTTCAGTATTGGGGCTGACCTCTAGAAGAAATAGAAAAGCAATTTCAATATTGTTTTCAAGCTCTTAGGCATTTTCTCATGCAGATTTGCAAAGTAGGTTCCGTATTAGGCAAATTAGGTATTCTCCTTAGATGAAAACAGAAATTTTATAATAGATATTCCAGAACAAGATTTTCCTACCATTAACACTTTGGCTTTTCCCTTGGCGCACACACACACACATACACACACACACACACACACACACACAAAAAAAAAACAAAAAAAAAAAAAAAAAGAAAGAGAAGACAGAGGAAACAAATGAGTATAGTATGTGCAGTTGGAATGCAAGTGAAAATAACATGGTCATTTCTAATTATTACAGCTCTAACTCACTTAACACTTCATCACCATTCCTGAATATTTTGATTTAAGCACTATCATCACTGTCTCTTGTGAGGATATTCCAGGACTGTGTTTGATGGAAACTGAGAAATCAGCTCATTAAAACACCCTCAATATGTTGAATACAAAGGTCTACAAATAAGAGGCTACTTTTGCTTTTCTTACATTTGTGCAAATACTGATATTGTTAATAAGTACAAATAATAATGCTAGGGTCATTTTTCTCATTTATAATTATTCGGAAGCAAAATTTTCCAGTTGATTAGTATAATTATTCTAAAAATAAAGATAGATTCAAGAGGGATAAATACACAAAATGTGTATTTATTCACTTTTTATTCACTGTATTTATTCAAAGTTTATTCACTGGGGAAAGCTACTAGGTAATTTATAGAAGAAGAGGTAGGTAACAGATATCTTAAATCTATTAACAAACAAAATCCCCAATTTGCATGGTTTTAATATATAACTATGAAAGACAAATAAAATATTACATTTATTACCATATGTTATGATATCAAGTTTGAGTCATATTTAACATTTTGTGAAAGTTTATTTCCTGTTGTTTGTTATGACAAAGATTCTGTCTTTAACCATATTATACTCAGGTTCTCTTGAGCTTTTTTCCCGTTAGGCCTGACCTTTGAATTTCTCTACTTGTCTCTACATTATCCAATTTTGCCATAATCATGCTAAGTGAGTTCAGCAACCTTTGATATCTGATTACCCTCAATGTCTAACTGGATTCTCATCCTCTACCATTCCCCGGGTGATGTCTGATCGCTCTGGCCTGCCACCAGCAAAAATCCTATTCCATCAGTTTAGCAAGAATCCCCCCTTACCCTGATATTGCCTCTTAGTAATTTTCTATCCACTAACCCCAACCCCGTTCCTTGACTATAAATTCCCACATGCCCATATTGCATGCAGTGTTAGCCCAATCTTTCTTACCCACTGCAACAACCCTTTGTAGTGGTCCCTGTACTTATTGAGATGGTCCTCCTTGAATAAAATCATTCTTACCGTTGTTAACAAGCATCATAAGTGTTTTTTCTTTACCAGTTGTCATCATAGTTCTAAATTAAAATGAAGAAACAAACCTAAAAGTTTTTTTGACTATATTTCTCAGAAAATTTATGCTCTAGAGAGACAGCAATACTCTCTAATGTAGTCATCTTTTTAAAAAGTTATTATTCATATAGATATAGTTCTGGGTATATACAAGCCTCATTAAAGGTACTTTACAATAACAATTTTATTTCAAATGTGATAATAATGTATATAGAAACACAAAAGCACTTGAGATCCCAAATTTCTTACAATATTTCTTTTATAAATTTTTTCATCTACTCTAATAGTTGCTAAAATGTTATGTTTTCTTTTGAAAAGTAATACAGAACATTACCAAATGCATACATAGAATAATATTAGTACATATGATATCATATCTTTAGAAGAAATGAGAGCAGTGATTTCCATGGGTTAGAAATGACAGGAGGTTTTAACTACTAAGGGGTAGCATGAGAGAACTTTTGGGGTTGAAGTGATTGTTTATGATTAGGATCATATTAAATATAGAGAGAAATTTGCAAAAAACGTCTGCCATCTTAACAATATTGAATTTTCAAATTCATGAATTTAGTAGTATCTCTCCATTAATCTATATCATCTTTAATTTCTATAAATAACATGTTATACTTTCATTGTAAAGTTATTGAATATTTTCCTTAGATTTTGTTTATAGTTATTCATTGTTTTGGATACTGTTGTAAGTGGCATTTTAAAAATTCACTTTCTAATTTTTTCATATTGCAAGTATTCACAGGTTAAATTAATACTTGTATATTGACATTTTATCAAATGACTTTCCTAAATATACTTATTAATTACAATAGTATGTATATAGAATTTATTGAATTTTCTATATAAACAATTATGCAAGCTGTGAGTAAATATAGTTTTACCTCTTTGATTGAATCTTTTTATTCGAAGTGGGGGATGGGGTGGAGAATTTCTCTTATTGTGTTGTCTCAGACTGCTAATCCAATATTGACTACCAGTGGTTAGAATGAACATCCTTCTCTTGCTTCTAAATTTAGTTGAAACAACTAAAATAGTTAACTATAGATTACAATAAGATGCTAATTTTTTGTAGATATTCTTTATCTGATTAAAGAGGTACCATTCTATATATAATTTGCTGAGAATTTTTGCCTGGAGGGCATAAAATTTTATCAAAATCATTCTTTTGTCTATTAAGATGAACATTTATATTTCTCCATTATTCTTTTAGTACAGTGAATTACAACGATTTATTTACTAATGTTAATCTAATCTTACATTACTGAAATAAACTTACCATGGTCATGCTATACTAATATTTTCATTATATTGCAATTTCCCCCAATATCTTGATTAGTCTTTGTGTATCTAAGTTTATGAGAATGTCCTATGATATATTGGCACTTATATTACAGCTTTTCTTGAAACTTCCAAAGGCATGAGATAAAGCACCCATGGAAGTATATCTTTTATTTTTTTCTTACCTTATTGCTTTGTGTAAGACTTGGACAAAACACAAATGAGGTGATGAGGGTAATTAATCACCAACTTAAGGTGATATGTGAAAGTAATTAGGCCTCTTTGGCAGTATGTAAAGAGACTCTCATCTGCTGCAGTCAGTGAGCAGAAAAATGTAAAACTTAACCTCGCTCTAACAATGTTTACATTCAAAACCCAAGCAAGTCTAACCTACCTAGGTTGAAGCCCTGTTCAGGAAGAGACACTGAGACTGGGAATTGGGGCATCTGGATAGATGTACTTAAATACTTCAAAATTCCAGATTATAAAATTAAAAAAAAAATCCATATTTCCTTGAACTCTGTGGCTTCACTTTTCCCTCTTAAATGACAGCCCTCTGGCTTTCTCTGAAGGGATGGTGGGGTCTCTGACTGGAATGACATGCCTACGCTGGAAATTATGTTCATCTGTCTTCCTGGAAACCAAACCAAAACCAGGGTCAAGTCACAAATCAATCCAGTTATTGATATGGTGGTCTATATCCGAAAGGAGCTGCAGGACCTAGCAAAACTATGCAGTGAGGAGCTGGAAGAATATGCATGCATCTTGTTTCTGAGTGCTCTGAATCAAGAATGGACTGTGTAACACAAAATTAGATTTAAAAAGGGTTGCCTTGTTAAAATGTTGCTAAGATGTTCTTGGAATTTTGGAAAAAAACAATGAACATGTGAATGAAATAAAAATATAAGAACTGCCATCACATGATACGAAAGGGAATAAAAGCTACAGAAAACTGGCTATATACTTACTATAAAAGGCAGTAATATCCTTCAATTTTCTCTGTTCAATGAAAGGGACCAGATAAAAGAAAAACAAAATACACTGCTTGAGAGAGATATTAGCATTAATGAGATGGTGGTGGTTATTTCCTGGTTGGCCAGAACTGACAGTAGGGAACACCATTACAAAACCAGACTCCTAATAACAATGAAGATAATAGAGTCTCCAACCAATAAAGTCCAAGTGGTGGCAATTACACTACTTTTATAAGAAATGGAAAGATTGGATTTACAGCCCATGAGTCCTAACCTGCAGAGAGATATGGAGACGGTCAATAGAACATAATGTACCAAGATGCAAGATGAATGGGCAGCCCACAAAGGCTGATCCTATAGAATCACGATATATCAAGGATGAATTATAAGGATAAAAACTGATAAAAACTGTCCTGATATAAGTTATAGTCTTTTGTCCAGTTCCAGAACTGATCTAGTTATCAGATCCAGAGTCCCTTGACTACAGAAGAAACCAAGTCTCCAAGAAGATTAATCCTGAATTGCCTAAGAATATAGACACTGGAATGATTTCCCCAGTTTGCTAAAGAAACCTATAGCTATTTATTAAGGTAACAAAACACAGGGAAAAGAGCAATGCCCAGATATTTTGAGGATACGGAGTCTGAATGACTGATATCAGGGCACTTGAAGTGTCATTATGACTCCCATGTTACATCGGGGAGGTGTGTGGTATATAGTGGCAGAAGAGGATGTACAGGTAAGGCAATAAATGGAGTATTATTCCAAATTTGGTTTACAGTGGATCCCCTGGGTCAATGGCCAATGCAGCAATGATTTTCTTCATTCTTGAATATATATTTAAATGGTGGCAGAAAAATTGCATTTAGTTTCGTGGCTTGTGATATAAAGTGTTTTGTGGAGAGAGAGAGACTCTAGCATTGTCCTCTCCCATCCCAATCACAATAGCAAATAAAAATTGATTTGTGATTGTTTCTTAGAAAGAGGTTTCTTATAAAAATTGTTTCTTATAAAGATCCATGCTCTGGTAGACGTTTAAAGCTGTCTCTCACCCTCATTCTCCCAGATGGTGAGAGTGTTTGTCTACCAAAGGATGGCTGACAGCTAACTTTTTTCTTTAGAATTGTCCTCAGACAAAGGGATTTTCCTTTGTCAAAGAAAACTTTCCAGGTGTCATTCTTCATCTGAGATTCCTTTCCGTGTCTTCTGTGACTCCATTTTCAGATATGCTGGACAATATGACTTTGTTCCACACAATTCTTCTTATTCTCTTTTCTGTTCTTTCGTTATATGTCTCTCTATACTTCTGATTGGGTATTTTCAATTTACCTGAACTTGAGTCTACAGTTCTCTACTCTACTATGTTTGTTCTGTTATTATACCTATTGAAGGAATTCTTAATTTTAAAAGTTGTTGTTTTTTTCTCTTCTTCAATGCCAATTTTATTATTTTATGTTAACAAATTATGATCACTATTGAATTTATTTATATTTCCACCACTTACTTCATTATTATCTCTATATTTCCTTCATTACTTTTTTTGTTATCTTGAAGTTCTTTTCTGCTAACTCCGACATCTGGATTATCAGTATACTGCTTCCATTTCCTTAAGTCTTCACTTGTATCATTTATCTTTTAATATCTGCTTTTGTTCTTTATAATATATGATTATATGCCATGTATTGTTGCTGTAGGTACCTCATGCAAGAACTTTATTTCTAAGAATTGTAGGAAAGAGATTTCATGCTTTTCAGATGCAACCTTTCCTAGGGTTTGGTTTGTTCAGGCAGATATCCTCCTCCTGTACCCTGAAAGATAGGATTTTCTGAGATTTTTAACATAGCTCCTCAGTGACTAACCTCAGATAAGTTCAAAATCTGACAAATGTCCTCTGAAAAAGATCTCTTCCCAGCATTACTTTTTTCCCAAGCACTACAAGGTAGTAAAATATTTTATTTGCCTTTCCATCTCAGTCCTATAGCCTCCTATGTTATCAGAGTAATCAGCAAATACTCAAAAGAGTCAAATTGGCCAAAATTAGAAAATATTCTAGAAGTCATTATGTTATGCCTGCTCACACAGTCATCAAATTTATGCTGATTCTTCTTTTTCCTAGTAGAGTTATCCTGCTTATAACAAAACTATTTTTTTAACCTATTCTCTTGGTTTCTACAGATTTCCAGTGATTTTACATATTGGATTTTTAAATGTATTTCTTTATTTTTAATTGTTGTAGCAGAATTTTTTTATTTTATTTACTTATTTTAGTTGTTATTGCAGCAGAATTGATGGTGTCCTACTACCTACATACTCTACTGGTAAATGAATTCTCCCAATTGTGTTATGTACTATTTTATGCTTGATTTTAACTTTTGCTACTTGTGGCATAGGTTTTTATAAAGTCGGTACAAATAAATTGCTCCACATTAGGGTGAATTTGTCAGAATTCAACAAGTTATACATTTCTATGGAAATGGAGCCATATAAGGTATTTTCAACATAACTGAGAGTCTTAATAAAGATGGAAGCTACAATAAAAGCAGACAACATTCAAGATCCAATAGAGCCTTATTAACCTTACAGAGTCTAGAGGTAGCTTGACATCGAAATAGGCAATTACGTTTATCTAATAGGACATGGTTGTTACAATGATTTATTTTTCTTATTGATATATGCTTTATATAAAATAACACTCACAGATTTTAATTATAAATTTACTTGAATTTTGACAGTATGGGCACCCCTGTTACATATACACAGTGAAGAACTAGAGCATGCCTATCAATCTATAAACTTTCCCTGTGTCCTTTCTAATGAAATCTCCATACATACAGTGGCAACCAGTGTTCTGATTTTACCAACAAAGAGCCCAGAAAGATAAATTTTTTTTAAAGGAAGTAAACCAAGTTTTACCTCTAGTAATGACTGAGTAAACTTCTAGCAAATAGACCTCCCAAAAATAACAGCTACAAATTTGGGAAAGAAAAATTAGGAAAATTAATACATCATTCAGGCAAATTCTAGAGCGGAGAAAACACTTTGCAAAAGGAAATGTCATTGGGTGATTACTCTTTTACATGGCTTCTAGTTTAAATACAGGACTCAGTCTGTATCAAAAAGGGCAGATAAAGATTTGATAGAAAACTTGCTGCATTTTTGGCCTGAAATACCAGAGAATAGACTTTGGGGTAACCTGAGCAACTAATAACAAAGAGAGAATCCTAGAAAAGAGAGAGCCAAAATCAAGAAGTTTCAAATTCTATGTATTAAATTCCACCTCTATTGCTGGTCAATTGCTGAATCTCATACACTGGTGACCAACTCAGTACTTAGACAACCAAGTTAAGGGTAAAAGAACTGAACTGAGAGGTCACTTACTGCCCAAGGGAAAGCACTTGCAGTTGGAGTCAAATCAAGTTAATTACCAGCTATTACAATAACAATTAAAAATATTTCAGAAGAGTATAACAAAATCCAGAATATACACTTGATGATTTTCAAAATGGCTAGGATATATTCCAAAATATTGTGCCATAAAAAAAATTAGGAACATATAATCCATTCTCAAGAGAAGGGACCATCGTCATTCTAAAGGGACTTAATTGTTGGAATCAGCAGAAAAGAATTTTAATGCATAAATTATAGTAATGATCAATGACATAAAGAATAATATAATCATAAACAATGAAAAGATAGAAAATTTCAGCAGTGGAATAAAAATGCTAAAACATCTTTTCTTGTCTTGTTCCAGATTTTAGAGAAAAACTTTCAACTTTTCCACCATCAAGTATGATTTTAACTGTGGATTTGTCACATATGATCTTTATTGTGTTGTATGTAGTACATGGCTTCTAATTCTAATTTGTTGAAAGTTTTTTGTCAGATGGGTTTTTTTTCTGCATCTATTTATATGGTCATATGGTTTTGTCTTTCATTCTGTTAATGTCTTGTATCACATTTATGGATCTGTGGATGTTGAACCCTCCATGCATCCTGGAATAAATCATACTTGATCATGGTAAATGATACTTTTAATGTGCTGTTGAATTAGGTTTGGTAGTATTGTGTATCAGTGTTCATGAGGGATATTGGCCTATAATATTCCTTTTTTGTATTGTCCTTCTCTTGTTTTGATAACAGGGTAATGCTGGCCTTGTAAAATGAGTTTGGAAGTATTCCCTCTTTTTCAATACTTTGCAATTGTTTGAGAAGGAATGGTATTACTCCTTCTTTAAATGTTCAATAAAATTCAGCAGTGAAGACATCAGGTCTTGAACTTTTCTTTGAGAAGAGACTTTTCATTATTGATTTAAGTTTTTAATTTTTGGGGGGTTGTTCTGATTTCCTATTTCTACGTGATGCAGTCTTGCTAGGGGTTTTGACAAAGGTACCAAGAACACACGATGAGGGAAGGGCTGTCTCTTCAATAAATTGTGTTGGGACGACTGACTATTCACATATAGCAGATTGAAATCAGCCCCTTAGCTCACACCTTACAAAAGTTAACTCTAGATAAATTAAAAAGTTAAACTTAAGACCTGAACTATGGAATTACTAGAAGAAAATGTGGGTGAAAATCTTTGTTGAGAAAACTCCCTACTGGACCTGAGAAACACCTGCCATCAGTAGAGGACATGCTTTGACTAAATTAAGAGGTAGACCATGCCGGGTTGATGAGTAGTCAAAAATTTATTCAGGAAGATCTTGGGCAACAGCAAGAAGATGTAGATGTCAGCATTTGCATTGCACGTCTCTCTAGTCTTTTTATAAGGAGAAGAAAAAAGAAAGGGAAAAAAGTCACTGATGGCATGTTAAGCCACCTGGGTGCTTAGTAATCTATTTTCTCTGTGATTAAGGGGTAGTTTGGGTTCCCTACATTCTACTCAACATCCCTAAAGAGAGGAAGGATGATTCAAGCAGCAGCAGTTATGTTAGCACGGGTATGCTTTCTCCTTTTTCTGAGTCCCGGACCTCATTTTGTTGTCCGATACCCAGAACACATTTTCACAAGCTCCATGTCATTGGCCTGGGTAACAATTTTGTGGGTATGACTCCACAAACATAAGAAACAAAAGAAATAATATAAACAGAGGAGTACATTAAATTAAAAAGCTTTGACACAGCCAAGGAAACAATCAACAGAGTGAAGAGACAACGTAAGATATAGGAGGATACATTAATATATTTGTAAACCATACATATGATAATGGGTTAATATTCAAAATATGTAAGGAACTCAACAAACTCAACTATAAAAAATAACAAATAATCTGGTTAAAAAACAGTCAGAGTATCTAAACAGGCATGTTTCAGAAGAAGACATACAAAGTGCCAACAGGTATATATAAAAATACTCAACATTATGGATGATTGGGGAAATGCATATTAAAACCACAATGATATATCACCTCACATCAGTTAGAATAGCTATTATTAAAAGGACAAAAATAAAAACTGCTGGAGAGGATACGGAGAAAAGGGAACTCTTGCACAATGTTGATGAGAATGTAAATTGGTACAGCTGTTACGGTAAACAATGTAGAGATTCCACAGAAAACTATAAACAGAACTACCACACAATCCAGCAATCTCACTACTGGGTACATTTCCAAAGGAAATAAAATCAGTATATCCATGAGGCATCTGCACTCCCATGTTCATTGCAGTATTATTCTTAATAGCCCCAAAATGGAATCAATCAAAGTGATCATCAACATATGAATGGATAAAGAAAATGTGGCATACATAAAGAATGAAATATTATTGAACCTTATAAAAGAAGGAAATCCTGTCATTTATGACAACATGGACAACATGGACGAACCTGAAGAACATTAGGTTAAGTGAAATAAATCAGGTGCAAAAAGACATATACCACACAACCTCATTTATATTTGGAATATAAAAAAGTTAAACTCATAGAAGTAGAGAGTAGTAGAATGGTTCCCAAAATACTTTTAATGATTTTCCTATTATACCTAATAGAAATAACTTGCCAAAATGCTGCAAACATATTTTAATACTTATTTATAGTTCCTTGACAAACCTGAAAAATTTTGTTATAAACTCTATTATATAAGAAAAGCCTTGTGAATAAACTAACTTTATCCCAGTAGTAAAATAGACAGAATTGTATAGAAAATCATCAAATATGATTGAACTAATAGCATCCCCCAAAAAGCTAATAATAAATTTCCCTCTCTTTGAAAGTTTCTGGGAATCTCCTTATTTTTGTTAATATATATATTAACACAATTAATAATAATTTTGGGTAAATAGGAGAATAGCATCATAGCAATTATTATCTAAATGAAGAAGATGAAGGTAGATAAGACTTGTTTTAAGAGAATATTTTGGACAGACCATTTAAAAATTATTTTGTAGCTCTCAAGATAGCCACATGTAAAGTTTCCACATGGAGATATTTTTCTTCAAACACCCTTAACTTCTTAAATTACCTCATGCTTTTCCTCACAGAGGTGAATTACCTTGTTGATGAACCAATAATCATTGTTTGTATATTAAATATCATGAGTGTAAGTAAAATATACATGTTTTCCCCTCCTCTCTGAGGCCATATCATTATGAGGTAGCCATCTAGGTAAATCAATATCAAAACCGCAATGTTCGTTTAAGTGATCAATTCTCCAGGCTAGACAAAATGGATAGGGAGTCAACGTGAGTATTTTGGCTCTCATATGAAGTCATATAATTTCTTCTATCTTTTAGCTGTGGCGAAATTGAATTTTTAATTTTTCATCTTTTGGCTGACTCTTTTGTCTTATTTTTCAATATGTTTATAACAGATATGTAAAAAGAATGCTATTTATTTTGCCTTCTCAAAACTTTAATGATGTACATCCTGTTTTTTATAATGAATTCAGAAAGAAAAATCAACTCATAATTTATTATAACAATATTGTCGTTAATACTGTCCAATATAACATAGAATATCTAGTTAAATTTGAATTTCAGATAAATAAGGCTTTTTTAGTTTAATTTTGTGCATGTAACAAGTAAGACATCTACTAAGAAAACCTTAAAAAAAGTATTTCTTACAGAAATTTGAATGTAATTATATGGTTCTTCGACTCATTAAGGTTCCCTCCAGCTGATTGGGGATTTAAAAAAATATTGAGTTCAGTATATAAGAATAGAGAAATTACATGTTGGCACATTTGATATTATATTTGTAGATACAATTTACAAAATCAGAAAGAAATAAATGAACCCATATTATCTCACACAACTTATTTTCTAATTGGTACATCTCGTTTTTTTTCCACAAGGTCCTATGATGTCCGCAATATAACATTTATTTATACATTTAAGTTAAACACTTGCTCAGAAATTCATTTTTATTTAGGAAGAAATCTCATCACGATTTATACTAAGAATTATATACATTGATCAAAAATTTCCTAAGCTATAAATATGGCATAGCTATTTTCACAGATAATGTTCATTATGACATATTAGAAAACAATGTTATGGAAACAATATTCTTTTACATTTTTAGATTGTGGTCTTGATGACAAAGGATATATTCACTGACTATTTATAGAGGTACATTTTTAGTTTTTAAAATGTTGTGGAGATATATATATATATATATACACACACACACACACACACACACGCACACACACAACTTTTTTCCTAAACTGAGCTATACAAAATAGTGACATGTATTTAGAGGCAAATGTTTATGTATGTAGAGGGAAGATCTATCTATTGTGAAGTTCACTGTTAGTTTCCTTTTGATGCTAAAATAACAGGACACGTGTTGAATTTTATAAAATATGCGTTGCATCACTCAGTTAGATAGCTCGCCCTCTCTTTTCAAACCCCACTCTCCAGAACTATAATGTATTTTCAGATTAGTAAAATGGGTTGACTTCCCTCTGTGTCCAGAAACTAATGCTGCTTGTAAGTCTGCGCCAAGAATTTCCTTCATACAAACACAGTGTGATATTTGGGTAGCTAGATATGATTTAAACATGTGTACATATTGACGAAGTCTTTATTGTTTTCACTTGCATCAAAGACATTACTATTTCTTCTATTTACTACAGACTTTATGCATTTTTACTGGATAGACAGTAAAGAAAATTGCATACCGACAAAGAGAGTTGCTTTGAATATGTTGATTAATGTCTTTGCAGATATAGGCTAAAATAGGATTGAGAGAGAGCATTAAATATGTGTATATATCTCTCAAAATGTAATCATCTATAGTATGTGTGTCGGTGTGTGTGTGTGTGAGTGTGTATGTGTACGTTTCACAAGACAACTTTCACTGTATTGCTTTAGAGTTAATAATGATAATACTTCAAGGAGAATTGCGACGGTTTCCTATGCAGTAAAAGGGAAAAATTGCATCTGGCTACTTGGCACTCCCCAAATCTGACAACCAGTTCCATTTCCCTGTGCCAAAATAGACATAGTAAAGCAGAATGCCCCAAAATTTCAAATTTGGGGTGATAGAAATGACAATTAGTAAGGCAAAAATTATTGCAAAGGGTTTGACATGAATAGTAATTTTAAAAAGTAGAAATTGTCCTATATACCTTGGTTCTTTAACAGTGGACCCAAATGTTCTGTCACTGCACTGTCTCATCTGACAGCTAGCTTCTACATTTATAAACAGTATCCTAAAACTTTCTAAAAGACCTAGACCTGACCTAGTCCTCACCATCTGAATAGTAAAACATGCCAACTTTGTGTCCCCTTGTTTCAAATCTGGCAATGTAATTAAAAATGAGTCACACTTTGGGAAACACAGAGAGACACCTTTTCTTGAAATTCAGGTACAGTGCTATTTCTGGTAGATTCCAGTGGTCTAATTTATTTAAATGTCCAACAATAACCCAGCAGGGACAGTGCCTGGGGTCCTTTCATGAAGTTTCTGTCTCTCGAACCACTTTCTTGAAATAAAAAAGTTACGGACATTTTTTCCTGTGGCCTTCCTAGTCCTTCAATACAACAGAAAAAATGTTTTGTTTCTTCCAGCAGTCTTAGTATGGCACCATTGCTCATCTACCGATTACAACTATCCTACCTTCTTGTCTAGAATGAGGCTATGCTCAGTTTAGACAGAAAGGTTGGCATAAGAAAGCAAAAGAGTTTGAAAATCAAAACTGTAGAAAAAAAACACTGTAAATGCTTTCACAATGTAACACATAAGCATGTTTCTGTGCTATTTATTCATATGTAATTATAAAATTACATGACCTATATCTATATATAATATGTAATATAAGTACTATATACATAATTATATTTCCTAGAGGCACATATTTTATCCGTTGCAAATACATCTCTCAAAATGTCAGCTACTGATTCTCCTTTGAAGAGACTCAACAAATAATAATGCTGAGACTAATGGGCACTCCTTAAAATATAACATAGCTGGCAAAACAAAACCCCAAAGTAAAGAGATTCTCAAGAGCACAAAGAAAGAAAATGTACTGATGCCTGCATTCAGTTACTGTACCATAAAGCCTTTATTTCTTTGGAAGAAGCTATTATTTTTCAAAATAATGCAACGTCCCAGCAGGTGCCATCGTAGTGGGCTGTGAACCCTGTATCTCTGCCAAACCCCAGCGCTTATTTAGAACAGTCAGACTCTCTGTGTACTCTGCACAAAGTTACCATTCATTACATCATTTCAAATTGTTTGTTGGATCTTATTGTTAGGATCATGACATTCATTACTAGGGACTAAACCCTTCATTACACAGTTTGTCAAAGTCCTCAAGCAGTATGGTTTTTGAAAGAGAACAAGCAGAATTAGTTTCCTATTGGGATCTCCAAGGAGACAACAAAGGAAGAAAGAAAAGGAAAGAATAAAATTAAAAGATTTCCAAAATACATGTTACTTTGTCATCAAATAGTGACAGCTCTTCTTTCATTGAAATGTCAGTCAGATTAGCAAAAGTACACAATATTTAAGAATAATCAATCAACTCATTTTTAACAATAGTATAGCTTTGAAAGTTCACTTTTTCAAAATACTATCTTTCCTACAATCAAATAATAGCTATGATATGTAGTGGGATTTTGTTTGTGACAGATAAGTGATTTGAGGAAATAAGTAATGATTTTGGAATGAGACAATATATTAAATTATATAATGAGATAATAATTACCATATAAGGCTCCTGTAATAACTATTTTATTTCAGTGTGTCTTTTGGTAAATACATTTTTTATAACCTTCTTGAAGTTATAACAGTGTAAACAATTCACTATAAACATTAGATAAACTATTGACTATTGAACTTCCTTATTACCAAGAGGAATCTAAAAGATTACTTCTTATTTCTTGGTCATGTCCACTATGCCTTTTAACTTAAAACTTGCATAGCAAACTATATGGGACTCTCTTCATAGTTTTTGTTTTTTTTTTTTTTTTTTGGTAATAAATCCAAGATTTTCTTCAATGGAGTATAAAGCCAAAGAAATTTGGCAGTCCCTGAAACAGGGAATATTTAATTCATACCAAATGCATTCACAGATAAGAAAAACCAACTTACTTTACAAAAACTGATTTAAAACCATTTATCCTGCAAATTATCTAGGCCTATAGAAGGACCTGCAGGATGTCCACATAGCTTGAACTCTCTCTTTTTTGTCCCTGAATAGATTTGTCGATTTTTCTTTCTTTTCCTTTAATTAATGAATTCCTCACTTCACATACTAAGCGGGACCCAATGAAGCTAAGTGCCTTATTCAGCTCTTCATTTTTGGTACCATTTTCCAGGTACCATTTCTTCTTTGTATGGATAGTTCTTCCTTGTGTGAATATTCTGCTGACAGTTATTTTTCTTAAAATTCAACTTCAAGAGTTACCTTGGGCCGGGCGCGGTGGCTCACGCCTGTAATCCTAGCACTCTGGGAGGCTGAGGCGGGCAGATAGTTCTGAGCTCAGGAGTTCGAGACCAGTCTGAGCAACAGCGAGACCCCGTCTCTACCAAAAATAGAAAGAAATTAATTGGACAGCTAAAAATATATATAGAAAAAATTAGCCGGGTATGGTGGCACATGCCTGTAGTCCCAGCTACTCGGGAGGCTAAGACAGTAGGATTGCTCGAGCCCAGGAGTTTGAGGTTGCTGTGAGCTAGGCTGACGCCATGGCACTCGCCCCAGGCAAGAGAGTGAGACTCCGTCTCAAAAAAAAAAAAAAAAAAAAAAAAAGAGTTACCTTGGCTCCTGCTACCTATCTTCTCAGAATTTTTATGAAATAAGGTATTTATAAATTATATATCATTAGCTGTTCTCAGAAGGAAAAGGGAGAACGTTAAAGTCCAATAACCTATAAAAGATAACAAATCTGAGACCAAACTGTAATTTCAATCTGTAAGTTCACCTAGGTACGGTGTATGTGTAAGAAAGAAAGAGAGAGACTGCTTTACAGAGGCCAATAACAACTTCTTCTTTTGCTTCTTCCCTTTCTTTTTCTATCTTACTAGTAATTTAAGGACTTGGCTTTGTCTATAATAGATATATTTCTTCCTAGCCTGGTGTTATCGATTCCTGAGATTTCATTTCAGATGCTATAAAGAGGACCATCTTTGGAACTTGACTTTCACAATTCAGCCATTTCTACTTTACAGGTATGCAGGTTTAACAAATTGTCTTGGCCCCCTGCGGTTTCCAATTATTACTGTTTACATGATTTAAATTAAACTGTGGGCTTCAGACTGCCCTGGTGTAGGAGTCAGCATAGGATTCTTTGTTTGGCATTCTGAGACCACAGAAGAATGGGTCCCAAGCCCAATGAAGCTTCAGAGAGGAAACAAATCATCATAACTAAAGAAGGTTATTTCAGCCTCAGGAGAAAAACAAAAAAACAAAACAACAACAACAAAAAAAACACCCTTGCAATAGAGCCAGCATTCCAACAGTAAGAATAAGCGTGAGGAAGAATGACAGTCTTATATCCTGAGTGGACTATAGACTAAGGTGTCATCAGTCATGATACAAAGCAAGTCTCAGGGCAAAAAATGAAGAATTGTTGAATAGAAGATACCCTGAAGCTGCCTGGCATTGAGTATTTATCTTTTATAACAAGATATAAATGTATCTGAATGTTTCAGTATGATATTTCCTATTAAAATGCATTCATCAGATAATTTAGCACCACTCCGTGATTTCGTTTTTGGTAGTCCAATAGCAAAAAGTAGAATGTCCCTTCTACACACTAATGGACAAATTAAATGTTTCGTTCCTCCGATTTGGAGTGATATTAAAGATCACATACTTTAACACTCTTTTCTTCTTCTTCTTCTTTTTCTGGATATTATGGGGGTACAAACATTTTGGTTACAAGTTATGATTTTGTCTCACCCAAGCTGGGACTAGAGGCATGCAAACCCTCTTTTCTTCTGCCTCATGCTAATCCTTGGATCCTGTTAACAACAATCCCAACATTCAACTCTTCAGCTAGAACATGAACACTTCAAATGATGCACACTATCTTTTATCCAGTGACATACAGTAACACCAAGTGGCCTGTTTTTTTCAAGAGAAAAGTGAGGTGAAGGAGGTGTGCTTGGGAAGGAATACTCTATTCATGAATCACATGAATTGTCTTATCATTAAAAATAAACACATACATATCATGATGACTGTGGGCAATAGGCTTTTTCATCATAAAAAATGTGGTCACCAGATTCAGTCAATAGTTAGAATTCTTCTTTAAATTCCACCATTGTCCCTCTAATATATCTCACCACCAAGACATTTAGTGTCTATATTGTTTTTTTCTCTGAGAGTCTATATTTTCCCTCATGAAATAATTTAAATTTCGTTTAGAGTTGTGTTTTCTGGCCATAAAATTATTTCCTTTTCTTATTCAATTTAGCACCTCTGATGTTCCCATGTTATGCCAACTAAGTTTTCTTATAAAGTAACTCCTTTATAGATAAATATGTGGAAATGTTGTTTTCATGAATTATCGCTTACAAGATCAGAAAGAGAATGGTATAATATAGATGTTCCATGCTTTCATTGGAAACTAACATGAGCACATCTGATATTGTTCAAGACAAATGACTGAACACTGAGTGAAAAAAGAAAATATCTCCTTTCATGTAGATAAGGAATCTCAGAAAAGTGTGAAAAGAGCAAGGGGATAAAAGGATGATGTTGACACCAATAGGTGCTACATTAAGCAGACAAAGTTCTGATAGAAGTCTTTCTGGCTTGAGGAACTAGAGCATGGACAAAAACAAAAAATGTAAAGTGTAAGGAAAAATTCCTAAAAGAAAAGAGTCAAGGACCAGGTACCTAAAAATCTGTAAATAAATGATGCCCAAATCTCTGGCTGACTTTCAAATAAGGTAAGCACCAAGGAAGACTACATGCTTCCTAGTTAAGAATAAAAGAATGGAACGGAGATTTGAGCTCACCTGATAATGACTCTGACCAAGTTAGTTGCCTGCTAAAACCAGCGAAAAAACAAATAAAAAGTAACTCTTTTTAGAAGAATAGAATATAGAGTCTCCACAAAATAGCAATCAAAATGTCTAGTAAATGATAAAAACAAATTGTGAGCATAAGAAAGTTACACTTTCTAAGAGAAAACATATTGAAGGAGATCAACTTTGGAATGAACCAGATTTAAAATTTATCAGATAAAGATTTTAGCTCATCTGTTATAACCATGCTCAGTGACATAAAAGGGCATATGCATATAGTCAATGAAAAGTATATCTGAGCTATTCAGCTGTGAATAAGAACGAAGGAAACAATTTCAAGCAGATTATCAAAGTAGGGAGAATGTGAAGTCAATGTGGGAATCTGAGTGATTGAATGGAGAAAGATTAAAAAACAAATATATGGATATATATGTATATGCATATGTGTATATGTATATTAGCATATGCATATATGCTCATGTCTATATATGTGTACATGTATATATGCATATGTGTTTATGTATGTATATATTAATATATACACACATTCTGAGTGTATGAAATTAAATTACAACTTGAATAGGGAAAATAGAATAAGCTTTTGAGAAAAGAGAATGAATATTTCCTGGAAAAACAACTTAAAATTGTACTGCAAAACAACAAGTTAATATCCTAGTGTTTTACATGCACATGCAAAAAAGAAAAGCATAGCCAAGTGCTTAGGAAAATGCATGTTTCAGGGTGAAGTAAACTAAAAGAAAGATTTGGTACATATGTGTAATTTCTCTTATCTTTTGTGTCTTGGGCCTAACTGATGGGATGGGGGCTTGGGACTCTTTTATTGTTAGTCAGGTAACTAATGTAAAATATCATAAAAATAAGATAGCTATCTAAGGTATCATCTAAGACTTTTAAATTCCTTGGTATCCTGTGATATTTCTTATATTGAGGGAATAGCTCTTGCTGGAATTGTTCCCTACATCATGAAGACAGGAAAAACAGGCATCATGATTGGCTTTCTAGAAAACTGTTATGACAATCAAAGTAAATGCATAAATAATCCTTAGGCCATGTATAAGGGTTGACTTGCAAAGCAAAAACCACAAAAAAGGTATCCCTCTGTCTGCTTTTTTTAGTATATAGATAAATAGATTGTCTTAGTCTGTTTTCCACCTAAAGCAAAACCTGACACAAAAACTGTGATCATGACTTTATTAGGGATCCAATTCCAGAAACGGAGTAAGGCCAAAGGTTGCTGTGGTAGGAATGACAGCAAGCAAATACAAATGTATGTTATTGAGCAAGCCGCCCCAAGTAGAAATAACTGCTCAGTCTTGCAGTTCTGTCTTGTAAATGAACTTCACCAACATTTCCATAAATAGGGCATTGATATTGCAACTTTAAAATGTTGGGGTATATCTATTTCCCCAATACATAGCTTCCCTAGAGAATATCCACAGGTCCTTAGGGAAGAAGGGAGTAATAATTATAACAGGTGAGTGGTGGTGTTGTAGAGTCCTTTCCCAAGATGAACAGGCCTATTTTGAAATAATTATTAATAATGCTGTGTCTATAAACTGTCTTAAAACTAGAAACTGGGTTAGAGAAAATAGTTTTCTATTAGGAAATTTCTTTTTCTTTTAATTATTTAAATTGAACTGCATCCTAACGTGTTCTCTATCTCACTCTTGGTAATACTATGATTTATTAGACATAGGTTCCTGCAGATCAGTGTAGTTTGATTGCATTTACAGTTTGAATTTTTCTCCTGATGGTTAAGTGTTGCTATCCAGTCTCTTCCATTCTGGATCTCCACAATCCCCAGTGATGTCCAGGAGACCACTGGACAATCACCCAGGAAATCAGCCCCAAACAACCCACACAAGACAAGGACCACCAACCTTCTCACAGCTGCCAGTGCAATTACCAGAGCACTGTTTGCTGCTTTAATGAAGTGATGGTCTTTGGATCTCCCAAGGGAAATTTGTCAAGTGCTGAGCTATCCTATCTTACGTAATAAAATCATCATGTATTTCCACATCCTTGTGCTGTTTGACCACTTTCTCAAAACTGTGCCCTAAAGCTCTGGTATTTCAAACTCATTTTCTTTTACTCTAGGACACTCCAAGTCTAAGTTTCAAGGAACCATTCCATAAAAGTATTAGAAGGCCCCTGCCCTCCTTGCTGCCTTCATGGATTCATTCTGAAAAAATGGGTGAGGCAAAAGCTTAGAGTGTATTCTTTGGGAAGAAATCCTACTGCAGCAGCGAAGAGAAAGAGGATTGAGATAGGTAAGAAGGGATAAAAAGCACAAGGGAACATTGCAGAGCTGGCCACCACTTGATGCCCTGCTCAGATAATCACTCAGTCTTGTGAGCGTCTCTTCCAAAAGGCTGTATGATATATCGTATCACAGAAAGTTCACTGAGAGAAAGAAGGAAGAATTTGTTTCCTATTTCCCATTAACTATCAGCTAAAATTCTTTCCTATTCAGCTATTATTTCCCACATTTCCTAGTGGCTCATGTATTGTTCCTAAGCAGGTCCTATGGCAAATCATGGCTTAGTAGCAACAGGGGGGACCCAGAATCCTGGTGAAATAATACAAGAGCCTCTGGAGAGTTGGTCATCAAAATACTAGCTGGATAGAATAAGTGGTCAAGAGCCCCACAGTGAGATGGAGAGGATGAGGGCTGTTGAATCACACATGTCTTGACTGATTGTACCCAAATAATCATCAAAATGTACATGAAAACTTAGAAAAAGTTGCAACATTTCTATAGCACTGGGAATGTTCAATTGTTAACCTCCAAGTGAGGTGAGATATCTCAATCAGCAAACATCCTGATAAACAATTCTAGTTCTAAGATCCTTGTGAGAAATACATGCATTCCTGCGAGAGAATACTTTCCTATGGAGCAACTCCCACTCCCATGTGATATGAAACACATACTGGTAAAACTCAACCTGAATAATGAGAAAAAAAATAAAAAAAAAATAGAATATCATCAAAACAATAGTCAAAGACATACATTTTATCAAGCTAAATTTCAAAATTAAAATAAGCCCTCTATATAAACTACTTGGCTGAGAATATTGATATTTGAGTCTTTTAAAAAGTTAGGCTAATGTTAAATATTCTGTAATCATTTAGATTGTTGGAACAACATTTTATCCAGAAATAAACTAAAGAGTGTCTGCCTGGATCTCTTAAACAGTGTATCCAGGAGACAACAGATTAAGCTATACAGAAAGGGGAGCATGTAAGCAAGCATCTCTGTCACATTTGGGCAATGGTGTGTGTCAGGTGATTATAGCAATGACTGATGCATGCAAGATGCATGGTAAATACTTTTTCAGAGAATAAATGAATTTACGTTGAAAGAGAAAACAAGTGATATAAAATAGTTTATAATATTAAATATTTTTGGAATTAAACAGTATGAGATCAAAAACCTTTAGATACTGATAGTTTAGAAAATATTAATCTTTAAAAAATCAGCACAGTGGACTCCATTAAATTATTATTCATATAATCCTTTGTTCATTCCACACTGAACCTCTCTGTTGTAGCAGGAAATGTGATAGGCATTAATTTTGTAGCGAAGAGCCAGTTAGGGTTGGTCTCTTTCTAATAGAGCTTCTGGTTTAGTAATAGACTATTAATGATCCTAAAGTAACAGGTACAAGTATGAGATACTAAAAGTTATTCTATCAAAATGTTTTGCTAAACTCAAATGAACATTTATTAAATCAAATGGAAAAACATATAAATTTTATGGATCCTTATGTAGCACTCCCAATTTTTAATTTTTTTTTTTTTTTGGTAAAACACATGTCTGGAACAGTAATTTATAAAATCTCTTGATTCAGTTTATATAAATCTCAATAAAATCTATCTAGGCACTATCATATACAATATCACTCCGTGTGATAAAGGAAATAGAAGTCTTTTATTCAAAATGTAAAATAGGGTCAAAGAAAATTTTTTTATATATTGTATCAAGCTTCCATAAAAACTTACTATTTTTTCAATTAATTGCAATACATGAGATTTGTCTATCATAAAACAAATATATTAGGGGGGTATTGTAGCCAAAATGAACTATTTTTTCATATTTCTCCATCATTTCTAGCTGTGTTCAAGCCATTTGGAACATACAAACTTTATGTTTATTGAAAAGTAGCCCTTTATTTGAGAACATGCTTAAAGACCAGCACCCCCATTTTTTCCTACCTACAAGTAGAAATGAACCTGTGTTTCTTTGTAATCCTAAAGAATTTATTGTGCTTATTTTACAAGATATCATCATTTACACCAACATTGTCATCATTTTCATCTTCCATGATGTTATATTATATTATGGTTAATCATAGGTTTTTCACCTTTATTATTATATTTATAAAGTAATTCATTAGGCACTTACATATCTAGTGGTTTATGTCACTAAACTGCAACCTTTGTGATCAAAATACAGCAGCTATATTAAACATTATTTTAAACATTATATTTTAAACATTAAACTGTTTTAAACATTAAAATATATGCAGATTTTCATTCATATAATATTGTCAAATTTCATTTGAACCAATATTAATTTAGTCATTGTTTATAGACTCTATCTCCATTATCACTGTCATGTTTGCTTGTCTTTATTCTGAAAGCTAAAAAGATCAGATGAACTTTATAGGACATATTTTTTAAAGGAATTTTTCTCTATTTAGAAAGAATCACAACCATTATGAAAAAATGGGGTACTAGAAAGAGATGACATTCTCCCTGTTAAAAATCATTTGTTATTTAATAAGTATGATATTTGAACTCAAATATAAAGAGTGCATTTTGATTTTTTTTAGACATAATGTGAAGAAAATATCTAGGAGCAAAGAACAAATCCACATGCTAATTCCAACCACAAAATATCAATAGACTTTAAATGTATTATTAATTTACATTGTATCCTAATAAAACTATTATTTTTGAGACTTCTGGGTGCCTGGATTTCTGGATTTTGCTTCTGGGCTCTTTTTATAATTGTTATTTAATATTTATTAAAAGCCCATAGCTTTCTTGGAAAGATAATTCAATAAAAGACAACTGTTGTTATCTACAGTGCTTAGAAAATAAGGAGAAAAATGCCACAGAGAATAGACATGGAGCAACACAGGCACATATAGTTAGATATTTTTCTCCACAGAGATTCTTAAACCTCATATTCAATGGCAAGTAATGAATTCTGTTGATTTCGTACATTGTGGATTTATAGTTGTGCTGATGCTGGCTGAAGGATCACCTATTATTCAATAATTTTGTTCTCTCCAGGGGGAATAAAAACCATTACACAAGAATCCCCTCCTTGTTTCATATACAAACAAGAGGTTAAGTTCAGAGACTGTAATTCTATTTTTTGTGTGTGTGTATTTTAGAACATTTTTGTGACCCGGCAATTGCATTTCGCCTGCTCTCCAACAGTGTATATTTTACATTACATCATGTGTTGATGCATGAAGCAGGAGACATTATATAGTCCTGTATTATGAAGTGTTTCAGTGGGAGAGATAAAAAAGGAAAAAAAAAAAAAAGCTTCCTTTTTATAAGATTTCAGTGTTTCCCTGCATTATGTTTTTTGTTCTCAAAATGTAATTTAGTTCCATAAGGGATTTGGCACATTTTCAGAATGCAGTAAAAATCATTAATGAGCTAGACTATTCAAGAATGGTATGTATTGAAAAACCTATTTCCTGTGGAGCTGCTGAAGTGCACAAACCCTTATTTGGAAGATGTATCTGCCATGTGGTGCTTCCATAAACAAAGGAGCTTGTCTTGCTTCAGATTTAAAGTATACAGAGGAATACAATAGGCATCACTTAAAGTATGCAAAGTGGAACAAATGAGATCACATTGTTTCCAGTAAGTATTAACACTTCATATATTGTCAACCTATAACAGTTCCCATATTTGGAGGTTATCTTATATGAACTGCTGCAATTAAATCAATCGCTTGGGATCCTCATATTTATTGGGATATATTGGCCAATATGTTCAATATATCCAAAAACTAAAATAATCTGGTTCTCATCTTTTCAAAAGACAATTCTGAGGAGTGAGGTGCATAAGACACTGAATATAAATTTGTACTATTGAATCTTTCAGTGAGTTGCCATCTAACTTACTACTCTTTCAGAAACATGGTCTCTTGGTAGTTTGGAACCTTACTTTATTTTTCTGTTGAAGTCTTGCCTGGACCATTTATTTTCTCTTTCTCTTAGGAAACTTATAAGTTGAGCAGACCAAAGAAATAAGGAAACCTGAGGTCAACAATACTACAAGTATTTGATTTTGATGTTGTAGAGCAATGTTTTTTCCCTGGTTTTCAGGCAAAGCTGTGCTTCTTTGTTGGGCAGTTTCAACTGCACCTTTTTTCCCTTTGGGTCTTGGCTGCCCTCTTATGGTCATAATGTCTCCAGAGATTTTCACTTGAATCTAGGAAAAGTTCTATTACAAGACAGATTGCTTTATCTATATTACCCTCCTGTGTTTACAGTGGTATAGCTGTGTCCCTGTGTACTATGCTAGACAAGAAAAAGGGAGAAGGAAGGGAGGAAAGAGAGTGAGAGGAAGGAAGTGTAGGAAAGAAAGAAGGAAGAGAGGGGAAGAGTAGGCTAATACTCTGGGATCTTTCTCAGTATTGTGCTTTTGTGCCTTTATAGTTGGCTATCCTGGAACAAAGAAACACATTGACAAGCAATGCAACATTTCTGTGTCGGATGGAGAAATCACTGACTAGCTACTGGCTGCATTAAAATAAATCCTACTGCCTCAACTGAAAGCAGAAATTGTTAGTCTTGCCATATGTTTAGAAAGGTGGGTCAATTTTAGAGTTACTGCAGAGATGATAGTAGTTTATATAGGAAAATTTTGAAAGCCATGTATTAGTTAAGCAAGTAGAAATGTAGTTAAATCTCATTAAAATAGTTCTATTAAGTTAATAACATCTCCCCATCCACTCTTAGTTATACACATTGTATATACTTGCATTCTTAGAAAATAAAACAAATTGTTCTTTGGACATTTTATAGTCACTGCACCAGAATGTATAGTATTAGCAATGGAGTTAACCCAAGTACCTGGTCTAGGAAACACCCTGTTATTAATACGTAGCACTAGGGAAATATTTCAATCTTTTCAAAACTGTTTTTTATTAAAAATTTTTGTTAATGACAAAAAGGACTCTTACAAATATCTGCTTATTTTTCAAAGTGCTTAAAAATATTAAATTCCTTAAATAGATACTGTAGAAAACCATGATGAAATAAAAGGCATAAGATGAAATATTTTCTCTTTCTTTTCTCAAACAAGTTCTTGGCAGTAAAACATACAAAGATATGCACCCCCGCCAAATACGCATACATGTCAGTCTATGTGCATGTCTGCAGAACTCACGGATAGGAAATCAAGCATAACCATGTATTATAATATGCAATCTGATTCTTATTTATTGTGCTATCTTAACCATGGGAATTCTAATCCTTTAGCTCTCAATTTTCTTTAAAATAAAAGATTTAGGTTACAGGTTCTCTAATATTCTATGATTTAGCCTTAATACTGTTTTAATTTTCATACACTTATCCATCTGATTTAAAGAGTATTCCTATATATCTCTTGTTCCTGTTTTTAAGCTTTTCTCACATAATTTTCTTCTCTCTTTGTTTTCTCTCTGCTTAACTCCAAATGCACTTATTTACCTGTAAGACCTTCTGGGCATTGATAGATCTCCACTTATCCTTTTATATCTGTCCAGTGGTTTTGTTTAAGCTTCAATAAAAGAATTCCTTCACTTTTACCTGAAAAGTGAAACTATTTTGAGGGAAATTAACATATATATCACAACATAGTTCATCTTATTAAGCTCTGCCCACCTGAATCCCCACTTGGACCTAATCACAACACATCCTTTCCCCAGTTTAAGAAAGCATGGTTAGAAGTCCAATGACTAACATCATTGCTGATCATATCAATTATTCTAAGACCACAGATACCACCAGCATCTCTTCCTGCATAAGTCAAAATGAAACTTAAATTAATGCTTCAATCAAATGATTAACCTAAGAAATCTCACTATGTTTCCATTCTGTGTGCACCTTTCCTCCTTGCCACCTAAAATGTAAGAAGCTCTGTTACCTGATCTCTCTTGTATTCATATATTTAGGCTTTCTCTTTAAAGTACCATGTCCATCTTTTTTTTTTCATTGTACTGCCAGGACCGACAGTTCCACTGTAAATAAAATACATTCTCAAATTTTCTCTGAACTCACTGCACTTTTCAGTCTTAAATGATAATGAGCACTTTAGTTGTTAAATATATTAGGAAAGTTAAAGGTAATCTTTTGCTATCACAAAGAGAGGTCAACATTCAGCGGCTTAAATAGGATTGCAGTGCATTTCTCTGAGAAGAAACTGCCTAGAACTAAGTGGACCATAGATTTTAGGAGTAGGGGTGGCAAGAGTCTTTAGCAGAGGGTTTACATTTCTGTATCCAAAGCAGTTGCTCCAAATCTCACCATATCCCTGCTATCAGGAAGGAGGAAATGTGAAGTAAAGGGCAATCTGCATATTTCATTTCTATTCACATTGCTTAAGCCAAAATATGGCTATACCAGGCTGCAGAAGAATACGGGATATGTTTTTGCTGCTGAGCATCCATATGGCCAGCTAAATCTCAGGGGGATCTATAACTAAATGAAAGAAGGGGGCAATGGGTATTTATGTACAATGTTTTTCCTCCCATACATTATGTGTCTCACAAAAACCTTATTTTTCCACTCACTACAATTCATAGAGTGAGTTTCCTGTTTCTAAACCAGTAAATTTGGTTAAAGTACTAAAGCATTTTTGTAAGGTCTCACAATTTTCTATAGAAGATGTATGGAATATGTTGTCAAAGGTGATAGTCATTTTCATGTTTTATCCTTTTTAACTTCTTAAATATTTGACACTAAATTACACAATTTACTTCTTAAATCACTGCTTTTTTTTTTTTTACCAAATTCATATAATAATTTTCTGTCCACAGATTCCCTTAACAAATTAGTCTTTCTTTCTCAATCTTCTCCATAAACAATGTTTTATAAATAATAATGTTAACTCGTATACAGTATAAACAACTTTGAATTGGTAACTGGTTGAGCAATGAATAACCATGTATCCATTGTATACTTCTTTATTTAAAAGTAGGCAATCCTGATAAACAATTATTGCAGCTGACCATTCAAATGCCTAACTCAAGGACAGCTTGGATGTATAAATTCTGATTATAAGTATTAGGTAGATAGTGAGGGATTCCAGGTCTCCTAGGGACAAAAGTGAGTGATGTTGCCCCCATCTTGATCCTGCCCAAATCTAATTCTCCATACCTGGGGGAGGAGGGAATATCCTATGAATCTGCCAATCAGAACTTGGCACACCAGCTGCAAAAGAATCCAGAGGACTCTCTAGCCCATGGGCCAAGCCACATGAATACCATAAGGTCCAGACAGTGACCTAGAACGTACATGCCTAGTTAAGGCTCCGGTCATGTGACTCCCAACTGTCCAATCAAAGCGGTTCCATGGTGACATTTGGACTGTGGGAAGTTCCCTATCCAGGCACCATAAAATAAGCTGCAGATTCTAACCTCTTTCTCTTTGGTCTTCCTTGGGCTTTCACTTTGCTGTAACAGTGGGTCTGGTTGTCATTCATGGCCTATGTACCATGCTCTGTAAACCCGTGTCTTGCTCTTGCCCTGTAATCCTATCTTTCTCTCCTCAATAAACCTCATTTTCATGCTTGCCTAACTTTGGCCTGTCTGGTCATTCTTTAGCCATGAGCACACCAAGAACTGACAGTTTCAGACTAAAACCTGACATAAGAACTCAAGTGTGGCTGAAACTTATAATCCTAGCACTTCATGAGTCCTAGGCAGGAGGATTGCTTGAGCTCAGGAGGTCAAGACCAGCCTGAGCAAAAGCGAGACCCTGTCTCTACTAAAAAATAGAAAAATTAGCCAGAGTTGTGGCACACGCCTGTAGTCCCAGCTGCTTGGGATGCTGGGGCAAGAGGATTGCCTGAGCCCAGGAGTCTGAGGTTGCGGTGAGCTACTATGATGCCACTGCACTCTACCTAGGGCGACAGAGTGAGACTGTGTCTCAAAAAAACCAAAAACCAAAACAAAACAAAAAACTCAAGTGGAGTGAAGCATATCTCCTATGTGATAGGTATCTTTTGAACTGGCTCCAGAGCTAACAATGACCTTTCTTTTGGTACCTTCCCCCCCACGGCCCCACCCCTATCCATAGTAATAGCTTTCCCACAGCCATTCTGATTAAAGCAATTCTGCTCACTTCCTCCTTTGCAACAGACTGGGCTAGGAAGAGTAACCTAATCTAATTTGGAATAATCAGCGCCAGGGATATCCAGGTCTTTTGAATGAAAAGTGGTAGAGGAAAGAGTCAAAGAGAAATAGGAAAGATAGGGAACTAGAGAGCCCAAAGATCCAGTACCACTGAGCAACAAAGCAGTACAGAGAAAGGTGGTTTTCAGAAAAAGAGGATAAAGATATGAAAGAGGAAGCAAAGGCAAGAAGGGAAAGTAACACTTCCTAGTTTCCTGTCAGCGTTCTAGTTCCCTGTTCCAGTCTTAGTTTAGCCTTAATCCTGGCTGTATTTTGAGAACTCTGTGAAAGGCTCCAGGCTTCTCTTAGCAAACTGCTACCTTTATTTTGGTCAAATTAATTTCTGTAACCTTTAATTAGAGATTCATATGAGCCATCAAAATTTCTGTGTTTAGATTTGTAGCTGTACATCTCTACTAATGACCTAGACACAAAATAAGTGCTCAAATGGGAATTTCTATGTGTTGTTTTGGGTTGGTTTCAGTACAAAAGATGAAGAAACTTTTCAAACTTTTCTAAGTAATTAAAACAACTTATGAAAAATATGAGCTAATTTACAGCAACTAAGTGTGTTAGCAATAAAGAAAATTTAATGAGCTTTTCAAAATGAATATTTTGATGATGTAATTGGACATTAGCTATATATTACGATGATTATATAGAGTTGAGAACTGCATTTCAGAAAATATTACATAGATATCTTCAATGCTGATGAAGAAGGAATACATTAACAAACATTTTTTTGTTTTGTTTTTTTTTGGCTGTCTGTTCGGAGAACATAAAACATGTATCCTGCCTTTCTGCTTCTACACTGGTTGAAACTTATTTCATTCTATTGATGACCTCAACTTTCACCATTCATTGTCACAATTATGACCACATAAAATAAGGTCTACCAATAATCATAAGGCACTTTTTGCATCAAAGCCATTAAAGGAAATAAAATTATGATGGAATAACAAATATGTTTTGTCTTTTTCTATTGATTTACAACAATAGACATTTGTAATGTCAAATAAATGATAAAGTATGCAAATTAGAAACAAATGACAAGAGGTGGTAGCAGTAAACTATGTGTGTGTGTCAGAGACAGAGAGAAAGATAAATCAATTAGAATTATGAAAAGCTGACAACAGAGAGGAAACATAAAACTATAGTGGCACATTGGAAATTATAAACATTCTATGACCCCATGTGTAAAGATTACAAAGACAGGCAACTGGCCTTGAGTGACAGAGTATTCAAATAAATCTGTGCCACTGAGAATGTAAGTATCCTAAACACAAATTTGAGATAAAGAAATTTAGTTAATTTTAACCAGACCATATAGTTGAATTATTATAATTTAAAATGATTAATGAAATCATTCATTTAAAATTGGCAATGAAGGTTGAATGTAAAAATTGAAGTATATATTGCTTAAAGGCTTTCTTGGACTCTGTAAAAAAGTCATCCTTTTCTCCCTCTTTACCATTCTAAATAAATGTAAATCATAATTCTTGAATTATTGTTCTTTGTAATTTTATATGCTATAGAAATTCTGTTTATCATTCCAGTTTTATTTTTTTCTGCTGATACTGTGTAATTATAACTTCATCTTAGTACAATCCTTGATCTATGACACTGATATAAAAATTGAGTAATATAAACAATAAATACCTGTTATAACTTTGTAGTGATTTGATGCTAATGGGGAAAATACTGTTTTTAAATAATAAGTCTAGAAATAGATGTCTAGATTAAATGAACATTTAGTTAAAAGTTCATAATGTTCAAATGTACAGAATCCAAGACTTAAATATGACATTGTCTTTCCAGTGAAGGCAAAGTATAGAAGCACATTACCTAAGAATAACAAATGGTATAAAATATATGACTCTGTTCTGCCTAGCATGTTAAGCAAATGGCACAATGCCAACTGCCTAACCTCTGATATAGTGGAATATGGTATGCCTTCCATTGAGTGTGCTGATTGCACTTGGTAGAAAATTTAAAGGCATTCTGGAGCCCATATTCCCACAAAATTGCTCCCTCGAGGACAGTGTGGTAGAGTAAAAGCATGGAAAATCAGAATCTTCTCCCCTTCTTAGATAAGAATGATGAATCTATTGGGGAAAAGAAGGGAAGTTAAAAAGATGTGGGAAGTGATCTCACACCCTTAAAGCTCTTTACTCTTCCTGCAAAGCGTTCTGGGGAATATATTGGTGGAAGATCCAAATATCACTTTCCTATTGTAACTCTATGGGGAAATGCGAGATGATTCTGAGGACTGCAAACCAAAAAAAAAAAAAAAAAAAAAAAAAAAAAAAAAAAAAAAAAAAAAAAAAAAAAAAAAAAAGAAAAAAGAAAATACAAACAAAAACCCCTTTTCTCCCTTTGTCACATTTAAGAAAAGTTTGGAATCTCATTTTCTATCTTTGGGAACAGGCAATTGCTGTGGTTACTACCTGAGGCTTCAGGAACATGGATGGTTTAATAAGAGTGAGAATCTGTCAACAGTACCTAAGACAGGTAGGCAATAAAGAGGATCTATTAGAAGAGAGAAATTGGAACATGCTCAAAGAAGAAAATATATAAACTTAATCTTTAGAAAAACAGTTCCTGAGAAAAATGTAGAACAAATAAATGAAGATATCAGTTAGATAATTAGAAAATAAAAGTAGGAAGGAAAAGAGGAGGAAAGCTTTTTAAATGGCAGCAATGTAGCCTAATAATTTTATGCCTAAATATCTTTAAAAAAGCATATATTGCCCAGTGAATGTTTTTGATTTATAAACTGCCAGTTTTCACAGATACATTCATTTTCATTTTAATAAATAGATTTAAAAAGTTAGTATGCAAGATTATTTGCTGCTTATTCAATAATAAGCTTAGATCAAAAAGCAAAAAAAAAAAAAAAAAAGCATTAGAAATATGTGAGAATGGAAAGTGGGAAAAGGAAGAAGCTGGTTTATGATCTTCCAGAAAAGTTTTAAGAGAGTCAAATACTCAAGGTCATGGCGACTAGACACACCAATACATAATCTAGAAGGCAAAAATTATAATTATTTAAATGATTATCCATTAACATGCAACCCAAATTTTCTTCCACTTATTTGAATTTCAAGTTTACACTCTTAGAAAGTAGAAGAGTTAGTATTAAATGTGAAATATTTATTCCTTTATTTCCAACTATGCATTAATTCATCATTAATTTATATCACTGACAACCTACTATGTATTGGACACTCTAGTAAATACTGGAGATCAGGGTAACCAGAATATATAGAATTCCTATATTTATGGAGCTTACATTCCAATAGGCAAGACAGAGATACTCTACCACTAATTATAAGTGTAATAATTGTTTAAAATGAGAAAAAATAAAGATATATTTTAATGTAAGTCCTATTGGTTCAATTTTTCAATTTTAAAATACATCTTTATTTAGTTATTGTTGATCAATTATCCAACATTTTTTAGCGTATCTTCCCTTCTATCAAATTACACCTTTTTATCAGATAAGTTGATTCTACAATTTCCATTTTGGGACAAGGCAAGCAAGCTAGTGGAGTGAAAGTGGCCCATCTCAAACAACATAACATAGCAGGGGGTCACCAAACTAGTCTGTGGATTAAATCCAGATTGCTTTTGTGCAACCCCAAATGTATGAGCAGCTTTTGCATTCTTAAGTGGTTGAAACATACCAATTGAAGAATATTTTGTGATGCATAAATTGTATGAAATTCAAGTTTGTGTTCATAAGCAAAGTTTTATTGTAAAATAGCTATCCTTCATTTACATATCTTTTACCTCTCCTTTCACGCTGCAGTGGCAGATTTGAATAGTTGGGACCAAAATTATACGGCTTGTAAGGACAAAAACATTATCATTTGGTCCTTCTCAGAAAAAAAATTGCCATTCCTGAAAATAGAAGAAATGATCTTTGAAATTTTTGTAATATCTAATTTTTGTTGAATGTTTAGTATGTGTGAGCCACTACCACTTTCTCTTTGCATGTTTTAAATTAAGCAGGGAAACACATTAAGAGGAAGGGATTTACTCCATTTTATAAATATGAAAATGAAAATGAGGTGTTTTCTTAAGGTAAAACAGAGACTAAGAGTTTGAGCAGGGATTTTAACACTGGCAGTTTGTCTCCAAATCTAAACTCTTTTCCACTACTCTATACTTATACTAGGAATAGTCTAGGCCCTATAATTTTCAAGATCCCTTCAAACTGGAAATTCTTATAATTCTATATGCTGAACCCCGAACAATTTTGCACAAATAAGTCACATATTTCTGATACCTGTCTGTTTGGTATTTCAGATGCTAATGGGGAACTACACCAGTTGTGATATTCCTCTAGTGTTTGAAACTAAAAATTAATATAATGTCATGAGTTTGTTTTTATTTATTTTAGCATCATATCAACTATCTAATATGACAAAGGCCACTCATTCTTCTGGCTACGGAAGTGATTGAATTTAAGGATGTATAATAAATTCTTCATTTCTAATAAGGCCAGAAGTCTTGCAACTTTTTTTTTTTTTTTTTTTTTTTTTTTACTTTTGGCAACCTAATCTATGAGAGAGTTTAGATCAAAGTAGGAACTTAATGCATATCTGTGTTGTGACCTTGGAGGCGCTATTCAAGAAGTTAGTTCTCCAGTTCAAGGATCACACCCAAATAAGAGGTAAATGATTAAAAACTACTAAATTAGATTCGTTATGCTTCACAGTATATATTCTATGTCAAAACCATTGGTAGGATAATGAACATCAAATAATCTTACTGGTTTTTACCCTGAATGAGTTTAAGAAGGGAGTAAGACAGAGCATTCAGGTATCTTATTTTCAAGTTTCATAAAAACTTCAAATGGCTGCTCAATACTGCCCTCTCCAAACTTTCAATAAATTGGAGAGAAACTAATATTAATAAAAGAACATTTCATCTAATCCTCACACAAACTAATATAGATACCTCAGAGTGTTAAATCTGGTGCTCAATAATAAGGGACACTAAACCAGCAAATCTCACGAACTCTCTTTTGAAAATATCACTTTTCTAAGTGCTTATGTCACTTTTCTAAGTGTTTTTATTTTGTGTGAATGGAACTCTAACATAAGCATAAAGTCTCCAGTTGAGAACAGTATTCAGATTCACTTCTTCAAGAAGCCACCTCCCTAGACTATTTCCTCATTATACAGTGTCTTTGTTATTTTAAAAAATTATTACTATATAGTTGCTTTTAAATCTAGTATTATTTATGCATATGTGTTTTATTTATAAAACCCATTAATTGGTAAATTATCACCTATTTAAAGAATCAAATATTTCTGTTGTAGCATTCTGACATATTTTAGCACTATGGGTTCTGGAATTCAGTTTTTTTATTTTTTAACTGACAAATAATAATCGTTTGTATTCATGGGCTACATAGTGATGTTTCTATACATATAATGTATGGTGATCAGATCAGGGTAATTAGTTTATTCATCATCTCAAACATTTATCATTTGCTGTGCCTGGAAACATTCAATATTTTCCTTTCAGTTATTTGAAACTATATATTATTGTTATCTACAGTCATCCAACTGTGGTATAGAACGCTAGCTTTTATTCCTCCCATCTAGCAATGGGTTTGTATCCTTTAACAAATCTTTCTCTATTTCTTCTTTCCTTCTATCCTTTTCAGCTTCTAGTGTCCCCTGTTCTACTTTTCACTTCTAACAGATCAATGATTTTTTAGATTCCACACATGGGTGAGAATATGCGATGTTTAGCTTTCTGGTTCTGGTTTATTTCACTTAATTTAATGTCCTCTAATCTCATCTGTATTGCCTCAAATGACAGGATTTCATTCTTTTTTATGGCCAAATAGTATTTCATTTTGTATACATATCACATTTTCTATATTCATTCATCTGTTGTTGGGCACCTGGATTGATTCCATATCTTATCTACTGTGAATAGTGCTGAAATAAATATGGAAGTGAAGATGTTCCTCTGACATGATGATTTCCCTTCCTTTGGATAAATTACCAGTAGTGGAATTGCTGGATCATATGATAGTTCTATTTTTAGTTTCTTGAGTGACTTACATAACTTTTCTCTATGATGGCTGTACTGGTTTGCATTTCCACCAACAGTATATAAGACTTCTTTTTTCTCTGTATCCTTATCAGCATTTGTTATTTTTGTCTTTTTGGTAGTAGTCATCCTAACTGGGGTGGGATGATACCTAGTTGTGTTTTTGATATGTATTTCCCTTATGATTAGTGACATTGAGTATTTTTTCATACATGTTTTGGCCATTTTTATGTCTTCTGTTGAGAAATGTCTGTTCAGATCATTTACCCATTTTTAATTGAAATGTTTGTTTTTATGCTGTTGAGATGTTTGAGTTTCTCATATATTCTAGATATTAATCCTTTGTCATATGAATAAATTGCAAATATCTTCTTTTATTCTGTAGGTTTTCTTTTTACTCTGCTGATTTTTCCCTTAGCTGTACAAACTTTTTGTTTGATATAATATCATTTGTTTATTTTTGCTTGTGTTTCTTTTGCTTTTCAGGGCATTTTCATAAAATCTTTTCAAAGATAAATGTCCTGAAGCACTTTCCCTATGTTTTATAAAAGTTTTAAGGTTTCAGGTGATATATTTAGGGCTTTAATCTATTTTGAGTTGATTTTTCCATAGAGAGTGGGAAGTGAGGGTCCAGTTTTATTTTTCTACTGATGGATATCCAGTTTTCACAGCACGACTTTTTAAAGTACTTTCCTTCCTCCATGGAGCATTCTTGGCACCTTTGTCAAAAATCAAATGGCTGTAAATATGCGGATTAATTTCTGGGTCATCTAGTCTTTCCCATTGATCTATGTTTCTGTTTTTATGCCATTACCATGCTGTTTCTGTTATTATACCTTTGTAGTATATTTTGAGTCCTGGTAGCATGATGCTTCCAATTTTGTTCTTTTTTTCTCAATATTGCTTTGGCTATTTATTGTCTTTTCTGGTTCCATACAAATTTCAGGGTGTTTTTTTTTTTTTTTTTTTCCTATTTCTGAGAAGAATGTCATTGGTAGTTTGATAGGGATTGCATTGAAACTGTAGATTGCTTGTGGTAGTATGGACATTTTAACAATATTAATTCTTCCTATCCATGAACATGATCTTTCCCTTTATTTATATCCTCTTCAATTATTTTCATCAGTGTCTTATGTTTTCCTTGTAGATATCTTTCACCTCCTTGATTAAATCTTTTCCTAGGCATTTTTTTTTTTTTTGGATAACTTTTGTATATGGTATTGCCTTCTTTTTTTAAAATCTAGTTTGTTGTTTGTGTATAAAGATGATTTTTGTATAATAATTATGCATCCTCTAAGTTTATTGAAATAGTTTATTAGTTATATGAATTTTTGATAGAATCTTTAGGTTTTCTATATATAAGATCATCTTATCTGCAAACAAGGACAATTTTACTTCCTCCTTTCCATTTTAGATGTCCTTTATTTCTTTCTTTTGGCTAATTTTCTCTGGCTAGGACTTCCAGCACTATGTTGAATAAGAGTGGTGAGAGTGGGCACCCTGTAATTTTTAAATAAAAGCTTTGAAATAATGAAGTAATAAAAGAAACACAATTTTTTCTAAAATTTGATTTTATCTTGAAATTTTAATAAAAATCATAGTCATTGGGATATTTATGATCATCATAAAGAAATTCAATATAAATATCAAATTGCTATCAATCATAAATATAAATGATGTGCATAACTATTATACAATACTTATACTAGAAAGAGGTGCTAAATATGCATGATTTTATATATTTAATTATCTGAGCATCTTAGTGAGGTAGGTACTATTATAATTAATGTTTTAAGGGAAACTGGAGCTTTCAAAAAAGAGATAGGAAACTAGGATTACATTAAGATATACCTGAATCAAGAGACCAAGTTCTCTACCTGAACGCTATAAACAAATATATGGAAGCACACACACACAGACACACACACACACACACACACACACACACACACAGAGAGAGAGAGAGAGAGAGAGAGAGAGAGAGAGAAATTTAACATAAAAGTATTATAGGATATTAAAATTAAAATGATAAAGGATTACTTTTTTTTCTTTTCTTACTTTAAAGCAGGGAGAATAAGAAAGAGGGTATTTCTGGAAGGTTTTCTTAAAATATAAATGCAATTTGATATGAGATTAAAGGAGAAATGGGTGGTGGTAAGTGTAGATAAGAAAGGGCAGAGATTTCAGGCAATTATTTGCCTAATTTAGATTTCTGTGTCTACCAACACTTTCAATATTCCACCAAAATTTGGAGAAATGTTGTAGTAACCAAGAAGTTATACATCAGATTGTGATGAATGTTATTAATAGGGTAGCACTATTCTATAGATATTTTGTTTGCTCATGTGGTTATTTCCACAGTCCATAATAGCAGTAATATCTAAGAGAGGAAACAGATATTCAAAAGAAGATACTAAAACACACAGGGAGTGGGAACTGACTCATCTCTTTCCTTTTGTTGACCTATGGTGCTAACCCTCTCCTTAATTATTGTGTCAAAATCTAAGTGCTTCTTACAATACTTTTACCAAAGTGTTAGTGATAACTTAAAAGTAATGTTTATCAAAAAAAAAAAGGAATGTAAAATATTGTAAATAAATAGGTAGTAAGATTTAAATGTCAAACACTTTCTAGTTGCTGGCTCTAACAGTGATGTTTAGTTCTCTTATTGAATAATATTTAACAGATATAATACATATTTCAGCAAAAGAGGGAACACTGGCATTAGTATACTGGAATTGATTTTTTTTATTTTTAAACATTTCTATACAAAGCAAAACAACTTTTAAATGATGCAGCACAGATTAGGCTCTGTTATAGGAATAGTGAACAAAATAGAAATTCATGAAAGGTTTTAAGACACGAATCTCTGACATTTGGGTCTAGAGACAAGTGTGATTTCAGTGAACAAGGGGATTGTAAGTATTAGGTGAGCGCTTCAGAATTCTAATTAGCTCATCAGAATGTTGAGTTGTTACCTCCTAATATATTTTGCAGCCATAAGACACAATAGGAGATGCATGCCAAAAAAATTCTAATGTGCCTCTTGTGAAATTGCAAGTCACAAGTCAGAAGAAAAGGTGACTACTTCTTACAAGAATTTCAATTATGATTCCAGAATTCACTGTGTAGAGTGCCTTCTTGCTATCATTATATAAATAATAAAAATAAGTTGATGGACTTATTTGGAGTTGTAGTGTAATGACTGACAACCAGTTATACTGTTTGAGTTGTTGATTTTGAGTTTTAATCTCAGTTCTTATTTAATAAAATTTCTTCCCAGATCTGCTATGGTTAAAGAACATGTGCTAAAAAATTTCTCACAGAGTAAGTTTTATCACAATACTTTATTATCACAATACTTTTTCTTTTCCCCTTTACTCACTTTTTTAGTGTGTAATACCTGAAGCTATATGAAAAAGAAAATGCAGAATACTATTACTGAATATAACTCCCATTTGACCTGATAAATCCCTGGCTACACAGAAGGAAATCAAGATGGTCTAAAGGTTAACAGAGTATTCTTAAATTTGAGCAGCACATGAATAGAAAACAGGAAAAAAAAAATAGGACAAGAAGATGAGATATAATACTATTCAAATAAAATTACTATAGGGACATGAGGATAAAGAATATAATTATCTAATCTGGATCCTATCCAGGAAACTGGGCTTAATTTCACTAATCCCAATACAAATTGTCACTATATTTTCTTGCCTCTGGTGATGGACAGATATCAACATGAGAACATTTTCTTTATAACCCTCAGAGTGCATTTAATATGCCTTCCTGACTTTACTTAATGGTTCTGAATAACTTCATTGCAGCTAAGATAATGGAAAGCAAAGTGATTTTTTCTTCTATAATAAAGTAATTCTTTGTTTTAGAACATATAGAGAGTTTTTAGAATGTTTTTACAAATTCTACTGTGAAGAGATAGACTGACTTTAACTAATAGCATCATCATAAAGCTTTTTCAGCTTTCTCAGTTGAAATATTGCAAGTAAGAACGCTTCATAATATACATGTTACTGTTCATAATAGCAATTAATTATAATGATAAATGTCAATTAATCCCTCATGCTGTACCAGATACTTTGAAAAGCATTATATATTAATCATTTCACTTGATATAGAAATCCTATCAGCTTGAGAGGGTGTTATCACCCAATTTTACAGATAATGAAATTTTGTTCTATTTACAACTATGTTTTCTCATACTTACAGTTCTTCTAATGTTAAATCAAAGGTACTCTAATATAGAGATTTTCAACAGTGGCATTATTATACACTGTGTGTCACCTCTATAGTGTTGTAATTAATTTGTTACTACTAATAATTAAATTTCCAAATATCTCTAGTGATTTACTGTTAACAATATAAATTAGATCAGAAATAGCATTATTCCTATAATAACCTCAAACTTTTTAATATGCATTCTGACATGCTTTCTTGAGTGGAAGAAAAATAATGGAGTAACAACTAGAATGCTGGGAGATGGCATGTATTAATATATCACATCAGACGAATTATTCTGTCAAATATGTGCTGATGTATAAAAATGAAAAAAACATAAAAATATAAAGATACCTCCTATTCCCCTATTCCCTTCTTTTAGAAACGAATTCTCATAGACAGCATTGTGTTTTTGTTTGACCATTGCTTCTGTGGTATTTATGTACCTATCATCTTTCTGGTACTTTCATTAATTCTTAAGTTTCAATATGTATAATAAGAATAAATGTCAGGCAGCTTAGAGTCAAACAAATACCATACTAGCCAAAAGACCCAGTGTAGCCCAATCTGATTTCATTTAATCAATTACAATTCATTCGTAAACGATATTTTTTTAAGGCCTAACTTTTTTTTTTCTAAATAAGCCATTACAGGCTTTGAGAATGTGCTAACATTTTTCACATTCTGATTGGTAAGACAGAACTATATATCAGTATGGTATTAATATGTACAAAAATAGAAGGAAGTCCATATAGAGATAGTTATCCCATCAAAAACAATGGTTAATTCAGTTTGGAGATATCATGGCATGCTTCCCTCAGGCAATAATAATGAATAGTAATTTTCCATATAGACAAAACCTCATCAATAATAACAAATATATTTTATGTTATGTTACATTTTGGAATGAAAGTAATATTAGACAATGTTTTTCACTAACCTTCCTTTGGGCCACAAAATCTTTGGATAATGTTGTAAAAGCTAAGTGTTCTTTCCACAAAAAATTGCACATACATACATGAACTCAAAGTTAAGCACTCACATTTAAAGTGTTTATGGACACCCTGTTACCCACCCAGGAGCCCCTTGTTAGCTCCAAAGTCCTTGGAATTTAAAGAGGAGTCATGAAAGGATGTAAATAAAACAGAAAATGATGTTTTTTTTAAAAAAAATTTATACGTTTTGATATCATTTTCTTTCTAAAGAATCAAATAAAATACGATTTAAAAAGTCTCGAACTCAGATTATTCTTTCCATCACTGGCTCCAAAGTTTATTTCAAACAACTCAAAACATTGATGAATCTCCATACTCTTTTCCATAGAGGTTATACTAGTTTTCAGTACCATCAACAATGTATAAGCATTCCTTTCTTTCTTCATTCAGGCCAGCATCTATTGTTTTTTGACTTTTTTCAATTACAAAGATTTATTTTAACCTCTATTTTCTAAACACACTAACACATTAGTTGTTCATCTTAAGTCTTCCTGTGTGCTTTCTTTTAAAGTTGGAAAATATTCTGATTTTATTTTATTTTTTTGAATTTCAGAATATTATAGGGATACACATGTTTTGATTACATGGATTGCTTTTGTACAGCTTGAGTTCAAGTTATGAGTGTGTCCTTCACCCAGATGGTATACATTGTACCCATGAGGTATGATTTCACCCATCCCCTCCTTCCCCCTCCCACCTGCTTGATTTCAGCTGAGTTTTACTTCCATCTGTGCATGGGAGTGCTGATTGGTTAGTTCCAATTTAATAGTGAGCACACGTGGTGTTTGTTTTTCCATTCCTGTGACACTTCACTTAGGAGAATGGTCTCCAGTTCTATCCAGATTGTTGCAAAAGGTATTAATTCATTTTTTGTGTCTGAGTAGTACTCCATTCTATCTCTATCTATCTATCCATCTATCTATCTGTCTACCTATGTATATACCACATTTTATTAATGCACTCATGAATTGATGGGCAGTTGGGTTAATTCCACATCTTTGCCACTGTGAATTATGCTGCAATAAACAAGTGTCTTTTGATAAAAGGACTTTTTTTTGGGAGGGGGTAAATAAAGAGTAATGGGATTGCTGGATTAAAGGGTATTCTTTGAGGAATCTCCATACTATTTTCCATAGAGGTTGCACTAGTTTGCAATTCCATTAACAGTCTATAAGTGCTCCTTTCTCTGTGTGTCCATGCCAGCTTCTATTGTTTTGGGACTTTCTGATAAAAGGCAATCATACCGGAGTTAGGTGATATCTCTCTCTCTCTTTTTTTTTTTTTTTTTTTGGATTTGCATTTCCCTGAGGATTAGTGACATGGAACATTTTTTTATATATATGTTTATTGGCCATTAATCTATCTTCTTTTGAAATGCTTCTGTTTATGTCTTTTGCCTACTTTTTAATGGGATTGTTTAATTTTTTCTTGCTGATTTGCTTGAGTTCTTTGTAGATTGTGGTTATTAGTTCTCTATCAGATATACAGATTTGAATAATTTCTCTTATTTTGTTAGTTGTCTATTTGCTCTGTTAATTGTTTCCTTGGCTGTGCAGAAGCTTTTTAACTTGATAATCAAGTCCCATTTATTAATTTTTATTGATGCTGTGATTGCTTTTGGGGTCTTCATAAATTCTTTACCTAGGTCAAAGTGTTTTTCTTGACATTTTTTTCTAGATTTCTTATGGTTTCATGCCTTAGGTTTAAGTCCATTACAATCAGGAGGTGATTTTTGTGAGAGATGAGAAGTATGGATCCTCTTTCAGTCTTCTACATGTGGCTATCCAATTTTCTCAGCACCATATATTGAATAGGGATATTTTCCCCAGTGTATATTTTTGTCTGCTTTGTCAAAGATCAGATGACTATATGAGGATAGTTTCATATCTGAGTTCTCAATTCTGTTCCATTGGTTTATGTCTCTGTTCTTGTGCCAGTGCCATGCTGTTTTGGTTACTATAGCCCTGTAGTATAGCTTGAAGTCTGATAAAGTAATGCCTCCCGATTTGTTTCTTCTCCTTTAGGTTGCTTTGGCTCTTCAGGCTCTGTTATGGTTCCAAACAAACATAGAATTATTTTTTCCAGATCTGCAAGAAATGATGTTGGTATTTTCATGGGGATTGCCTTGAATCTGTAACTCACTTTGTGTAGTATGGACATTTTAACAATGTTGATTCTGCCAATCCATGAGCATGATATGTTTTTCCATTTGTTTACATCATCTGGAATTTTCTTCCTCAGTGATTCCTTGCTCTCTTTGTAGAGGTCTCTCCCCTTCTTCATTAAATATATTAATATGCATATTATTTTCTTTGTAGCTTTTGTGAAATTCATTGTGTCTTTGATTTGATTCTCAGCTTAACTGTTGTTGCTGTATAAGAATGCTACTGATTTGTGTGCATTGATTTTTTTAACCTGAGACTTTGCTGACTTTTTAATAGTAGTCATTCTGACAAGGGTAAAGTGATAGCTCTTTGTGTTTTTAATTTGTATTTCCCTGATTATTAGTTATGTTGAACATTTTTTCATATGTTTGTTGGCCATTTGTCCATCTTCTTTTGAAAAACTTCTGTTCATCTCCTGTTCCTGCTTTTTAATGGGGTCATTTGTTTTGTTTCTTTCTGATTTGTTTGAGTTCTTTGTAGATTCTGGATATTAGCCCTTTATCAGATGTATAGTTTGTGAATATTTTCTCCCATTCTGCAGGTCATCTATTTTATTTTTTGATTATTTCCTTTGCTGTGCAGAAGCTTTTTACTTTAATCAAGTCCAATTTATTTCTTTTTGTTATTATTGTATTTACCTTTGGGTCCTTAGTCATAAATTCTTTCCCTAGGCCAATATCTGGAAGAGTTTTTCGTACATTTTCTTCTCGAATTTTTATGGTGCCATGTCTTACATTTAAGTCTTTTATCCATCTTGAATTATTTTTCATAAGTGCTGAGAGATAGGGATCCTATTTCATTCTTCTGCATGCAACTATCCAATTTGCCCAGCACTGTTTACTGAACAGGGCTTATTTTCCCCAGTGTATGTTGCTGTCAGCTTTGTGGATGATCAATTGCTTGTAGGTAGCTGGTTTTATATTTGAACTAAAAGTAGACCTACCCTCCAATTCAGCACTCTTACTACTGGGTATTTACCCAAAGGAAAAAAAGTCGTTTTATCAAAAAGACACCTGCACTCGAATGTTTATTACAGCACATTCACAATTGCAAAATATGGAACCAACTCAAGTGTCTGTAAATTCGTGAGTGGATTAACAAAATGTGGTATATTTTGTTACCATAAAGTATACAATAGAGCACTACACAGCCATAAAAAGAAATGAAATAATGTCTTTTGTTTCTTCTTGGATAGACCTGGGGACCATTATCTTAAGTGAAGTATATCAAGAATGGAAAAACAAATACCACATGTACTCTCTAATAAGTCATAACTAACCAATGGGCATTCATGGACACAGAGGGAAGTAAGTCACTGGAAATCAAGAAAGGGGAATGGAGAGAAAGGGAGGGGCAAAAACCTACCTAATGCATACAATGAACACTATTTGGATGATCGGCACACTAATAGCCCTGACTCAAGAATTACAAAGGCTATCTATGTAACACAAACCTTTGTACCTCCAACTCCTCAAATTTTTAAATAAAAAATAATATTGTATGCCATAAATTTGTTAAAAGAGTACATTTTAGGTGCTCTTACCACAAAAAAGAGGGAGATCTCTGGAAGGTACTGGACACATTAGTTAGCTTACCTGCGCTAATCATTTCACTATGTATATGAATATCAAAACACCGTGGTGTACAATTTAGTCATGTAAAATAACAAATCAATAATGATACTAATTAAAAGAAAAAAAATCAGTTTATGTGGCTCCTCTGCATAAATATCTTAATCAGCTCCATAATGTCCCCAGATTTTACTCTAAACTTTATGGAACTATCATAACCTGATTCTTAACATCATTTTCGGCTCTTCCCACTTATTCTGTGCTATAATCACATTAAACTTTAAATTCCTCCCTGCATATGGGGTACCTTTTTCTAACTCCATGCCTTTTTGCATGCATGCTGATCACTCTGCCTGGAATGCTCTGAGTACTTTTTACCTGATAAGTTTACTATTTTTTTTAAGGACAAAAGTTAAAAGTTATATTTTATACCTTTTCATATTGTCCCACAGTTCTTACATGTTCTGTTTGGTTTTTAACTTTTATTTATTTATTTATTTTTAATTTCCTTTCTGAAAAGTCCCATTGATCTATTGTGATGTCATCTGATTCTTTTCTTGGTCTTGTAACATCTACAGACTAGCCCATCAAAGGCATTCTTTTTTTCTGTTACTGTGGGTTTGATATCTAACACTTATTTTTGATTCTTTTTTAGAATTTTCATTTCTCTGCTTATATTACCCATCTACATTGCACATTATCAACATTTTTCATTAGAGAAGTCATACTTCTTTTAAGTTCTCTTTCCAACAATCGCATCATCTGTGTCATATCTGAGTCTGATTTTAATGATTGCTTTGTCTCTTCTGACTCTATTTGTCTTGCCTTTTGTCATGCTTCTCAAGGTTTGTGGAAAACTCAGTATGTTGTACCAGGTAATAGGAACTCATATAGGTAGGATCGTAATGTGGGAATTTATGTTATTCTGACTCAGTACTGACTTGTTTAGTATTTGTTGTAACTATACAAACCAGAAGCTTCGAATTCCTCTAGTGTCCCACATTTTGTCTGCCTTCTTCAGTTTGGGGCTTCTCTATGTTCTTCCATCCAGAGGAGTCTTTGTCTCACATCTCTTTTTTTTTTTTTTTTCCTTCTGTAATCTACTGTTATTATTCTGCTATTTTAGTAAACTGTGGAGTAAAGTGTGAGGGAGGGGGAGTTTTCTATAATATTCTCATTTTCAGTTTTTATTGATTTTTTTATCTTGATGTTGTATCCTTCACAAGTGTTTCTGTCCCTCCTCCTTTTGCCCCCTGCCCCTACTCCATTTCCTGGATGCAAGAGTCCTGTCTGTTTTCTAGAAGCCCTGTTCTTGGTCAACTACGTTTTCTTCCTTTTCCTTAGGTAAAAGAGGAAGGTGAGAGGGGACCGAATGAGGAGAAATGCCCCCTTCATGAGCTGTGATAAAGTTCTCTCACAGGTTTATGCTCTGGCAAAGCCCTTTCCCCTGAAAAGTAAGAGTTTGAAATGACGAAGACTCTGGACATGTTTTAAAATGGTTATTCTCCCTCCCTTTCTCCCCGAATTACGAGGAAAACTTTCTCAAATTCCAACTTTGAGAAACTGGTGGAACTCTAAGACTATGTGTTTCTACCTCTCAGGTTAGTCCACACAGCTCTTACAACAATTTGTCAAAACTATCATTTAAGTGTTTCTCACACCAATAGAATCCAGTGGCTTCTGCCAAGCTAACAAATCTTGGGTGGTGTATGTTTTCAGATGCAACAGTGTCTCCAAATTTTGTGCTTGTGATTTTTCCTGCAATATCAGTTCTCTGATGGGTCCAAGGAAAGTTATTCATTTTCAGCTCATACAGTTTTTTTTTTTTTTTCCTTGTCGTAAGGGTAAGGGCGATAACTTCTAAGCTCTTTCTATGTTGGAGTTGAAATTGAAGTCCAAGGTTGTCTTCTATCCTTCCTTTGTTCCCTAATAAAAGTCACTACCGACTACAGTCTTCCATACAATTTGGACTAATAAATTACCACTTTAAAGAATATATTACACTTCTCAGTTGTTGATATAAGATGGGCCTCTTTATGTAATGTGGAAATTATCAAATAGTACTCAAATGAGAACCAGCAGATGCTATCTACTCAAAGCTTGCAAAGGAGTAAGCCCCTGTCACTGGCATTTGGTAGAGACCCAAAGGCAGACAAGGGAGTGTGAAAACTTTATGGTGAAAAAAAGGAAAGGTTCAGATGAGCTCTGGTTGGAGGCGATTAGCATGAAGATAGGCAAACAAAAAGCTTAACCTCCTCTGTGGTTGATCTGAGGAGCATATGTGGCTTTCTTTCATTGGTCCTGGATTAGAACTAGAAGTAGGAATTAGGGAAGATGGCCATCAATGACCAAATCTTGACCTTTAGGGCCAATTGCTGCAGAGGTTGTGGTTTGATTTCCCGGACTGGTTCTTGCAGAGGTTTTGAATCAAAGATGCATTTTTATAGTTGTTCCGGTTATTGTCCATTTTTATACTTAGTCTCTCAGTAAACACCTCCTCTGTCTTTTACGGCAGAGTCTGATCATCTTCTGAGTGACTGACTAATCTATAGCTAGAACAAAGTACATACATCCCCAACACAAATCTGTTGAAGGCATGAATTAAATCATAAATTAATACTCTGTTTTATTTTCATAACAACTTTATAAATAAAGTTATTATAATAACTTTATAAATAAAGTTATTATAATAACTTTATAAATAAAGTTATAAAAACTTTATTAAAAAGTTTTATGAAAACTTAATAATATTATTAATGTTATTAATATTAATATAAATGTGACAATTTTTTAGATTAAGAAAGTGGGGTCCATAAATGCTAAAACAGAACCACAATCAGTTTGTTTTTCTGGTTCATATTGAGCATATTTTCATATATTACCTTTATTTTTTTTTCTGGATACATTCATATGATAATTATAGCATACTTAATTATGTGCAGGTCCCAGAACTGCACAGATTCACTTTCATTATTTAACTTTCTCTCATAAAATCTTAGTGATTAGTACATTAAATATTATTGATATATACATAAAATAACCTTTTAATTTTACCAGATGTTATGTCCATTTTTAATTACAAAAGTTTGATTATTCATGTTAAATATTTTAGGCATTAATATAAAGCAGTTTTATATATTATTGTTGATTTCAAATTTATTCAATAAAATTAAAGTTTGGACTTTTATTATGGGAAACACTGTATGTTATATAGCACATTTCCATAAAGTCACCTACTCCTTACATAAAGAGTATCTTTCCCTGTTTATTTTATATATCATGCCCTTTCCTTCTCCATTTTCCTTCCTGTCTTTCTCTATCTCCTCCCCTAAATATAATAAATCCTCCAAGTTTCTTCCATCAATGCAAACACATGTCAGATTGAGAAAATCCTTTTTACCATGATAAGGTTAAAAACAGCAATAACTATCACAACAGCAATATGCTAGTTAAAATTATGTGGGCTTTACTGGCAATGTTTTAGTCTATAAATGCTGTTCATTGCACATTTTAGTAAAATAAGACTGATATAAGGTAGTTGAGTATATTTATCTGTAGCATAATCACGACTTAAAACACTGTGTTTCTTTTATTAACTGAGATTGTAGAAGTTGTCCCAGGAGAGAAGAGATTGTAATACTAATAGAAAATATAGACCAAAATTTCTCATATCAATTGATTTTTTTTCTGTTAAAAAATCACCCACTCAGTGGAACCCCTACGGCAAACAAGTGATATAAAAATGCAAACATTTTGAGCCAAAACAAATAAAAGCTAGCCTTGCAGCTCCATTTCATTCAAAAGCCTCCCTATAAATTGAAGCAATCTAGTTTCAAGGAAAACTTGTGCCCCACTCCCAAAGGTTAAATTACATTAAATTTTAACAAATAGAAGAAACTATAAGGCCTGAGGAATATCCTTGATCAAATATCCAATATCCATTCCATTTATTGTAAACAGGTGAATTCTGGTTAATCCTAGATGGATTGAAAGTAGCAGGAAACTTGAATATGCAGTTCATGCTGAAAAGACTGTTCCTGCAGGCACGCTCAGAAAAACAAATGTGTTTATTTTCAGCAGTCTCAATACTAGTTACAGAGGAGCGGAAGGAGAAATATGCATGTGGGTGAACCACAGACAATCTCAAAATATGTGTTTTCTTTTCAAAAAGGGTGAAATTTTAAGGGCAACATAATTGAAAAATGTAGAAATGTGTTCCTAGATAGTTCCTAGAGTGATCGAGTGTACTACCCCTGACAGAAGAATCTAATTGCCATTTCCCTGCCTGTTCTCTTTTCAGATTGAGCCCCGGGGAAGGTGGGGCATAGTAGCCTTAAGGTAAACCTAGTGGGCTGTGAAAAAGTTTTAGTCCGTGACGTCAAAGGAGAGAAATCAAAGACATATGGGGGAATTCAAAGTTAAATAAAAAGTCAGAAACTCTGTATCATAACAATAATAATGTAAACTATTTTAAAAGTTTTAGTAGGTGCCAAGCATTATACTGTATACTTTAGCTTGGTGTATTAGTGTTCTCTTTTTATAGTTGAAGGAATGGAGGCAGAAATTGTTGAAAATCATACATGTAGTATATAATGATAGAGACACCAAGCATGAACCATATTAAAGAGACAAACAAGGTTCTGAAACTAGAAAAGCACATAATAAAGGTCAGAAGAAAATGTGGTTAGGC
>RJWJ010000140.1:175696-253208 GCA_004363605.1 Indri indri
TCTTTCTTTCTTCTTTCTTTCTTTTTCTTTCTTTCTTTCTTTCTTTCTTTCTTTCTTTCTTTCTTTCTTTCTTTCTTTCTTTCTTTCTTTCTTTCTTTTCTTTCTTTTTCTTTCTTTCTTTCCCTTCCTTCCTTCCTTCCTTCCTTAGCCAGAATCTCCCTCTCTTGTCCAGGATAGAGTACCCTGGTGTCAACCTAACTCACAGCAACCTCAGACTCCTGGGATTAAGTGATCCTCCTGCCCCAGCCTCTCAAGTAGCTTGGGCTACAGGTGTGTGCCACCATGCCCGGCTATTTTTTTTTTTTTCTGTTTTTAATAGAGACAGGGGTCTTTCTCTTGCTCAGGCTGCTCTAGAACTCCTGACCTCAAGTGATCCTCCTGCCTCGGCCTCCCAGAGTGCTAAGATTACAGCGTGAGCCATCGTGCCCTGCCAGATTTTTTCAGTAATATAATTTTCTATACATCACCATTTACACACACACACACACACACAAACACACACACACAGAGCCATCCCTTAATATCCATGGAGGATTGGTTCCAGAATCCCTTGTGGATATCAAAATCTAAGAATGTCAAATCCTTTATATAAAATATATAGTATTTTTATGTAATCTAAACACATCATCTGTTATACTTTAAATCATCTCTAGATTACTTAATACAATGTAAATGCTATGTTAATAGTCATTGTACTGCATTGCTTAGAGCATAATGACAGAAAATGTCTGTACATTTACAGTACGAATGCAACCATTCATTTTTATCCAAATATTTTTGATTCACGGTTTAATCCACAGATACGGAGAATTGGCTATACATATCATATATGTTAATATTGATAAAAAATGAATCAGAGCCTTGGGTGAAACAGTCTGTTCCATTTGTATGAGTTTCTAGACTGTATAAAGATAGTTGCTCGGGCATGTGGGAGTCAGCCCACTTGTCCTCTTATGTGCATGTGCATCAACAACAAAAAAAAAACTTTGGATAATTTATTCTAGTAGTAAATTAGAATGGTCCCAATATTTGAAGTTGTTCTAAACTACTTTTTAGGGACTGTGAAATGATTCCATATACTTGTTATGTATTCTGATGAGACCTGAGTCCATAAAGAGTAGAAAACTGTAAATTTACATATAATCATTTCTAAAGGGGATTTAAAAAGATGAGAGTTTTAGGATTTCTGTCCCAGATCCAGTTTAGATAATCATAACTATTTGTGTGTGTGCGTGTGTGTGTGTGTGTGTGTGTGTGTGTAAATTTCAGAATATTATAGAGGTACAAATGATTTGATTACATAAATTGTTTTTGTGCCATGACCATCCCCCCAATAGTGTGCATTGTACCCCTTAGGTGTGATTTTTCCATCCCCTCCTCCCCTCTCCCACTTGCTTGATTTCTGATAAATGTTATTTCCATATCTGCACATAGGTGTTGATAGATTAGATTAGTTCCAATGTAATGGTGAGTACATGTTTTTTTTTTTTTTTCCATTCTTGTGATATTTCACTTAGAAGAATGGTCTCCAGCTCCATTCAGAATAATACAAGAAGTGTTATTTCACCATTTTTTATGGTTGAGTAGTACTACATGGTACACATATACCACATTTTATTAATCTCCTCATGTATTGATGGACACTTGGGTTGTTTCCACATCTTTGCAATTGTGCCTTGTGCTGTTATAAACATTTGAGTGCAGGTGTCTTTCTTATAGAATGTCTTTTTTTTCTTTTTTCCCTTTGGGTAAATACCCAGTAGTGGGATTGCTGGATCAAATGGTAGTTCTACTTTTAGTTCTTTGAGGTATCTTTATACTGCTTTACATAGAGATTGTATTACTTTGCAGTCCCACCAGCAGTGTGAGTGTTCCTATCTCTCAACATCTATGCCAACATTTATTGTTTAGGGACTGGCTTTAATTTTTTTTTTTTTATTTCAGCATATTATGGGGGTACAGATGTTTAGGTTACATATGTTGCCCTTACCTCCCCTCCCCGCCCTGAGTCCAAGTTTCAAGCATGGCCATCTCTCACTCCCCACCACTCTCCCCCTCTCCGTGGCCTCTCTCAGGCCTCTGCCAGCAAGCAGGATCTCAGGTTGATGGCTCTCCCCTGGCTGTAACGTGGGCCAGGAGGTTCCCTACCCAGGATCATAGCCTGAGCTGTCCTTATTCTCCACCTCAGTGGGGGCAGGACCGGGAGTGAGTCTGGGTGGGGCTGGGTTGGGTAAGCCTACCCTCAGGCTCCGCAACTGCTGTTAGCCGGGGTCAAAGGTCTACTCTTTGTTTCTGTGCAAAGCTGCCAGGAGGGGCTGAAATGGCTCTACTCAGCTGAAAGTCTGGACTTGGGGCGTGGGGCTGTCCAAGACCCGCACTCTGGAGCAAGTCTCGCTCCCCTCCACCCTCTCCCTCTCCGTGGCCTCTCCCAGTCCTCTGCCAGCAAGCGGGACCTCAGGCCGATGGATCTTCCCTGGCTGTGACGTGGTCCGGGAGGTTCCCTACCCAGGATCACAGCCTGAGCTGGGTGCACAACCCTCTTTTGGGAGGAGGGCTGCCCCTCAGGCATGCTGATCTGCCCCTGAAGGCACACACTCCTCAGTAGGCTCTTTCACAGATCTTTGTTCTGTGCCCCGGGGCAGTGCAATCTTGACCTGGGTGTAAGGGGTCTGGTCTGCAGGCCTGTCCCCTGGACCCTGGAGATCAATCCCTGACCCTGCCAGGGGGAGGAGTGCTGGTCTTGAAACACCTACAGGGTGCCCAAGCTGGATCAATTTCACTTCGCCTTGGGATTTGCCCCGCTGTCCTGTAGTCCCCAGGCACGCAGCACCTGGCAGGGCTGGCAGGTAGGGAGTTTGCAGTTTGAGTACCCCTCAGTCTGCTGTAGGGCCCCAAAAGGAAAGATCCCATTCCTTGGGGATGCCTCCGTGTGACGGTTAAATTGTCTCTCTGGGCACCCTCAGGTAGGGAGCAGGAAGGAGAGAATGGAGCAATATGGCGTCTGCCGATAGGCTCAGGTCTGAGTGCGGGGAGGTGCCCCTAGGGGGCTGGGAACCTGGTGCCATGTCCGCGAGAGGCCACTGCTCACTGGTGGCAGCGGTCTCTGGGCTGGTGTCTGCAAGTCTTTCCAACCACTCAGGAGCCCGCCAACAGTCCGAAATGCAAGGGAGGGGGAAGTTAACCGCTCCACCTACCCTTGTCGCTCATCTCCAAGCCTCTTGGGACCTTTCTCTTTCCAGTTCTCCTCCGCAACGTCTTCCTGTGGAGTCTCCTGTAGTTTCAGTCACCCTTCCTTTTGACCCTCACCTGATCTATGTTTCTCTGCTAGTTTATTTTTTTCTCTTTCTTCTAAAATTTGTCTTTTTTGCAGAGACACTCTTGGCTCCTCCCCTGCAGTGGTTATTCTTATATTGAAAATCTTCATTGATTTTATTAGCCAGAAAAGCCACAATTCTAAGAAAGAAAGTCAAATAGAAAAAAAATGCACATAAGAGAAAAACATGTTGCATATTATAATACAGCCAAAGGTTCTGTACATAAAATATCTTAGTCATCTGCTTTATTTGAACTGTAATTCAGTTAATCAAATGTGGACTTTTAGAGAACTTACAATTATGAAATTCTCTTGAAGACATGCTCCACCATAATTTAAAAAATCCCTTTGAAGAGCAAAACTGCATAAATAGAGAAAATAGCAAATTGCAAAAAGAACAGAATGAAATCATAAATGGGTAAATAGTAAATTAAATATTGACTCAATGTTTATAAAGAAAAGATAGGCAGAAAGTCCATCCAAAATCTCCTTGTGACTGACTATTGCTTTAATATGAAAGACATTTTATTAAAGTCTATAAGTAGACTAAATTTGAAATACTAGACAGGCAGCTGATTCTTGGGAGTCAAAGCTGGAATTTTGCTCAAAGTTTAGCCCTCTATTCAGTCACTGGTGAATAGTAGAATGGATTTTTTTCTTTCAGTTACAAAGAAGCAAGCATCCTTACCGACCTCATAGTTTTTTTTGAGCTACATTTTGTGCTCAATGATTTTTTGGGCTTAGTAGAAAAGTTAGTTGAAAATTTTAAAAAACTTATTTTTTTCCCCTCTGGCAAATGTAGTCATCCAGGAGAAAAAAATGTTCTCTTAGAAATAAAGTCCAAGTTCTTTTAAATTAATGTTTTCAAATCGAGTGAAAAATTTTTGGCTAAAACTTGAGCAATGAAATTACGTTGACCTTCATTGAGAAGAAATATTGAGTCCAAAGTCCCTAAATGTTAACTTTTGAACCAAATTAGTGTTTAAAATAATTATAATAATTTGATGTTTCTGCTAATAGTTTTTGTATAACAGCAGCATATTTGACCTTTTTAAAATGTCAGAAATAATATTTAATATTAATATGCTCCTCAGCCACTTTAAACACTCAGGTAATATTTAATATTAAAAATAATAATCTTGATATTTGTACTCAAAATGTCATCATTTATTGCTTGAAGGATGATTCAATGTCTCTCTAAAATTGATGAATTCAAATATTACTTCCACAAAATAGTTTAGGAGTTGGAATGGATAAAAGTAATTTATTTTGTAAGAATCAAGTAGACTGTACTCAACTGTAGTGAAACCCAGTTACATCAAGGCCATTTTATTGTGGGACTAACAATAGTTTAGAAAAATAAATGGTTGGGAGAAAAACTCTAGATCTTAGTGTTTACACCAGATCCTCTAAGTAAAAATTTCAGGGGAACATTATAATAATGAACCTTAAGATATTAGTTGTTTTAGTTTGTTTTCTGTGGCCTGAACAGAATATCACAGACTGTGTAATTTATAAACTATAGAAGTTTATTTTAGCTCATGGTTCTACAGGTGGTACAGGTGAAGACTGGGAGGGCAACTGGTTGGCTTCTGGTGCAGGCCTTGTGATTCCTCACAGCATGGCGGAGAAGTAGAAAGGGAGGCCTGCCTGCAAGAGGGGCAAACATGAAGGGAGGGGCTGCCACACTTTGTGACAGTCTGCTCTCATGGCAGCTAATCCAGACCCTGGAGAGCAGGAACACACTTACTGCAGCGGAATTACTCCAGTCCCTTTTAAGGACCTAATCAGCTCCTAGAGTCCACACCTCCCAACTTCTCTACACTGGGGACCAAATTCCCAGCACATGAATTCTGAGGGACACATTCAAACCAAGCACTAGTTGAGTTGAAATTTCAAGTAATTTTCATCCTTATATAAACAATATATTGTATTTTCTTTCACTAATTATTCCTACAAACAGTTGTATACCTATATCTGAAATAGACTGGAATATTACTTACAGTATAGACATCTATCTTGAGTTTATATATCTCTTTTGAGTTCTTATAGAATAGAAATAATTGCCACTCTCAGACTGTTTGTGAAGATTAAATTAAGACATTCATGGTCAGCACTTAGCATAGAGCTTGGTTCATGACACATGTTCTATAAGGAAGAAGCAAAGATTTTGAGAGGCAACGTTGACTGCTTGAAACAATTTAATCATGAAGACACATACGCCCTGGTGTTTGCAACCTATCTTTACAAACTAGCAATTATATGGTTTAGGCAACGTAATAAGATTGCATTTTAGAGAAAAGAATGTTTTCAGTTACCGTGTGGAGAACTTTAATGAAGGGGGTTTTGTGATCATGAGTGTTCACTACTATTGTGGGTTCTCCTTCTTCTAGGTATACGATAGGGCTGCACTTTCTCGCCCATGAAATATGTGTTAGTGGAGTGCTGACAGCCACTTCTGGAGAAAGCCTTTAAGAGCTAAGGCACAAGTGACCACTTTCTCTTCCCTTGTTATTAATTGCAATGCTCCTGAATGTTGAGAGAGTCTGTGAGTGTGAATTTCTAAGGAAAGAATATGAGGGGCACAAGTTAATTACTATAAGTGTGCTGGTGCAAAAAATTTGTGAAATTGTCTTAGTGCCTCGTTGATAGGCTGCAAGAAAATTGATGTTGAAGAAAAGAAAAATGACAAGCCTTTCTCTTAGTAGAAACCAGTCTATGATTTATCCATAGTAACTCGTGACTGTGATGATTATCCTGAAGACAAAATTTGAAGATATCTAGGATTAATTCAGAAACCAAAGTTTAAAAATGTGGGGGTTTTTCGTCAACTGAAGTAATTCAAGTAAAAGGTAGGTTCAAAAATAATTAGCTAATTTGCAAAAAGGTATGAAAGAAATAGAAAGATTTCAAATATTTAGGGACTTTTAGAGTTCAAAAGATGACTGATTCTGAACCCTGAAATTAGAAGATAAAATTTTAGAGTTGAAAAGAATAATTTAAATTTAGCCTTTAGGTAAGGGTTAAATTAAAAGTGTTAGGGAAGGAGGTTACCTTTAGGGAGCAGAGTCAGGGTCAAATATAAAATTATCACCACCCAATCAGGATTTTAGAATTTCTATATTCCTGTGCCTGTTACAAAACACTCTTTCTGGTTAAGGGATTAATTATTTTATATTCTCTTCCACTCTTGTAATTTGTATAATGGAATAGGCATGTGAGCATGCAAACAGCCTGACTTTATAGTTTAAGAGTTTCTTATGTCTCCTAGAAACACTGAACTTTAAACTTGATCCTATGACTGAGTGTGGATTTGGATTATTGCCCCTCTGGTGAGAGCTCATTTTGTTGCATATAGTGAGACCTAAATAATTATTGAAAAATAAGGTGTGCACTAGAGGATTACATTTTTCTACTCAGAAGTTAGTTATAACTGAGTTACCTGGGCCAAAGAAGCATGAGTAGAAGTGGCATGTATTACTCCTGCACAGAAGGTGTCCGAGTTAGTGCATGATATTCTGTGTTCCCTCCTTCCTTGTACAGAGTGGTGGTGTTCCAGAGTCGAAGCTTTAGTTCTCCAGTTTTCTGAAGTGAGGCTTACAGAGATCAGAGTGAACCATGTATGAAACATAGAAAGCATATATGAGAAATAAACATTTATTGATTTACATCAGTGACGTATCAGTGTTGTTTGTTAAAATGGCATTATCTATTTTGTCCTGATTCAAAGTGGGGGTAAGAAAGGAGAGAAAATAAAATAAAAAAACAAAAACATACACTGGGGAAAAGAATCCTTATTTAATAAATGGTGCTGGGAAAACTGGATAGCCACATGTAGAAGACTGAATCAAGACCAACACCTTTCACCTCTCACAAAAATCAACTCACCCTGGGTAACAGACTTAAACCTAAGGTGTGAAACTATTAGAATTCTAGAGGAAAATATTGGAAATACTCTTCTAGACATTGGCTTAGGCAAAGAATTTATGAAGAAGACCCAAAAGGCAATCACAGCAAGAACCAAAATAAATAAATGGGACCTGACCAAATTAAAAAGCTTTTGCACGGCCAAAGAAACTGTCACAAGAGCAAACAGACAATTTACAGAATGGGAGAATAGTTTTGCATGCTACAAATCCGATAAAGGGCTGATAACTAAAATCTACTCAGAACTCAGAAAAATCAACAAGAAAAAATCAAACAACTCTATCAAAAAGTGGGCAAAGGACATGAATAGAAACTTTTCAAAAGAAGACAGAATAATGGCCAAAAAACATATGAAAAAATGCTCAACATCTCTAAATCATCAGGGAAATGCAAATCAAAACCACAATGAGATATCACTTATCTACAGTGAGAATGGCCTTTACCAAAAAGTCCCAAAACAATAAATGCTGGTGTGGATGCAGAAAGATAGGAACACTCATACACTGCTGGTGGGACTGCAAACTACTGTGACCTCTGTGGAAAGCAATATGGAGATACCTTAAAGAGATATGAGTAGAACTACCATTTGATCCAGCAATCCCATTACTGGGCATCTACCCCAAAGAACGAAAGTTGCTCTATGAAAAAGACACCTGCACCCAAATGTTTACAGCAGCACAATTCACAATTGCAAAGATGCGGAAACAACCCAAGCGCCCATCAATACATGAGTGGATTAATAAAATGTGGTATATGTATACCATGGAGTACTATTCAGCTTTAAGAAACAATGGTGATCTAGCACCTCTTGTATTTTCCTGGATAGAGCTGGAACCCATTCTACTAAGTGAAATATCCCAAGAATGGAAAAATAAGCACCACATGTACTCACCAGCAAACTGGTTTCACTGATCAACACCTAAGTGCACATATAAGAATAACATTTATTGGGTGTCGAGGAGGTGGGAGCAGGGAGGAGGGGACGGGTATATGCATACACAAAGAGTGCAATGCGCACCATCCGAGAGGTGGACATGCTTGAAACTCAGACTCGGAGGGGTAGGGGGATAAAGGCAACAAACGTAACCTAAACATCTGTACCCCCATAATATGCTGAAATTAAAAAAAGGATAAAAAAGAAAAAAAAAGAAACTGAATTTTGCTTTGAGACCATCTGGTTTTTAAAACAATGTCTGTGACCTTCTACCTGTAAGTTTGTGGGTGATAGGCCTGTCATTAATAACATATTTATGAAAACCTGGCAAGGTATTCAGAAACAGAAACAAGTGAAGTTTACAAATATAAAGAAGCATAGGAAATAAACTAGAAATTTAAAAGATGATTCTATGCATATAAAGAAGACAATAGAAACATAGTATTTATTTTGGAAATTGTAGACAATTAAAGTAGTTCAAGAAGCTATCTTCCAGGGTACTTTAATTTCCATATTTTTGTTAAATGTTTCTATATTTTTTCCTGAATTTTCTTTGCTTTACTAAATTTTTTTTCCTCTTAATTATGTAGTAGATAATATTCCTCTTTGTTCTCTGGGGAAATACAAGAATCAATATAGATATAGAATTCAAAGATCAGCATTTTTTCACAGTAAGTAAATTTTAGCTTTGGTAAATTGCAACAATTATTCAAAATATTGCCTAATTTTGAGAAGCATGTGTAAGAATAACAATCATTTTTATCAGAAAATTTAAACAATACACTTCATGCAAAATGAAATGTTAGAGTTTAAGAAGAAGCAGAGTTCAAACCTAAAATATTTTGCAACAACATCATTCTATCAATATTAGACTAAAATTGATCTTTGTTTTATGGCCATTCGAATATAGAAATGTTCCAGTTTGAAAGAAACAAAGACTTTTAAAAAGCATTTTTACTTACAGAAAGCACATTGTTATTTACTTACAAAAAGTATAGAAAATTAAAACTTTTTCTACTGTATTATGCATTTGCTCGATAGTTAGAAATAATGTCAAGTTTTTATTTGAGAATAATATTGATATGAGATATATGCTTAATCTTCCTAAAATACATAGTATTAATATTTTACATATAGCTAATTTGGTATAGAGATAGATCATCATGGATGCCATTCTAGGTATTAGTTTGAAAATCATTTAAAATACCTTGATATTGTATTGCATTGTCATGGAATATTTTAGCATAGCTGTGGGATACATTTCAACTTTATAAATGCAAGGTGATTATCAGTGATGTGCAAACACAATCTCAGTACATTCTAGAGTATAATTCAAGCTAATTCTTATTATATAAATACATAAGAATCATAAGTTTTCACTTATAATTATTTCTAATGAAAAGGGATCTGTTCTCCTGTCACACAATTAGAGATTTTATTCAATTTGTTTTCATCAAAAAGATTAAAAAGGACAGATGACAGTTAAGAGTAGGGGGCAAATTACATAATATTATTAAATGTGTAGTGTTGGAAAAAGAAAAGTACAAATATGGAGAGACCTATGTATTTAGCCTAGCAAGCCTGGGGCAATAAGACTCATGTCCAAACATGAAAAGGCAAACTGGGAAGATAAAACAGTTACAATCAAATTTACTGACAGTAAAGGTTATACATAAACTTTACAGTGCAAGCAACTTTCAAAGAGATAGACTTCATTAAATAGTTTGATATTTGGAAACTTAAAACCCAAAGCATGGCAAAATAAAAATTCGTTTTGTTCAGTCAATAAACACATAGCTATTAGTACATTAAAGAATATGTTTATTTTTCCTGTTTGCTATATATTGTGAGACCTGGATACTGTAAGCTTTATGTGAGTAGGGATGTTTCTTCCTCTCAGGCATCACCTCATATCCTGTTTGTCTCACATGTCTCTGAGTCTGGTTACTTGATCCAGAGCCAGCTTCCATCCATTCTGCGTGATCACTAGCCAGTTTCACACCCGTACTATGGTCCTCTCGTGTCCTGCCCTGAAGCTTCTCTATTGATAGGTTTCCATGAATGTTTGCCCGGAACTGTGGGATGACCTGGGGTGTGATGCATAGGTGGAGTGGTGAAGTGGAGAAGCAGAATCTGGTACCAGGGGCAGAGCGGATCCTGTGGATAAATTCCTTTCCCTTTTTAACTGAGCAAGGAAGTAACTAAGAAGCAGTTGTTCGTATGGTTTCTCAAATAGGTCGTACAAAATGGGAGTCATCCTTACATGGGCTCTCATTTCTGTTCTCCTCTTGCCTCTATTCTCTGAAATTTGCTTCTGAAAAACACTTTTAACCTTTGCTTTTGGTTCTGGCCTCTAGGAAACTAGCCTAAAATGTTTGATCTATAAAGCCTAGAAAAGTAGAGGGAGTATACTAGGCATTCAGTAAATATTTGTTGAGTGACAGATATCGTTGGAAATGATACTAGAGGGGACATTGCTACTATTGCTTACTCAGCATCCATTCCAATATCTTCTGGTAAATACATTTAAGAGCTTCCAAAGGAAAGCATTACTTCCAATTTTTCTGGGAAGGAACTTTGATTGAGGCTGTCATCACATAGTTCGTGAAGAATAAATGATTTAGCCCATACCCATCAATGAACTATGCCTCTTGACACACAGCAACATGTTTTCTCTTGATACTTATAACTCCATTACATAATGTGTACATGTTCTCTATCAATCTATGTATCCATCCATCTCATATTACCTGCCATAGAATATACATGCAATGAGCCCAGAATATTTCATGTGTTCTTCACTGCTATGTCTCTAATACCTAGAATATAGTACAGAATGTGTAACAAATGTATTCACTCATTGAGCAGATACTATGTGCCAGACACTCTTCTAGGTTTGGGGAAATGGTATGTAAATAAACAAAATAAACAAAATGAATTTTTCTCGTGGAGTCCATATTCTGCTTGGGTGAAATGTACAAATAAATATGTGCATATGTTTTGTGTGTATATACATATATTTGTATATGTATATGTGTATATTTAGTTGAACTGTCTTAGTTGAACTCCTTTAGTTATAGATGCTAGAAAATTCAACTTCAGCTTCTTTAAGAATAAATGGATTTTTTATTGGTTCACATAATCAAATAGTACTATTAAAATAATACTGGTCCAAGATCCAGTGTATATATAAATAAGTGTGTATTTACATATGTATACAAAAATTACACATATATAAAATTCACAAATATATAAAAAATCATTCTTTTGATCGTGAGAAGTACTATGAGGGAAAAACAAAGCTGGAAGGGATAAAGAATATCTAACAAGGAAGGAATAGATTTAAATAAATGAATTTAAATAAGATGAATGAATAAATTATTTGCTCAGAGATGTGCAAGGCATGTGAAAAGTAAGGAGAGAACCAAACTGAGCTGGGTACTTGAATTTGAGTAGATAAGATGGAACTGCTGGCAATTAACCTGATTCTTCAGAAGGGAGTCCACCTGAGGGTCCAGCCAACAGAGAAGGAAATGGAGAGAGGGATAGTAACCACAAATCCTGATGATATATGTGAAGCACTGGATCTTGGACCAGTATCATTTCTGGCTTTTCAGTTCACTCCCTAAGGGGCTGCCTCCTGTTTCATGTCTCTCCAAGTGCTGATAATACTGGCATATTCAGAGGAAATAAGAAATTGCAAGCTTCTGAAAAGAGAGCAGGGGGTAAGGGGAGAGAGAGAGGGAGAGAGAGAGAGAAACAAATAAAGAGAGAGAAAGTAGGAAGAGGGAGAGAGAGACTGGATACAAGGAACAGCTAGGAACAATGGCCAAGAATCTCTATTCTGTCTGATTGGTGAAGGGTTTTCCCATCAAAGGCAGTCTATAAAGATTTAGAAAAGTGGCTGTTTCTTCAGATTTGTAGGCACTGACACAAATCTACAAAAAAATAAAAAAATACATAAAAAAATTATACAAGCAAAGGATCAAGATGAATCTTCAATAATTGGTCCTAAAGAAATGAAGGTCTATGAACTACCTGATAAATAATTCAAATCCCAGTGGGTTGCAAGAGAACCCAGATAAAAAACTAAACAAAATCAGAAAAATGATGCATGAACAAATTAAGAATATCAATGAAAATAGAAATTCTGGAGCTGAACAACATAACTTAACTGAATAAATCACTAGAGAGATTCAACAGTAGACTTGATTAAGCAGGAAAAAAAAAAAATCCTTCCTCATTTGAAAATATCCAGTCAAAGAAACAAAAAGAAAAGAATAATAAGGAAAAAAAAAAAAAAAGAAAGCCTAAGGACTTCTGGCATTTTATCAAGTGAATATGCATTATGGGACTCACAGAAGGAGAAGAGCAAGTGAATGGGGAAAAAAGGTTATTTAAAGAAATAATGTCTAAAAACCACCCAAATGTGGGGAGGGAAATGGATATCTAGAATTATGAATTCAGAAAGACTCAAAGAGAAAATACAAAGAAGTATGCACTGAGACACAGTATAATCGACTTATCTAAAGTGAAGGAAAGAGATATTTCTTTGAAAGCAGCAACAGAAAAATGACTTGTCCCATTCAAGGAGCTGATTTCTCAGAAGAAATATTCCGGGATAGAAGAGAGTGAGATGATATATTCAAAATGTTAAAACAAAAAATAAAAACTACCAAACTGTACCCAACAAACATCTTTGTGAAATGAAAGAGTGATAAAGAATTTTTCAGACAAACAAAAACTGATGGAGTTTATTATCATTAGATGTAAGTACAAGAAATGGAAATGAAGTTTATAAAATTGAAATGAAACTATGCTACACACCAATATGAAAGCACATAAAAGTACAAAACACACTGGTAAAAGTAAATATATATATATAGAAATACAGAATACTATAGTACTTTAATGGTGATATGTAAATCACTTTTAAATTTAGCATAAAAATTAAATTACAAAAGTATTAAGAATAACTATAACTAAAAATTGTTCATGTATACTCAATATAAAACAAGTAAATTTGAGCATCAGTAACTTAAAGTGTCAATGGGGAGAGAAGTAAAAGTGTAGAATTTTTACATGTGATAGAAGTTAAGTTGTTATCAGCTTAAAATAGAGTGTTATAACTATAAGATGTTTTATATAAGCCTCATGGTAAGCAAGAACAAAATACCTATAGTAGGTATACAGAAGAAAAATAGAACAGAATTAAAGTATATCACTACAAGAAATCATCAAATCAAAAAAGAAGGCAGAAAGAAATAAAGGCATAAATGAACGGCAGAAAAGAGAAAATAATTAACAAAATGGCAACGGTAAGTTCTTACCTGTCGTGAATTTATTTAAATGTGAATGGATTAAGCTCCCCAACCAAAAGACAAGCTGGTAAGTAGTCTTGTACTACATTTAAAATAAAGGTTGAATAAAAGTCCTAATTTTCCATTTTCTAGGCATTAAATTTAGAAATATTATTTACACAGTATTTTAACTGCAGGTAATTTCTTTTTAGTTCTTAGGTAATGGTCCCATGAGCAAGTAGTCTTTATCCAAGAGAACTTTACGGAAATGGAAGCACGAATGGGAGACAGCAATGAAATGACATTGCTTAGAAGAAAGAAAGAAAAAGCCTAGGAGCCTGGCAAGAAATTAGGAATCCAAAATAAAGGCTAAATATCAGAAGCTATTTTATATCAATCCAGTAAAATAATATGCAGTTATTGATTTAACATAAATAATCTAAGCAGAATTTATAGGGTACGGTTTTATTCATTTTCTTTAAAGATACAAATACATCTTTAAGGAAACTAATCACAAGCTAAAAAGACAAATTACCAATTAAATATCAGAAAGACTATTATATTTCAAATGACTTCTTTATCTCATAAATTCATTTTTAAGGTGGAAAGTCACTTAACAGAACATAATGTAGATCATTATAGGGAAATGCTATTTAATTACAGTGATTCAGTGTCTGTAAAAAAGATTTTTCTTGGAGAAAAAGAATGTATAATGAGTTATCTGAACAATCACTTTGGTTCTTTCAGGGTGAGGATTTCAAATGATCCACAGGATTAATAAAACTTTGAACAAATTGAATAATTTGGTAAAATGAATACGTTGATCTATTTTCTGTACTGCTAAGGCATTTTTAGTAACTCTATTATTACATGTAACACATTTTTTTGTCATTGTTCTATACATAGCTCTCTATCTCCTATTGGACAGTATACTTCTCAAAGGGAGGCACAATATCATTTTCATTTATCCTAATTTCATAACAAATAGGATTTCACATCATTTTTATGTGTAGCTCTTTTCAGGGGCCCCTGTCTAGTAAAAGCCATATCTGCCAGCTTTTTTTACACTGGTCAACTGAAGCTTGATATTGTTTCCTTTGTCACCTGAGATCTGCTAAGTCTGGTAGTGAACAAGACCATGAGTTTTACATGAGTTAAAACCTACCCTTAACCTTCTTTCTGCTCAGATTGCTTATTCAGATTAGTCTCTAATAATCTCCATATTACCTTCTGGCTTTTTTACTCCCTATGAGATAAATCCTGCTTCTAGAATCTTTGCCTTGATGCTGATGATCTTTTCTGATTTATAGCACTGTCCCCCTCAAAAACCCAACCAGGAAAGACTTACGTTAGCTATCTTCTCTCAACGTCAGGTTTTTGTCTGTCAGTCTTTCCTTTTGGTGAGGGGTAGTCAGTTACTCTGTGATCATCTCTCCAAAATGTTCCTGATGTAGTTATTTTACTTCCCTGGAGATCTTGGCATGCTGAGTGAATAATACCAGTCTTTGTAAATTAATGAGCAAAAACAGAAAATGGATGGATCATCGTTACTAGTAAGTTTCAAAGATTTATAGCTTATATACTCTTGAGTTCCAAAAAAAAAGTTTTCCCTAAGAAATCAACATAGCATATATCCTAAGTTCCTCCAAGGGGTCTCAGGAAGGTGAATGTTATCTGACCTAGATACACAGCATATAATAAAAGTTTCTGATAGGTGCTCCTGCCCACTGAGCTCTTCTTAATTCTCCTCAACACTTACTATTGCACCTGCTTAGGTCTCTCTAGAACGATTGCTTCTCTAGGTGTTTGGTAAAGTTTTGAAAGGATTTCATATTGGAGTGACAAAGATGACCCTAGAAGTGATGCGTTTTGGTAGTGGGTAAAAATTGAAGTAGGAGTACTAATTAAATAACTTTTGTAATGGTCTAAGCAATAGATGTTGAAGTACACACTGTAGCAGTAGATTCAAGGACAAGATGAAAAATTGTAAAAGCCACAATTGATACGATGTAGTAACAAAATAATGTTGGTGTAGAGAATGAAAAAGAAATAATGTGGTATTCTAGCTTTCTGAATTAGCCACTTGATGGCTGTAATATTATTTACAGTAATCTTGTTATTGATCACTTTTTATTTATAGAAGCATGATCTTAATGCTCTACTTAATTTTCTTAAGGGGAAGTTTGTAAGTTAATTTGATGGTGGATTATTGAGTGAATGGACTCATATGCTTATGTTAACTGCAAAATGTATCCTCTTATTTAGACCAACTGATTATCTTTTTAAAACCATTCTTTAGCCTTCCTGCTATAGAAAACAAGAAAGGGAGCACCATTTGTACTGTTGCCTTTATCATTCTTTTCTATTGGAAGAATTGCTTCATAAAACATTTGAGTCTACTGATACGTTATTGTTTAAGTAGATTATCTTTTTCTTAATTATATCAAAATAAAAAGTTTTGATGCCTATGGACAAAAGTGTTGTATCTACTGCTGCATTTCTGTATGTCTTAACATTTTAATACCTTTCTGTACATACAGAATATGTCTGGAATTTGACTTTCACCTAGTTGGTATTCAGTTTCTCAAATGCAGAGACAGAATTCATTCAGTCATTGGATTATTCAGAAAACCAAAATATATTGAATTATTTCATGTATCTGAAAATACACGTGGTATATCCTTGGGTTGCAAATGTGACCTGAGGTGGTCTTTGTTTTGAGAAACTTACAACTTATATAGATAATTGCAATGGAATGTGATACATTGAACATGACCTGCACAGGGAATGCTATAAAAACACTAATAAAGGTTAATAAAGGATAAATGACATTTCCCTCTGAGATAGAAAGGGAGAAAAGGGGAAAGGAGGGGTAAGAGAAAAAGAGAGGGGGGGAGAGGGAGAGAGAGAGAGAAAGAGAGAGAAATCAGAAGCTTCAAAGAGCCAGAAATAATTGAGTTACTTTTGAAGAAATGAGTAAGAAACTGACAAATATTGACTGCAGGGAGAGCATTACAGATAGAAGGAATAGCTTGTGCAAAGAGTTTCAGGTTTCCAAACATGGCACTATTTGGAGAGTGGTATGGCAATAGTACAGAACATACAGAGGAAACAGCAGGATGAGACTCGTAAAACAAGTCAAAACCTAATCTGAATTAAAATTTTCTGTGTGATCACAGAAAGATAAGTAAGTTATATAAGAAAGAAGGTTACATGTTGACTTTGAACTTTGGAATAGCATTGATGATAAAGTGTGTTTTGTCCTCATGTGTGGGCAAAATTTAGCAAGGAAGAACTGTGATGAAGGATGTTTGTAGTCTAAGAAAAAAACAGGGAATGTAGATGGGAGAGTCGTTAAAGAAATGCAGAAAAGGTGACAAGTTTGAGATCTATTTAGAAGGCAGAATGGAGAGATCTTGATGACTAAAATAAAGGAGTAAAGCACAATTGCTGAGTTGTAACAGGAAAACTGTGAATGCTGATGCCAATGAATTAAAATAAGGGGGCAGTTCAAGATTGCAGGCATTGTTTGAGAACACATCAGTGGAAAGTAGAATTAAACATTATCTAAGTGGACATAGTCACTCAAAAAGGACATACAAAATGTGAACAAAGGGGACTGTGTACATAATTTTGCATTTATATAACTCTGGATGAGAATGAGAAGGAATGAATGCAGAATAAGGAGAGAGTAATGCTACAAAAATCTCTCAAACTGAGAACTTCAAGAATGGTCAACAATGAGTTAACAATAACAACTGTAGTCTCATGGCAGAATCTTTGGGGTATTCTAGACATAAGAGCATATCTGCACTATAATGTTTAGAGCAGCACAATTCACAATTGCAAAGATGTGGAAACAACCCAAGTGCCCATCAATACATGAGTGGATTAATAAAATGTGGTATATGTACACCATGGAGTTCTATGCAGCCACAAAAAAACATGGTGATTTAGGACCTCTTGTATTATCCTGACAGAGCTGGAGCCCATTCTACTAAGCGAAGTATCACAAGAATGGAAAAACGAGCACCACATGTACTTGCCATCGAATTGGTATTAACTGACTTAACTGACCAACACTTAAGTGCACATATAGTAGTAACATTCATCAAGTGTCGGGCACATGGGAGGGTGGAGGAGGGGATGGGAATAGTCACACCTAATGGGTGCTGTCAGCACTTTCTGGGGGATGGACATGCTTGAAGCTCTGACTTGGGTGGGGCAAAGGCAATATATACAACCTAAACATTTGTACCCCTGTAATATGCTGAAATAAAAAAAAATATTTAAAAAATACCAACTGTATATGGAGAGGCATGTAATATAAAACAAATTCAAAGTATCCCCTTTTTTTTAAGTTAGATGGTGGTTGTTAACTAGTTAAAAAATGTTTTCGGGTATTTTTTTTTCAAAGTATTTGTGGAAATTTGACTTCAAAACCTTGAGTAGTTTAAAAAGTGTTTATAATTGGAAAGCATAACCCATGAACCTAGGCTGTGCAGTGGAAGAAATCAAGGTGGCTATAGAGAACGCTGGATCGGGCAATTTTATCAGTGAAATGCAAGTGAACATTTGTTTACATGACAGGCAAGAAACTTAAAGAAGGTGGTATTATGCTCACTGTAAAGGTAATTAGGATTCATGGGAAAAGAAATGATACATACACAGGTAAAATAATTATTTTTTAGGAGGGAGATAAACTTTAGAAATAAAGAAAAGGTTTTTTAAAAGAACCCTCCCGTATGTAAATATTTGGAGTCACAACATGCACAGTCTTATTAAGACTAATTCAGCATTAAATGATACTTGAGTATAAATCTTTATAAATGGATAGATCTCTTGACATGTGCAAGCTGATCAACAACATAACACCCAGGTTTTCCAGGACAAATATGAGTGACAGAGTTTAGCAAATTTCATACTTTACACTTTGGCACTCCACAATAGTAATACAGACGATCAAAAGAATGAGATACTTGATTCCCCGTGTCCCAGTCAATCTCACATTTGGCATGCCTTGAACATAAGTAAACAATTAAGCCAACATAACTTTTATACTGGAAACTAGTTCTTACCAGTTCCTGCCAGAAATATTACCTGATGATATCTTTTTTTATTCCCCCTTGACATACGAAACAAAGTCTGGTATAAAATATATGGCAGGAACTGAGATAATGAACTTGATAAAATCAGTCCTTCTTTTTTTTTTTTTCTGTAAAACAGTGAAAGAGGAAAGTAGAAGTCTCTTAGGGTGAAGGAATGAATAAGAAGGTATAGGCAAAAAGTCTTGCGACTAGGCGAAATGACAGAAACAACTTGATATTTATTAGATTGGAGAAGAAAAACTTCAGTGAGGGCAGGGAACTTCATACATTTTAAGAGTAGTTGCCGATAAAGGAGATTATGTTAGTCTGCATGGTACTATAATGTATCTCCATGACCAACTGATAGAAATCACAGAGTAGAGGTTTGGGCTCATTGTAAAGAACTACTGTATATTTAATAGTCAGATACATGCAAACATAAAATAACTAACTCACAAAGGAGTGATATCCTCAACAGTAGAGATATTTAAATATAGATCAGAAGAGTATTTGGCAAGGAAATTACAGCCCAAGTCTATGATTAACAGTCCTGCTAAAATGATCTTTAAGTGACATCAACATAATTTAATTCTAAGAATTAATATATTATTTTATCAAAATTTTATTATTCAGCCCATAGTAAATGCATATTGTATTTAATTCAATATTTCATAATCTCTCACTTTCTCTCTCCCTCTCTTTCACATGTACCTACACTTATGTATAAAATGTCTAAAGTAAAACAAAAAGGAAGATGATAATTTGAATAAAATCTATAATCTATATATCACAAGAGAAAAAGGATGATGATAATTTGAATAAAATCTATGATCTATATGTCAAAACTAATTATGAATTGAAAAGTGGTTATATATTTTCTTGAGAACTTTTTTGAAACTGGGCTTTTATTTATACAAATAGTGTGTATTTTTACATATTTCATGTATAAATAGCATGCAATAAAATTTATCTAAAGTGTAAAACTTATTAATTTTGTCATATGTGTTTACTTGTGAAAACATATGCCCTTTTGTAATTGCTCCCCTATCTCCGAAATACACCCCCTCCATCACCAGTAAAACTGCTATCTACTTTTGTAATGATAATGTTTATTTTCCAGAATTTTGTGTAAATTTAATCATGTATGTACTCTATCTTACTGGCTTCTTTCACTCAGTATGATTATTTTCAAGTTCATCTCTGCTATAGTGTGTATCATTTTTTATTATTTTCATTGTTGTGTTATTCCATTTATGGATATGCTGTAGCTTATTTATGTATGCATCTGTTAATGGCCTTTTAATTTGTTTCTGATATTTTTCTATTGCAAATAAACCTATTATAAGCATTCATGTATAAGTATTTATTTGAATATGTGGTTTTATTTCTCTTCATTAAATAATTAGGAGTGGAATGATTGGACAGTATTGTAGGTATACATTTAGCTTTTGAAAGAACTTGTCAAAACTGCTTCCCAAAGTATTGTAACATTTTATAGCCCATCAAGAATTCTGTTTAGGTCACTAAATATGAAATGTCCGATTTTGAATCAAAGTTTAGTTTATTATATCTCAAACAAGAAGAAGCAGTACAATTAATCAAAGTATGCACCTAAACTATCAACACAGTTTAGCCATCTTAATGGTAGCTTACTGATGCCAGCAACAAAGAAGCTTGGAGAGCAAGTGGCAATGAAATTGTGAAAAGCATTTCCCCTAGCTTGTTGAGAATTGAACCTTTTTTTCTTGAAAGAAGTGGTCCAAAGCCTGGAAGAAGTGGTAGCCAGTTGGTGCAGGGTCTGGTGAAAACGGTAGATGACAGAGGTTTTCCAAGTCAGCTGCTATAGTTGGAGCAGTATTGTTTTTGTGACATGTAGTCTTGCAACAAGAATGGCCTGTCTCTATGGACCAATCTTGGCTGCTTGATCTTAAGCACCCTCATCATTTCATCCAATTGGTTGCATTTAACATCTGCTATAATTGATTGAACAGGTTTGAAGAAACTGTAGTGGATAATACTAGAGCTGAACCACCAAACAGATACCATTCGCTTTTTTTGATGAATATTAGCTTTTGGACTGTGTTTCGGCACTTCATCTTTATCCAACCACTGTGCCAAACACTACGATTGTCAAAAAGAATGTATTTTCATCACACACAACAATGCGATGTGGAAATGGTTTACCTTTATGTCATGACAGCAAAGAAAGGCAAGCTTCGAGAAGATTTTTCTTCTGATGCTCATTTAATTCATGTGGTACCCGTCTGTCCAGCTTCTTTACCTTGGTGATTTGTTTCAAATGAGTGAATATTTTTGGAATAATAATGTCAAATCTTGATGCTAATTCACATGTAGGTTGAGACGTATTTGTTTCCGCTGTAGCTTTCACCTCATCGTTATCCATCTTCGTCTTGGGTCACCCATAAGGCTTGTTTTCAAGATTAAAATCATCAGCATGGAACTTCTCAAATCATTGACATACTTTGTGTTCATTAGCCACATCCTTCCCAAACACTATGTTGATATTTGGAGCTGTCTGTGCTGCATTGGTTCCATGATGGAACTTATATTCAAAAATAACATGAATTTTTGACTTATCTATGGTTTCACAAAATTTACTCTACACAAAAATTCGGAAGATAATAACAAGCCAAAATGTACATTTGAAAGAATGAGTATGTACCTTCACAATAAAAAAAAGTGTCGAAGTGAAATGTCAGAAATATCGACTGTCAAACTTAATACTTAAGGAAATCAGGCATTCAATACTTAATAATCTAATAATTCCTTTATATCTTCACAACACCTGGTGAGCATATTAAATTAGTGCAGCGACCATGGAAAATATTATAGAGGTTCCTCAAAAAACTAAAAAAGGAACTGTCATAATCCAGCAATCCCGCTGTTGGGTACATATCCAAAAGAAATGAAAGCAGTATATTGAAGAGATGTGTGAATTTCCATATTTATTGCAGCACTATACACAATAGCCAAGATATGAAATCAAACTAAGTGTCCATCCATGGATGAATGGGTAAAGAAAATGCAATGAAATATTATTCAGCCACAAAAAAGATTGAAAGGCTGCCAATAGCAGCACCATGGATGGAAATAGAGAACATTATGTTAAGTGAAAGAAGCCAGGCACAGAAAGACAAATATTATGTCCTTACTCATGTGGATGCTAAAAAAAAATTAATCTTGTGCATGTAGTGAATGGAATGCTGGTTAGCAGAGGTTGGGAAAGGTAGTGGGGAAGATGAAGAACAGATAGTCAATGGTTACAAAAATACATATCGATGCAAGGAATAAGATCTAGTAGTGTTTGACAGCGCAATAGGGAGACTATAGTAAACAATAATTCAGTGTATATTTCAAAATAATTAGAGTAGATTTGGAATGCTCCTAACACAAAAAATGATAAATATTTATCAGGTGTTGGATATACCAATAACCCAGTTTAAACATTACACATTATATACTTGTATCAAATATTGCATAAACCCCATAAATATGTACAATTGTTATTTATGCATAAAAATTAAAAGCAAAAAAGGAGGGCAGGAAAAGAAAAAAAAACATGCAATATAGTATGAAGTCTGGTAAAGTGATGTCTCCCAATTTGTTCTTTTTGTTTAATGTTGCTTTGGCAGCTCAAAGTCTTTTCTGGTTCCACATGAAGCATAGAATTATTTTTTCTAGATCTGCAAAAAGTGACATTGGTATTTTAAAGGGGATTGCATTGAATCTGTAAGTCACTTTCGGTAGTATGGACATTTTAACAATGTTGATTCTGCTAATCCATGAGCATGTTTTTCCATTTGTTTACATCCTCTGTGATTTCCTTCCTCAGTGTTTCATAGTTCCTCCCGTAAAGGTCTTTCCCTTCCTAGGTTAAATATATTCCTAGATGTTTTTTTGTCTTTGCTGCCATTGCGAAAGTTATTGAGTCTTTGATTTGATTCTCAGGTTGACTATTGTTGGCATATAGGAATGCTACTGATTTGTGTGTATTGATTTTGTAACCTGAGACTTTGGTGAATTTATTTATCAATACCGGGAGGCTCTTGGCAGAATTTTTGGGGTTGTCTAGATATAAGATTATATCACCAGCAAAAAATCAGACAAAAACATACAATGGGGAAAAGAATCCCTATCCAATAAATGATGCTAGGAAAATTGGATAGCCACATATAGAAGATTGAAACAGGATCAGCACCTCTCATCACTGACAAAAATTAATTCACAATGGATAACAGACTTAAACATAAGTCATGAAACTAAAAGAATTCTGGAAGAAGAGGTTGGAAAAACTCTCATAGATATTGGCCTAGGCAAAGAATTTATGAAGAAGATCTCGAAGGCAATCACAACAACAGCAAAAATAAATACATGCGACCTGATTAAATTAAAAAGTTTCTGCACAGCCAAGGAAACAATCAATAGAGCAAATAGATAACCTGTAGAATGGCAGAAAATATTTGCATGCTATACATTCAATAAAAGACTAGTAACTAGAATCTACAAAAAACTCAGGCAAATCAGCAAGAAAATATCAAATGACTCCATTAAAAAGTGGGAAAAAAACATGAACAGAAGCTTTCAAAAGAAGATAGAGTAATGCCCAATAAACATATGAAAAAAAATGCTCAATGTTTCTAATCATGAGGGAAATGCAAATCAAAACCACAATTAGATATCACCTAACTGAGTGAGAATGGCTTTTATCCAAAAGTCCCAAAACAACAGATGCTGGCATGGATGCGGAGACAAAAGGAACACATATACACTGTTGTTTGGACTGGAAACTAGTACAACCTCTATGGAAAGCAGTATGGAGATATCTCAACAAACTAAAAGTAGACCTCCCATTTGATTCAGCACTCCCACTGCTATTTGCCTAAAAGAAAAAAAATACATTTTATAAAAAAAGACACTTGCACTCAAATGTTTATAAGATTACAATTCATAATCACAAAGATGTGGAACCAACCCAAGTGTCCATCAATACATGAGTGGATTAATACCTTGTGTAACAATCTGGGTGGAACTGGAGACCATCCTTTTAAGTGATGTATTGCAAGAATGGAAAAACAAACACCCCGTGTACTCACTATTAAATTGGAACTAAATGATCAATACTCATGTATACATAAGGTAGTAAAATTTGATGGAAGTCAAGCAGGTGGTGGGGGAGCAAGGGATGGGTAAATTTACACCTTATGGGTACAATGCACACTGTCTGGGTGACAGACACATTTGTAACTTTGACTCAAACTATAAAAAGGTAATTCATGTAACCAAAATGTTTGTACCCCCATAATATTCTGAAATTAAAAAAAAAAAAACAACACAATGAGTCTTTAAATTTTCTCATAGGTGGTCACTGGTTGTTCATGATTTTAATTAGCAGCTTGCTGATAATTAAAGATGTGAATTTTTTTCATGTGCTAATTTTTCATTCTTTAGTGAAATATCTGCTTAAATATTTTATCTTTTATTTAAGTGTGTTGATATTTTTTATTATTGGGTTTCACAGATCTTCATGTATTCTAATTAAAGTTATTTATCAGAAGTTTGATTTTTAAATATTTTCTCCAAATATGTAGCTTGTTTTTTCATTAACTTAACAGTATTTTTTCAAAATCAGACAATATTAAAGAAGAAGAATTTCAATTTAGATGAAGAATAATTTATCAAGCTATTATTCCATGAATTGCGGCTTTGATATTGCTCAAAATCACAAAGAAATTTTATAATAAACAAAGATACTTATCCTTCGATTTTTATGGATTTAGATTTTATGCTTAGACATAAAATAAATGATCCATTATTTTTCTCTAATTTTAATATATTTTGTGGTATGTCAATAAGTGAAACAATTCCATTTTTATTTTAATGCATACCTGATTTTTCAGCACCATTTGGCTAAAAATCCTATCTTTTTTTTCTGTAAAATGTCTTTATATGTCTTTATACCTTTGTTGAAAATCACCTGTTTATATTTGTGGTTCTATTTCTGGACTCTTCATTGTGTTTCATTGACCTATTTTCCTTTCTTGATGCCAACACCACATTGTTTTGATTACTGTTGTTTTATAATGTCTTGAAATCAGTTAATATTAGTCCTGAAATTTTGTTCTCTTTCTCAAAGTTGTTTTAGCTATTATAGGACCTTGCCATTTTCCATATGAAATATATAATTACCCTGTAAATTTCTACAAAAAGTTGGCTGGCACTTTGATTAGAAGTTTATTGGATTTATAGATCAATTTCCATATAATCGATACCTTAACAATATTGAGTCTTCTGACTCACGAACAAAACATATCTCTTCATTTATTTAGGTCTTTAAACACTGTCAGCAATGGATTGTAGAATCTAGCGTACAAAGATTTTACAAATTTTTTTAGAATAATCTCACATATTTTTGAGGTTATTGTAATAATATGCTATTTTAAATTTTAATGGGCATTTTATTTTAGAATAATTTTAGATTTACAGACTAATTGTGAAGATAATACAGAGTTACCGTACACTCTGTGACAAGTGTCTCCTATTATTCTCATCTTACATAAGTATATTCCATTAGGCAAAATTAATGAGCCAATATGATACATGATTATTAGCTAAAGTTCATACTCTATACTATATTCTTCAGTTTTTACCAGATGCACTTTTGTTCTTTGCTCGCATCCAAGATATTACATTACATGTAGTCATCTTGTCTGTGTAGTCTACTCTTACTCTTGGCTGGAACAATATATCAGACTTTGCTTGTCTTTGATTAACTTGACAGTTTTGAGGACTACTGGTCAGGTGTTTTGGTGGAATATCCCTCAGTTAGGGCTTGTCTGATGGTTTTTTCACTATTAATCTGAAGTTATATAGTTTTTTTAAAATTTATTTTTAGTTTTTCTTTTTTAAATTTCAGAATATTATGAGATGGGAGTTATAGGTTTTTGAGAGAAAGATCACAGAGGTAAAGTGCCATTCTCATTATGAATCACAGGTATGTACTGTTAACATGACTTATCTCAGTTGATGCTGACTTTGATCACCTGGCTGAATTAGCATTTGTCAGATTTCTTCACCATGAAGAAGTAAGATGTGGGAGTTATGAGCCACCTCCTTAATTGCAGAGAATCTATGTACATAAACTGGAATTCTTCTGCATGAAGGATATATCCACTTATGTATTTACATATTTATTTTGATTATTTATTTATATCACTATGGATTCATAAACATTTATTTTATATTTTGGGTTATAATAAAATATCATATCTATTATATTGATCAAATTATTCCTACTCCGACCACTGGGGACTCTTCCAGTTGGATGGCATGTCCCTTTGGCATATAATATACACATCATTTTTTGTTTTGGACACTTTCTTATGACTGGCTATAAGATGTTACAGGCTCATCTTGTCTATTCCCTGCCTTAGTCTTAGAATCAGTCATTTCTCTAAAAATTCCCAATTCCCTTTATTAGTGATGAGATTAGAAACCAAAATCTGGGTGCTAGGGAAGCTCATTGTTAGTGAACTGTTATTACTACTACTGGTCTATTTCCTCCCAGTGAAAGGAAATATATGCAGGTATATTGACCTGTTTATACACACACACACACACACACACACACACACACACACACACACACACACATTTGAGAATATTTCTTTACATTCATCTGTAACTATATTAACCTAAACATGAGCTCATACTGATGTCTTTCAAATCTAATCTAAGACCACCTGGTTCACTGTCAACTTTTTCCTTACTTGTAACTTCCCACTTTAACATGAGAAGCCTGGCTGCCATATTAATGCTTAACTCTTTAATGGTATGGTTTCAGAACTGTTAAACCATATATACATGGGAAGCAATGTTATAAGTAATTACAATGCCTATGCACAACTCCTTAATCCTTTCTGCCTTTAATTTTGAAGACTCCACTACTTCCCAAATTTACTTAGGTCAACATTTTTTCCTTCATTCTTTTTAGTGAGATTTTTTTTCGTACATTTTTAGCAGTTCGATATTTTCTTTAATAGGTTGTATTCCATCCTGGGATTCCCCAACCTCTTAAGTGGTTTTAAAAATTTTGCATAGATTACTTCATTCTTTATAAAGTCTAAAGATTTTGATAGATTCACAGTGTTATTTACACACCATCACAATATCACACAGAATAGTTTCACAAATTTAAAAAGTCCCCTGTTATTCACATTTTCAAACCGCCCTCCCCCAGATAGCTACAAACTGTTGTCCATTTACTGTTTCTATAGTTTTACTCTGACAGAATGTTATACGAACGCAATGACACAGTTTGCAATCTTTTCAGAATGACATCTTTCATATGCATTTGAGATTCATCTGTATCTTTGCATAACTTTATAATTCATTTCTTTTGATAAGGGAATAGTATTTCATTATATGGACATAACACTGTTTATGCATTCACCAATTGAGAGATATCTTATGTGCTTTCAGTTTGTAGAGGTAATTAATAAAGCTATTATAAAGATTCACATTCAGGTTTTTGTGTGGACATACATTTCCAACTCAGTTTAGTAAATACTTAGGAACATAATTAATGAATCATGTGGTAAGAGTATGTTTAAATTTATAAAAAATCTGCTGAAATTTCTTCCAATGTGTACGTACAATTGTGCATTCCCACCAGAAATGATTGAGAATTTTTGTTATTTCTCATCTTCGCCAGCAACAGGAATGTTCAATATTTTAGATTTTAGCCATCCTAATAGATATGTAATGATATCTCATTGTACTTTTAATTTTCATTTCTCTGATGGAAAAATATTTTGATCATCTATTGATATTTTATTTGCCATCTGTATATCTTCTTTCTTGAAGTGTTTGTTTAGATTTTTGATAACATTTAATTTGATTGTTCATTTTCTTATTATGAGTTGTAAGAGTTCTTTGCACATTTTGGATAAAAGTTTTTTATCAAATATGTTTTGCAAATATTTTTCTCCCAGTATGTGACTTATCTTTTCATTCTCTTAATGATGTCTGTTACCAAGAAAAAAGTTTTAATTATGGTGAAGTTTAAATTATAAATTTATTTCTTTCATTGATCATACTTTGGTGTTGTATTTAAAAATTCACCTCCAAACCAAAGGTCATGCAGGTTTCTCCTAAAATTTCTGCTAAAAGTTTTATAGATTTTCATTTTATATTTAGACCTGTGATCCATTTTGAATTAAGTTTTTCAAATTTTGTTTAAGATGTTTGGTTTGTGTCTAGGTTTATTATTAATTAATGGGCATCTAAATATTCCAAAAATCTATTCTTAATCAAATTAATTGCTTTTGTGTCTTTATAAAAATCAGATACTATATTCATATGCATCTATACCAAAGCTGTCTTTTCTATTATCTTCCTCTACGTGTCTATTCTTTTTATCAATTCCATGCTGTCTTCATTTTTTTTTTTTTTTTTTTTTTGGAGACAGAATCTCACTCTGTTGCCCTGGCTAGAGTGAGTGCCATGGCGTTAGCCTAGCTCACAGGAACCTCAAACTCCTGGGCTCAAGCGATCCTTCTGCCTCAGCCTCCTGAGTAGCTGGGACTATAGGCATGTGCCACCATGCCCGGCTAATTTTTTCTATATATTTTTAGTTGTCCAGCTAATTTCTTTCTATTTTTTTAATCGGCTTCCCAGAGTGCTAGGATTTCAGGCGTGAGCCACTGCGCCCGGCCCCATGCTGTCTTCAATGATACAACTTTATAAGGGTGTGAGTCCTCTAATTTTGTTCTTCAGTGTTGTGTTGGCTATTCTATGCCTTTCATCTCCTTATGTAAATTGTAGAATCATTTTGTAAGCATCTACCAAGAATCCTGTAGGAATTTTGACTAGAATTACATTAAATCCATTGAGCAAGTTGGGAAGAAATGACTGCTTAATAATAGTTTGTCTTACAGTTGATGATCTCAGAATATCTTTTCATTTATTTAGACCATTTTAGATATTTTCTCATCAGAGTTTTGTAGTTTTCCACATATAGACTTTGTATAAATTATTTTAGACTTATACCTAAGTATTTCCTTTTTTTCAATATACTTATAAATTTTATTTCAAAATCTCATGTATAAAATTAATCAATTTTTGTATAATGAACTTGTATCCTGTAACCTTGCTATTCTCATTATTAGTTCTGTGAGTTGGTTTTTCCATTCTTTGTTTTTTTTTTTTTTCTACACAAATAATGTTAGCTGAAAAAAAAAAAAAAGTTGTATTCTTCCTTTGCAAACCACATACCACTTATTTTATTTTCTTATCCTATTACACTACCTTGAATTTCCAGAACAAAGGTGAGTAGCAGTGGTGAGAAAGGGCATTCTTGTCTTGTTTCTAATCTTATGGGAACAGCATCTAATCTTTCACTTTTAAATATGAACTTAGGTATTATATTTTGTATATATTAATATTTAGGTAATGGTGAAAAATTGTCTGTATTTCTAATCTGCTAAGAGTTTTCTGGTTGTTTATTTAAGCACAAATAGGTATTGAATCAAATGTCAGAATATGTGATTATATTATTTTTCTTATTTATCTTGTTGCTATGGTAGGTAATACTTACTAATTTTCAAATGTTGAACCAGCCATGCATACCTGGAATAAACCCACTTGGTTTTGATGGAATGAAATTTATTTAACTTAATTTCTTTCTTCCTTTATTTTTTTTTCTCTTTTTGTTTAGATTTAAGTTTCTAACTATATTATTTTCCTTCTGCTTAATGGACTTCTTTTAATAATTATTGCAGGCTTTTCCATTGAAAATAAATTCCCTGGTTTTTGTCTAGGAAATATTTCTCCACCATTTCAAAGGCTTATTTTACTGGGTAGAAATTTCTAGATTTGTGAGTTTGTTTTTTTTCCCCCTTTCAACATTTTAAATACTTTACTTCACTTTCAATTTGCTTGTATGATCTGAGAAGAAGTTCACTCTAATTCTTATCATTTTTCCTCTACAGGTAAAATGTTCCCCCATCCCAGCTTTTATTCAAGATTTTCTTTTTGCCTTTTTGTTTTTCCACAATTGGAATATGATACACCCAGGTGTGGGTTGAATTTTGACATTAATAACATCTGGTGTATTTTTGAGCTTTCTGGATCTGTGGTTTGATTTCTGTCACTGATTTTGGAAAATTCACAGCCATAATTATTTCAAAGATTATTTATGTTTGTAATTTCATTCTTCTTCATGTATTGCTGTTGTGCAATTTTGAAATTGTCCCACAGCTCTTGGATGATTTGTTTTGTTTTGTTTGTTTGCCCATTTCATTTTGTGAAGTTTAGGAACACAAGTTAAGTGGGAACCCTAAGTTCAAGATAGAAATCTGCCAAAAGAAAATTTTCACTGCCTCATCACATACACAATTTAACTTCTTGAATGTTAAGGTTGCAATAACTCGGTCTACTTCTCTATAAATAACTAATTATACTCTTATTTCATAGTTTCTAGTTATACCAATAGTCAAATATATCTGATTAATCTCACAGCTTAGAAATTTGTTGTAAACTGTTGCCAATAAAGGAAAAAAGTAGTCAACATAAGAAAAAAAAGAAAGAATAAGACATTTTACTAGAGTGTAAAATGCTTCTGGATTTAAGAAGGGAGAAATTAAGAGATGGAAACATTCTGAGTTAAAAAAAATGCAACAATTTTTTAAATAGAATTAAAGTAGTCCCCTTGAAATACATTCCAAGACCCTCAGTGATTTCTGGAATTCACAGATAATACCAAGCCCTATATATATTATGAATGAATTTCTTTTACTTCTTCACGATTTTACATGTAAGAGATTCATTCTTTCTATAGATCTTTGCAAAATCAGTATATGACTTTGTTTCTTTCCTTAAGTCAAGAACTCTCAACTTTCCACTGAAAGGAAGTACTTATTGGCTTCTCTTTGGCATATCTGAATTAAGAGTATCACTACTCTTGTGCTTTAGGACCATTAGTAAGTAAAATAAGGGTAACTTGAACAGAAACACTGCAATACTGGAACAGTTGATCTGATAACCTGGATGGCTGATCAGTGACAGGGAGCTTCTGTAACATGGAAATGCTAGACAAAGAGATGATCTATGTCCAGGGTGGGATGGATGGAGCAGAACAACATAGGATGGCACAAGACTTCATCATCCTATTCAGAATGCTGTGCAATTTAAAACTATTGAATTGCTTACTTCTGGAAATTTCCATATAATATTTTTGGACTACAATTGACCACAGCTAATTGAAACAGTACAAAGTTAAACCATGGATGAGAGGGGGTTACAGTATTGTGTTTGTTTCTAAGGTTTCCATAACAAAATACCACATCCTAAGTGATCTAAACAACAGAAATTTATTTTCTCACAATTCTGGATGGAGGCTGGAAGTTTCAGATTGAGATGCTGACAGGCTAGGTAGTTTGCTAGGTGTTTTATTCTGTGGATACTTCTGTTTCTCAGATTATAAGAGTCATGAATCCAGACCTGAGGAAAGACATGAAGAAAAATCTTGGAGAGCAGCTCTGTCTGGGATTGCTATTTTCTCTTCTGATCCATACGACATTTCTCTTTTATACTCCAGATGACAATGACATGTGATTTTATTAGTTTGCATCTCTTGTCTTCCTGTAAATATAAACTACCATGACTTATATCGAGGTTGCAGCCATGCAGCTTTCCTAGTGGTCTATGAGGTTTTGCTTGTGCCTAAAGAAAAAAACAACCAAAACAAAACCTCATCCCCATTTCAAAACATATGTTCTATTAAGTTCAGCTGAGTTATTATCAACAGATAGTGAAAATTCACGGTCACTTACTGAGCAGTGGAATAGAATATTTACTAAATTGACTACTTTTTGATGCCACATTTTTTAAAAATTATATTTTTTAAGTTTATTTCTTGGAAGTAAGCATGGAGTGCCTTCATTGTTACTTCAATCCAACACAGTAACGGGCCTGGGAAAGAATTACAATATATTGCTAGTTGATTCTGAGTCCTGCAACATTTTTTTCCTGATAAGATCACTCACTAATATTTTATCCAACACTGAGAGATATATTTACTTGTGGAATTTTTTTTATTTCAGCATATTATGGGGGTACAGATGATTAGGTTACATGTGATGCCCTTGCCCTCCCTCCCCCCAAGTCCAAGCTTCAGGTGTGTCCATTCCCCAGGAGGTGCGCATCACACTCATTGTTTGTGCGTATGCCCATCCTCTCCTCCCCCCCCCGCCCAACATCTAATAAATGTTATTCTTATATGTGCACTTAAATGTTGATCAGCTAATACCAATTTGATGGTGAGTACATGTGGTGCTTGTTTTTCCATTCCTGGGATACCTCGTTTAGTAGAATGTGTTCCAACACTTTCCAGGAGTATACAAGAGGTGCTATATCACCATTGTTTCTTAAAGCTGAATAGTACTCCATGGTATACATATACCACAGTTTATTAACCCACTCATGTATTGATGGACTCTTGGGTTGTTTCCACATCTTTGCAATTGCGAATTGTGCTGCTATGAACATTCGAGTGCAGGCGTCTTTTTCATAGAGCGACTTTTGTTCTTAAGAAGACAGAATAATGGCCAAAAAACATATGAAGAACTGCTCAACATCTCTAACCATCAGGGAAATGCAAATCAAAACCACAATGAGATATCACCTATCTCCAGTGAGACTGGCCTTTATTAAAAAGACCCAAAACAATAAATGTTGGCGTGGATGCGGAGAGGTAGGAACACTCATACACTGCTGGTGGGACTGCAAATTAGTGCAACCTCTGTGGAAAGCAATATGGAGATACCTTAAAGAGATACAAGTAGAACTACCATTTGATCCAGCAATCCCATTACTGGGCATCTACTTGTGGAATTTTTAAAAATGTTATTTCCAGCAAAAGAACAAGCATCATTTTTTTTTGTTTGTTTGTTTTTAAGTTTCATAACTGGAATAATTTTCTTCATGAAAGTAAGAAGGTTTATATCATAAACCTGATTTTTCTCTCCTGTATCCTGAGTAGAAATTGGAATTGTCCCATTGACTGTGATAGTTATTTACCATTGATTTTCGAGGGCAATCTGACAGCTATTCACACTGTTAGAGTGGATTCTAATTTAGGGTTAACAATCTGAAAAGATTCACATGAATAGATTGATAATCCAAGTCAGGTGAATCCTCCAACAGGTATTATGGCTCCTGTCACCTGGCTGTCGTTTAGCAGTGACACCTAAATATTTGGAAGGATTGCTGGGTTAAATCAGGAAAGTCTTAAGGTGCAGAAAATTTTTGTTTTAATGTAAAGTTCCTAGACTAGGTCTTATCTACTAAAGACAAACACACAAACAAAAGCGAGAAAGGTGTGTTTTCCTAATTTAGCAATTTAACTACATCCATTTTAGCAGCAATATTAACTTGACATCAAGTCATAGAACATCAGAATAAGTATTTTATTGGCCTAATACCAAAGGTAGAACTTGATGGAATGCGGATGGAGAATTGGAGGGGATGGCCTTTGGCAGGTATGAAGCTAAAAGGAGATGAAGTAAGAGAAATCTCCTTCCAAATTTTAATATCGAATGTGCCACTTTGGGGAATTTTCCATGTTTTATTATAGTATTATCTTGTGGCATACCCTCCAGATGGCATCTCTTTAGCAAGGCAAATATTACAGTTTAAATGTTCAGTTCAAATAGAGGCCCTTTGATGTGATACCATCTACCTTTTACCTGTAGAGTAAAGGTAACATTTCTAATGGTAATCTGTTCCTACTGTGTTGGAGGAAAGGTTTTATCAATGGGTCAGCAGAACAGAGAAAACAGCAGATAAAGTTTGCCACAGAGTTTTTCATTCTTCTGCCCGCATAAAGTTTGGACTGGTTCTCTGATTCCAGAGACATGAGGGCATATTCTTGAAAGGGAAGCATGGCTTTGAGAGATCATGCTCTTCTAAAGGCTTCAAGGAATCACACAGGAATCACACAGAGATGCTCTTAACAGTTCATATCATAAGATTTGAGATTATGAAGATTAAGAAAATCCCAGTGAAGTCAGACTTCAGTATTCAGAAGTTGGGAGCAAGATATGCCAGAGGGGGTCTTTGAATGTGCAACAGATCCCAACCAGCTCAGTAATCCTGAAATGAAATTCAAATCTGATTATGGCCCAATCAACATTGTTACAAATAGTCTTCATTCAACCTTGTTCCATTGTGATGGCAACTTGAAGAGCCTGGGCACTCCTATGTCTTTCCAGAGCTACTGAGGCTTTTCCTAACTGCTGTGCTGTTTGATTCTAGAACATTGACAATTCATTTTTGACACAGTACCTAGAACGACTATTAAAAAGGGAATATTAGGCTTTGTAACTCTACAGTGAGAAAAAAATTAGTGCTTCCCACTGCTTGAAGAACAAATGCTTACTCCTTGCAGTGGCTTAGATAGCAGGAGACTACCCCTTGATGGGAGGGAGGGTGTGGTCCCCACACCAGCCACAAGGGTGAATTCACGATAAATCTTTACTAGTCATGACAATCTCTTTTCCTTAGGCACGTGACCAAATTATGGTGAATGCAATCTACAGGAAGGTGTCTTGGGCAGTATTTAGAAACATATATAAAACACACTATTGCTTCAAAAAGAGGAAGGCTTTCATTTTTCTGTTCTTTGTCACTGACCCAAGTGCAGCAGCCATCTTGCAACCATGAGAAGAAAGGCCAACTTGCCAAGCCTGATAGAACACAAAGATGAAGCATGGGTTATTCATGACACTGTGGAGCTGCTGAGCCAATATTAGACATCTTTTCTCTGGACACATGTGAAAAAAAAAAAATACCTCTGGCAACAGTCCTCTGAATTGTATTTTCTGTAACTTTTAGGTTCACTCATTCCAAACTGACACTTGTCTTCCGGAGTTATTGTGAAGACAGAGGAAGTTACTCTCACTCACTGTTTTCCACATGGCAGGAAAATCAGCCACACATTTTTACTTAGAAATCTGTGGAATACATGTAAACAATGAATACAGGTTACAGACTTAATTACAAATAGTATACTACTTTATGATTTTATATAATATATATCAATTATTACTTCTTGTGAATTATGAAATCACTCCAGTTTTCCAGAAGTTATTCCAGAAAGAGCAGCAAGAATTTTAGGCCTTCTTGGGGTCTCTTCCTTTTTATCCCTGAAGAAGATTATTGGCTCCTTCCTGCAATTATTAGTTACTGAGAAAAGGGCTATTGTAAAGAAAGTTCGCCAGCAAGGTGACAAATTAATATGCCAAGTAGTTATTAACTTTAGTATGTATGCTAATGCATAACAAGGAGCATCAACCCTCCCCCATCCAGTTAATGATTAAACGTACTGTGTCAGCACCATGTTGAGAAACACTGTGGCCCTGAGACTTTAATTAAGGAATGTTGGAGAATACTGTAATTCAGTGAACATAATTTTAGGCAAATTCATGATGATACCCTTATTATAAATGGAGTTCTTTCACAACTACTTCTGGAGCAATGCTCTTATGCTTTCAAAATCTGTCTGTTGCTTAATGAGTCACCGCATTCTCATCTCTAAGTCTGGGAAAGCAACCTAACCTAGGTGCTTATGCCTTAAGCTGCCCATTATTGTAATTTCCTGATTTTGTTTTGTCATCTCCATCAATAGATATTAAATTACGGCATGTACATTTTCTCCTCTTCACATACTTTTATTAAGAAAACATGCATTGCAGAAGAACGTGATTATTACATGTGTGAACATTTTTACAAATGGATTGTAAAAGAGAATGGTACAATATTCATGGGAATTGTTAATACTTCTCTAAATCTATTTGACCCATTTTTCTTCATTTCTTTTTTATGCTATTCACATTTTGTGCATCCTCTATGAAGGAGAATATTTTGTGATGGCAAGAACAAACTGAAATGACAGACAGATAATAAGGTAAGTTAACTATGTATGCAGAAATGAATCTAAATGTCATCTGCAATTAACTTTCTCCACCAAGTGAACTAACATGATTTTGAATTGTGTTCTTACGGAAACATATATTAAAGAGAGCTAATTATTTAACACTGACCTGGTTAGGAAAACATTTGGAAAATTCCAGGTTTTTCTTTCACAGTGGATAGAAAATTTTCTTCAATGTACCACTGTTGAATTAGAATTCATGTCAGGCTGTTTTGGTCTCTGGCTGCAATTTGATATAGTTCTATGGCACTCTTATTGATTTATCTTGCTCGAAGCTATTAAAAACTATAGACTCCCAAATGTTCTGGGAGAAATCAAATTGGAAAGGTGGAGTCTTAGTTCAGCGGTTAAAAAGCAGTTTTGACTAGTAATTTTTATTATGCTTTCTTTGCTCAAAGCAAACATTGTAAAATCTGCTAATGGATGTCATTTATTGATGGAACTGATAAAAGAAGTGATAGTTTTGTGCTTTTCTTGTAGTTTTTGGTAGTGATTTTTAACTTCAGTTTTCATCAGCTTCCTTTCAAAATACCAGCTATAGGGGTTGGTGTTTTCTGCTCAATTCTTTCTAACCAGAAGCAAACAGATTAGTTCCAACCCTGATTAGGCTTATTTCTAATATGAAAAAAATATTGACTAAGATAATTTATCAGATGCAAATATGTATTTTGTTAACATATATGCATTTGTATATATTATTTTATAGCTTTGGTATTATTGTTTTTGCCTTTATTTTTAACCCTTGGGGTTGTGTGAGTTTTCCTATAATGAGAAAACAGCAAGGTTTTTTTCAAAACAGCTTTTTAGATAAAGTACATATCAGCCATAATCTGTGTTATATCACCATATATGTTACTATAATCTTTCATATAAGCAATTGCAATTTCTTTACTGCACATTTTCTATGTCAATACTGCTATGGTAAATAGCTTGCCTGTGTTCATTCTCACCACAGTTAGATGGCTCTGTTTTCTTATTCACTTCTATCTGGCTACTAAGGCCATGCAATATTGATAACCACCACAGGATTCTGATCTAGTAAATAAAATTCGCTTCTACAGTTAGTTTTAGTTTTAAAAGGGCATATTTATTCTACCTGCCACTAAAGAATCTTAAAAATCGTTTTTGCTTTGTTTTCAGTTTTGTGTTTGTAATGTGACTCCTCATTCATCTGTAAATAGTGGTAGGATAAATAGACAGATTGATATGCACTGAAGTTTCTTAGTATCATTCCACACCCAACCAAAAATGTGTTTAATAAAGAAACACCCAAAATGAAATAAGAAAATTCAGTACTGTGATGTTTCCATTTAATTGAATAATTAAACATGATTTTTATATCACCTGGTGTTTTTTTGGTTTTGGTTTTGTTTTTGCTATTTTGAGGCGGGGTCTTGCTCTGTCGCCCAGGCTGGAATGCAGTAGTGCGATCATAATTCACTGCAGCCTCAAACTCCTGCCTCATCCTCTAGAGTAGCAGGAACTACGGATGTGTGCCACTGAGCTTAGATAATTTTTTTATTTTTTGTAGAGACAAAGTCTTGCTATATTACTTGGGCTGGTCACAAACTCCTGGCCTCAAGAGATCCTCCCACCCCACATCAGGTATTTTAAAGTGTCTATTTTGTGAAGGATGCTGTAATGGTTAAGTCTTAAGTAAAAAAGATAATTTAACAATTCCAAACACACACTGAGTAAAGATATCCTGATTTTTTTAATCTGTCAATCTCTCCTACATCTTTGACCCTCATCAAATCATAATACATTCTATATATACAGAGTTAATAACTAAATTACACTCTATTAAAAATGTAGGGTGAAGAGCAAATGTGTCCTTAAGAAATATACCGATTATAAAAATTTATAACATTTTATTGTTTAATCTTCTCATCTGCTACAATAGAAAAAGTAGTCAAAGTTCATAAAAGTCTACTTTGCTCCTTATAAAATATGATGTATGGATGCATTTATTACTAATATTTCAAAATTGGATGAGATACTATCTTGCTCAATAGTTCAGTGACTGCAAAGGTGTCAATATGGCTACAGTGCTGTGAGACAGACTTGCTATTAATTCTGATGTGTTACATTTTAGGGATAAGGAGATGTACTGAGGGATAAGTCAGATGGGCTAATTAAAACTTTATTCTGTGTAAAAGAAAAAGAATAAAAGTATAAACACTCTACAGTCTTTGGTGTTATTTTCTGACAGTGTGAATATAACCTCAGACACTAGTTTAAATGCCAAAAGAATTATATGTGTAACCACACAAACACACACACACACACTGTGCAACTTGTAACTTGGGAGAAAGACAAAATTTGCTTTCAATAGACATTTGTATACTGACCTTTGATTTAGACATGCAGAGGTAGCAAGACAGGTTAGCTTAAAGCCGCAATCCAGCATATTTCTAAACATGATGTGCCATTTATGTTCAAAGTGATGTGTATGGAATCAATTAGGAGAAACAAGTGAGTTCTAAGACAAACATTTAAAAAGCTACAGAGTTGCTTAGTAACCTGATGTTGTACTTCATTTCCCAAAAGAGCTGTAAAGCTGTCAGAGTTGGTAATGGAGCACTCCAGAAATGAATCAAGTCTCATGTGCTCTGACAGGAACATACTGGTATTAAATATGCTAGCCCCCACTGTCAGAAGTTGTACATATGTGCTTAGCAATACATGAAGCAGGAGAGTGATCAGGGAATACGAATTCAACTTGTGTTTCGACATAAAAATCTTGTTTATTTTCTTTACATACATTGTGTTGCCACAAATCAGTACGAAGTGCATCTACCATTACTCTAGGGAAAACATTCATTCTGCAGTATCGCTTGCCATTCACTTGGCTCCTCTCTGGCAGAACTTGCTATATGCAGTCTACACTTCAAATGCTTTGCATCCTAGGATTTCACACATGAAGTCATAAGCAGTGCTTATGGCTTCCTTGACATTGTGCAGGAAGCCATCCATCCACTCATATAAATAGTATTCTTATATAGAAACCGTATTTATTGGTACTTTAAATACTTTTAGTATCTCCTATGCAGACAAAACCAAGGCCCATTCACATAAACTAAATTATAAATATAACTAAAAAATATTACTTATGTGAATAAATAATTTTGACCTATAACAGCCTATATATATTTGTTTTAACTTTTTGAACTATTGATTTCTTATTTTAATATGTTATAGTAGAGAAAAAAATTATTGACAAGATGCCGGGGCATCTTTTCTAAATTGCAATAATTAGGATTTGAGAGTTCATAAGCTATCAAAGAAAAGAAAATAGAGATGCTTTAGCTGATTACCTTAATCAAGTAACAATTCAAATGACAATTCTTGATTTCTAAGTTAAAGATCTATAAAGTAGAAAATCCTCTATTGTCTCCTACTCATTTGTTTGACACATAACCATTAAATTATTAATTCTTATATCATCTTCATGAGATATATTGGGAACAATCATTATTTTCATTATTTATGGGTAGAAAATTTCATAAGTTTCTATAAATGTAGCTTTATAGGCTAACATGTGGCTAGATCTCAGTAAAATCATAAAGAATTATATGTAACATTTTATTAAAATATTTTATTGATATATATAATATAATTACGTGATTAATAATGAACACATTCCTTTAAAAATAAAATCAAAACTTTATTTAGCATATGTTCAACATCTCTGACAGTGTTTGGGCCTATTTCCAACAGATCATCATTATAAATTGTAAAACTAGAAATGTAACAATAATATACCTTTCACCAAGGCACATGAGATGAGGATATAGAACAATAATTTTAAATAATCCTTTAAAAAAGAGAGATAACAAAAGGAAGAGATCACAAGAGAATCACAAGTCACCAGTCTTCTCTAAGATTATTTCCATATAATGTTTTATACTATGATCATCCACGAAAACAAACAAAAAACCCTCAAAATTCAAGAGTTATAAAGTAACACAATACTGATTTTATTTTTATCATTTTTTGAACATCAAAACACACAAAGATAGCTATTGAAGTATTAATTACACACTAAAAAGACCAAGGTCATAGTGGTCCAACAGGCTGGAAATTATTATGATGTCATTATTGTCTCATTATAACTGTGATTTAAAAGCATGTTGTAGTATTATGCAGCCTATCAATAAACTCTGCAACTAGTTACAAATTTATGTATAATGGCTATTTTAAGTATTCACTTTGGCCCACTCTGGCCTCAGAGAGTGTATTCATGCAATCCATACGACCAGAATGAGGAGAAATTTCTTACAGAGAAGCACAAAAAAAGAAAGCACTCTGCTTACCATGTTTGTGCTGCCATAGCAAAATCCCTGAGACTGGGCAATTTATAAAGAACAGAAATTTATTTTCTCACACTTCTGGAGGTTGAGAAGTCCAAGGTCAAGGCACTGACAGGCAAGGCTGTCTTGTGAGGACTGCTGTCTGTTTTCAAGATGGTGCCTTATCACTGCATCTTCCACAGGGGAAGAATGCTCTGTTCTCACATGGTAGAATGCAGAAGCGTAAGAGAGCCCAATGATGCATAAAGTCTTTTATAAGGGCCTTGATCCCATTTCCAAGGGAGAGACCCTCATGGCCTAATCACTTCTCAAAGGCCATACCTCTTAATATAATACTATCACATTGGCAACACTTAAATTTTGGAAGAGACATATTCAGATCATAGCATACCCTTATCCATCTGTGAAGGCATAATCAATTCCCTGTCATGAAATGTGTACACATGATTTTCTGAGTCACAAGTTAGAGAATTGAAAGTTTAACTATATACTTTACTATAGCTAGGCTTAAAAAAATAAGTACCACAGTTTGTAGAATTAATTGTGAAGTTTGAAGGACTGGTCAGGTATCAGTCAACTGCTGAAAGAAAACAAACTGTTATATCTGCTGTCCTCTCTGTGTGCACGGTGACTTTGCCTCAGCCCAAACAAGAGGTAGATGTAGACTCTTTGATATTTATTTCCTTAAGAAATACAATCGCACTAGCATCTTGTCATATTTTTTTCTGCTGGAGATTAGAGTTTTTAATTCCACATTCCATAGGGCATAAATTTGCATATCTCTGGCAGATAAATTCTTTTCTCCAAATTTCTTCTCTGGGAATGTTCTCTCTCTTTTATTTTCTGGTTCTTCTACCATCAGCTGAAACATGGATAAGGGAGTTTAGTAGAGTTAAGACTTTGTTCTGGACTGTTTATCATATGGCCATCATGAAGCATTTTCACAAAAGTATTATCTGTTACATTTACAATGCACCTTAGCCTCACATAAAATATACTAAGATGGCATTATTTTTTATCCCATTTTACAAAGGTATGGACCATAGCTCAACAAGTTTAACATTTCTAAGGCCTCAGAACCAGTAATTATGGAGGCAAAATTTTGACTCATATCTACTAACATCTTAAGCATCCCTGTTATTTTACATTGGATATTTCTGTTTGGACCCCAACTCTGCTATCTAAATGATATGAACTTAGTTTTAATAAGCCACAATTTTCTTATCTTTGAATGACAACAGTTTCTAATTCATATAGATCTGTAGTGAGAATGTGAAGAACAATGTATATAAATAGTGAGCACAGTGCCTGGCAAAAAGCAAATTCTCAAATTTATTTTAACTATAACCATGGTGAAGTTTACCTTCAGAGTCAGCCACCACTAATGTTTTATAAAGCTCAGGGTGGGTGGGGGTGACAAAAGCCCGGTCTGTTTCCAACAGTTACCTCTGCTTTGTCCCAGTTATGTTTTATTTCTGCCAGAATGGTCTATGAAGAAATTAGAAATTTGAGGAGGTTAAGTGACTTCCATAAAGACATATAAGCGAGGGGAAAAGACTTTCCTAAAACCCAGATCCCTTCACTCATATGTCAGTTCACACAGAAGCACTTTACAAGCCTTGCATTCATTAATCATCCTAAATGACATGTTACATGTTAAGGAAAGCCTTGAAATGAATCACTAAATAAACAAAAAGATTATTGATAGCTTGGAATGCTTGATATATAGTAATTTTTTTCGAGAATTACAAGAGAAAGAAGAAAAGAGACATAAAAAACAGAATCACAGCTTTATGTGTTTTTTCTTAAATCTTTTTCTTATAAAGAGCTAACATAAAAGCCTGTGAAAAAGTGCAATAGGTAAGATAAAAATCAAAGAATTTACATTCTATAAATGTCACATATTTTTGGTATTGTACATTTATAAAATATAGATATGTTTATTCAATAAAGCAAAAGAGACAAATATAGCTTCAATGACTGAGCATAACTTTGTCATATTTGGGCATATAAAGAAATAATGTACCTAGAAAATTATATGAAAATATATTAGAAAAACATAGCTGCTCATCTAATAAAAATCAATTTAATTATTAATATGAGAATAGACTATAGAAGGTGAGGTGAAGAAAAAATAGCAATTCTATACACCTCCACATTTCAATAAATACTACTTCATAGACGCATTACCTTAATATTATTTTGAGTTTGGTGTTGTGTAGAGGAGGTCATAGGAAAACTAATTTCAGTTCAGCATTGTGATGTATTTTGTTCAATACCATTTATACACATAAAAAGCAAAACACAATAGGCATTTTTTCTATTAAAGTTAATTTTTTATATAAGATCATTAATACACTATGCAAATGAGAATCTCATGTGAAATAATTAGCAATGATTTTATTCTTAATATGAGGTCTCCATGGTTTCATGCATATCAAAAGTCATCAACATGGGTATGACATATTAAAATGCAGAGTCTTTTAAATCTAACATTAATTGGGATAATTATATGATTCATACACATTGAATTTGACTTGAATGAAAGCATATCATTTATATTTATTTTTAATATTTACAATATTAAATAGGTTTCAAACTTTTCTAAACACATAAGTATATGTTTACTTGCATGCTTTTATATGTAAAAATCTTATAAATACAAAGGTGTTTCCTATCTTGATATTCTAGAAAAAAATTCAATATTTTATTCCTGACCCAAATTCTCATATTAAGAATTTTGAGATTGTTAATTATGATAAACATACTGTTCCTCAGTGCGTGTGCATGTGTTTGTGTGTGAGAGAGACAATGTTGGTTGTGCTTCAAGTAAGTTTTCTCTTCTCTTTCTCTCTCTCTCACCCCTTCCCCCCTTGCATATTTACTTGTATTTATGTGTAAGGACTCCACATGTCATCTTATTTTAAAACAGAATTTTAATAATTTTGGTAATTGATAATTTGTTCCTTATTTATTAGAAATAAATATAGATACAAATGAATAATACAAATAAATATAAATTGTACTATAGAAAGCACCCACACAATTGGAAAACTTGTAGATGCTGGCATTAAGTTACTTAGAGTTTTGTTAACTTTGACAGTAGTACCAATTAGGAAGGAAAAAAAAAATATGTTAAGGTCAGGGTTCCAGAGAATCACCAAGTAGATCTCAGCCTATATACAATGCTATTTAACTTAGTCATATCTATGCTTTTCAAAAACAGTACTGTGTATTTATAATTTCTACAAAACAAAAAGCCATGACATTACCGGTTTTATAGATTTTAATCATTAGTTCCTGGTATGACAAACAAATTGTAAGGAAAACCTGAAATTTAAGTTCATTTATCAGTAATATCATCATGTCTCTATAATGTTAATGAAGTGTGGATAATAAAACATCCAGTTATTCTACTAGTTAAATAATCTATACCATGCTACTAAAGTAGGTCACATTTATAATTTTTTATAACAGTGAATTTTCTAGATGATTTTAATTTATTTTTTAGACTTTTTGGTATTTCTATAGTAATTTATCTTATTGGAATATTTTGAAAACAAACTGTCAAAGTTGTAAAATATTTATTATTTCTTATATTAGTTGAAGATATATAGCTTAACATATATATATATATATATATACACACACATTTGTATGATTGTAAAGATTCATTTGTTTGTTTTTGGTTTTTATATTATTAGGAAACTATCCCTAATGTTTGTTCTTATGCAGCTAATAAAATCAAAGGAAAAATATCTATACACTTATTACTTCTAACATGTACTTTCCAGTTGTTCTTTAGGTACTACTATAGTCTATTTGTTGTAGCTAACTCATATGTTTTTACATTTGGTCCTGTTTTTATTTTATATAGGCTACATAACTCAAAATACGTTTAGAACAAGACATCCATAAAGTATTTCCCACTTTAAGGTTGTTTCTTGTTCTTTTCCACACTATGTAGTATGTGTGTGACACAAACATAGAGAATATATGTGTTTCTAATATGAATTTTTCAAAAAGTGGTATATTAATGAATTGTTGGTTCAAATCTTTTGGAGGATTTTCCTAGTAGCAAATCAGATCATGAATTCAATCAACAACTTCTTAGTGGTCAGAGAACAAAACCTCATTGCATTCACCGGTGTAAGGAAACCAGAAAAAGATGAGTTAATACAATATCACCTTGATGAAACTTACCTCTGAAATTAGCATTGACTTCCAACAATTGGAATACACTCTGGAGATAACTGTCATGCAGTGTTGAAGATGGAAAGGACTCAAGTCTCCGTAGCCAAGTATGGAGGGTGGATTTTCTTCCTCGTCACTCTTTATTTCTCTCAGTGCACTTCTAATCTGTAATAATCTCAATCTTCTTCTCTCTCTCTCTCTCCCCCTCACCATTGTTTCTTTTGTGTGTATGTGTGCATGTGTAAGGACCATGTATGTTTTATTCCTCATATTAACTATATTAACTAGGAAGTAAATATTTGCTGAACAAATAAGCACAGACTGTGTGATTGTTGTGAAATATTTTGCCAGCAGAGATATTAATATACGGCAGATGTTACTGTTCCAGAATTGGTAGCTCTAAATAAATTATTTACTCCTAGAGTTATGTCGCCACAAAAAATATCATCAGATCATTTTCCGTGGTTCTAAGTAGATGCATTAATGTATGAGATAAATGATCATTGGGAAGAAATCTCAACATAAATCTTTATAACTATCTAATAAATAAGAAATATAATAAATACAATTGTAAATATTTTGCTAATTTTCCCATTAAAGCTAACAGAATTGAAAGGAAAAAGTTTATAATTGCAGTCTAAAATTTTTAAATTTCCAGCAAAATATGAAATGAGATTAATTTTAAGAACAATATTTGCACCCCATTATTCCTTTAATAATCACATAATTTTATCCATTATTATTTAGGTTGACCATTGCTTTAGAGTTTTCTACTTTGCAGAAATGTTGATAATAACTTTCTACCTAAACTTCCAGAAAAAGTGGCACTTGAAAAATCAACCAATAGATGGTGCTAACCATGGCATCTGCTAAAACACTGTCGAGTCTGTTAAAAGCTTGAGCTTTGTTGAAATGGATTTAGTCAGCTTTTAGTGAGTGTCATAATAACCTCAGTGTAATGCATATCTTAAATGAGCAGTCGTAGAATGTGTTCTAAAACCCATCAAGTTTTATTGGGAACCTGATAGGTTTTATTTCTGGCTGTACAGGTATAGTGAATCACAGGGAGTGTAGGAAAAAAGTTCAATGAGGATTCAACCTTGAATCTTTCTGCTCATTGGAAATCCCAATTAGGAATAAGACACATATATGAGATTTATATAGTGTCTTTTTCCCATAAGATTAAAGGTGACATATGCAGTGCCTCTTAAAATAAGCAACATCCTTTGAAAGGTGAACCATATCTCTGGACATAAGGGTAAGGATCAAAAAACTGGCTTGCTCAAATTAGTCCAATGCAAATGATCAGTTGAAATTATGAAATATTACCATAGGAGAAAGAAATAAGCTAATTAATTTAATAAAGATTGAAGACAGAATGTGGAGCTGCAGATCAATAGAAATTTGGAAAGGATTTAAAATGCCACTGTTCTATTCTCCCAGCCCTAGATATGATTCACTGTCATTCTCTAAATGCAGGGGTCCCCAAACTAGGGCGAGCTGTATAATTATTTCATTACATATTACAGTGTAATAATAATAGAAATAAAGTGCACAATAAATGTAATTCACTTAAATCATCCCGAAACCACCGCCAACCCTGATCTGCGGAAAAACTGTCTTCCATGAAAACGGTCGCTGGAGCCAAAAAGGTTGGGGACCGCTGCAGTCTAATACCTACGTGAATCAACTAGATTTTATATATCTTTGTAAGGAATTCTTATCCAAAAGTTAAATGATTTTGCACCAAATATTGCTTTTTTATAATATAGGAACACGTACCCTGAAAGTTGTGGCACCAGTTCTCGAGACCATTCTCTTAATTTTGAATAATGGAATCGACTCAATTTAGAATAAACTAAATCTCTTAAAGCAAGATTTTACAATTTAAATATCTTACATACCTTTCTTTATATACATGTGTAATTATCCAAGATCATATCTGGATATTTACGATATAGTAGAAAACACACATGCATACATTTCATATACATATATTAGCTTTCCTATCAGTGCAGAAAGCTTAAGGCAAAGAAACAAATTATGAAAAACTAATCCTTATATATTTTTTTCCTTTTAATGTTATCAACCATATTAGTATTCCAGATTTCATTGATTTCTCTGTGATTTTTAAAGGGACTTTTACATAGAAAGTTAGTATTTCTTCCCTTTAAAGTATGAGGGTTGTGAAATTTTGACTTAATGGGAAGATGTACCAAGATTTAGGGTAGCCACAGCTTTCTTAGTTCTGATGATGATACCCGGCTATACATGTAGAAATCAGTGGCAGTGGAAAGAGGACATGACAAGGATTAATCTTCCTTCCATCAGTTCAAACTGGTGAAACGTGGCAGCCATTCCTAGTTTATCCTTTATCTGACCTGTTAAGAAAAAAGAGTTCTTCTTGATGCAGTTTCCCGGAAATATGTAAGTTTGGAGTCAGGAAAACATCAGGGTGGAGAAACTGAAAAGAAGAATTATATCCTGTTTCTTAAGAGTATGTTCCCACCTAACGGGTACAGTGAACACTGTCTGAGTGACTGGCACACTTTTAACCCTGACTCAAGAACTACAAAAGCGATCCATGTAACTAAAAACACTTGTACCTCCATAATACTTTGAAAGTAAAAAAAGAAAAAAAAAAAAAAGAGCATGTTCTCTGCAACTATGTTATCTGTGGCACGAATCTTGCTTCTGCCAGAGATACTCTTGGCAAATTGCCTAATTTCCCTATGCTTTAGTTTTCTGTATCATTAAATAGAAATAATAATAATAATGCCCACTTCTTAGGGTTGTTGTAACAATTAAATGAGTTATTACGTATATAGGGCTTAGAATGATGTTGACTATATAATAGTTTATAACCTTAGAGCTTTGCTAATTACTAGTATATTTTTATGTTTTTTTCTATCAAAATCTTTAATGGACAGGAAGTTAACATGATTTTGTACTCAGTGGGACATGAGCTTGTACTGTTTTCTATGCAATGCTATAAATAACAGTTTCTAACACCTTGTTAAAGCTTGCAAATTGTAGAACTAATAGCATTCTCTGAGTCTAGGGTATATTTTGTTTAGATGTGCTGAAACTAATTTTTTTGTATTTAATTATTATAAACATCAATGAACTATTTTCTATATGCTAATTCACAGGTAATATGGCCAATCTGAGCTTGATTAGCTAGACCAATTTCACTCACCTCCCTCCCATTTGCATGGGCAGAAATGGCTTGGCGTGAAAACACTCACCCATTTGAGTTAAATACATTCAGCTTGACTACCAGGTGCCACAGGATAGATTATTCCTTCTATAGCTCTAATTGGTACTTGGATTAACTAATTACCCTACTTGGCTAATAAGTGTTTTGCAAAGAGGGTTGCTTTAATTCACCTAGGTTCTCCCAAGGTTTCATTATAATTTCATTATTACTTTAACATACTATTCCACTATTGTCACGAGACAAATCCTGTAAACAAAACATTACCAAACTTCACTCACTGATCAACTTATTTAATTCCCAGACCAGGTTTTCACTGGTTTTTAAACTGTGTAATAATGAAATTTGACTCTTCCTAATGCCATCTAGCATCTTATCAGGGGATTAAAGGAAAAAAAAATAAAGCAGATAGAGGCAGATTGAAGAATGCCTCACGTCTGTCATTGATAAATTATCAAAAATTGTAGAAGAAATAATATTGGTCTGAGTTAGCAAACTGTTATATTTGCACAATAAGGTACTAAATGATAATGATAGAATGATAAGTTACTAAAAAGCATGTACATAATTAAGGGTTGTAGAAGATGCATTGAAAGATGTGTACTGGTATTTTATTTAATCTCTGGTTTGGGGAAAAAATATCGACAGGTTTTGTTAGAAAAGTTTATACTGCCTGGATCAATGTGCACAGCAAAGGGTTAAAAGCAAAATCACAGAGACAGCAGCACTTAAGGCAGACTATTTCATTGGGATCAAAGGATGTTCTGATGAGATAGAAGAGTAAGCATTACGGAGAAAATTTTGTTTTATTTTTCTGGGTTAAGGGCTAGAAATATTGCTCTAAAGTATGAACTTTCCTACCCTGAAATAAGTGTTTCATATGGGGTTCAAAAATTAAATAAATGAATAAGGAGGATTCTTTCATTAAGCAGGAGAAAGGAACAAAACGGTGAGGGAACTCTTTCTATAATAAATGTCAACTAGATTGAGTCCCGGCCATAGTAGGGTATTAATCAGTTTGAGGAAGTAGCTTATATCAGTTCAGTAAAGATAATCACAAAGTAATGTAAAATAGCATTGCATTGCATATCCGAGGGGTGGCAGTCTTATATAGTTGGAGTTGTTCCCAAATACTTTTTTGTTTAAATTTAAGAAGCTCAAGTAAATGGATAGTGTTTGTAATCATAGGAACAGTATCCTAGGGGAACACGGAATCCATGGTTATGCAGTAGGATCAATTTCTTCATCATTTGATTTAACCACACGCCCACTGAAAGTAGAAGTAGGTAGCAGTGCACTATAGAATTGTTATCCAAATCAGGATGATTATTTACATAGTCAATGTAAATTCATTACTTGATTCAAAAGATATTTTATAATTTAAGATAAGCACAGCATTGGACATGATGATTGAATCAAAACTAGAACTGAAAAGATGTATGTGAGAAAATACTGGTTTGGGCTAATTGTCTATTGTTTTCTTGAAAAATTCATTTTACATTAAGTAGAAGGAACAGAAGAAGAGAGTGATAGTGTGAAATTATCTGTAGTGATTTATGTAAAAAGAATATAAATAGTGATGATATAGAAACAAAAATATCTATGGACCTAAGGAGTCAGGCATCTGGTTTACAAACAAGGAATTTTATTTAGTTTTATAAAGTACAGACTACTAGATATGAAGAAAAAAAGATCTGAGGCCATCAACTGAAAATATAACCTGCAAAACAGTAATGTCAAATGAATGCCATGGTGCTTCACTGTAAATGCACACCCTGGCAGGTGTCTGCAGGTTATTCCTTTTTAAAATTTGCCTACAGATAGGTTATTAAAGTCATTGCAAATCAGAACATGTCTTTCCCACAGCACAGATTAAACTACACAGGAGCAGAGGCAACAAGAAAGAAAGAACAGTTAGAGGGCAGAGAGAGAAATGTCATGTTAACACTGAGGTATGGTTCCAAATAGTTACATTTGATTTGAAGTAAAATTTGACCTATAAAAGAAAGCTTTAAAGAGTTACCTCTAAATAATTATGTCTGTGAGGTAAGTTGGATATGCAAAAACTGAATGATTTTGTTGATTGTATTAGTGCAATTAGTAGCCTGGAGAACATGCCCATAATTTATGTGGGAGGATTATTCATTTCAGATGCCTAGGGCCAACACGAGTTTATGCCTGATGTTCTGACGTAGTCATTGGTAGCTTCCTCTTTCATTCTCAAAACCTTCCAGTTTTATAATTTAATGTAAGCTTATGTGAATTCAGTCGTGTGTGTGCCAGTGTATGTGTAGAGGTGTGTGTATGTTTGTACCTATGTGTGTGTATGTATGTTTAATCCTCATTCATTCCATTATTATCTCTGCCTTGACAACAGCTATACTACTGGTTTCCTTGCTCTTTTGTCTTTTCTCTCTACTTTTTATTTTCCTTTTTAAGACAGTCTTACTCTGTTGCCCTGGCTAGAGTGCAGTGGCACAAGCTAGCTAACTGCAACCTCCAACTCTTGGACTCAAGCAATCCTCCTGCCTCAGCCTCACGAGTAGCTGGGAATACAGGCACGTGCCACCACACCTGGCTGATTTTTCTATTTATTGTAGAGATGAGGTCTTACTCTTGCTCAGGCTGGTCTTGAACTCTTGACCTCAAGCAATCCTATGGCCTCTGCTCTCTGTAACACTCTTAAAGAGTAGTTTCCATCTTAGGGAGAGGGCATGAAAGTAAGGAAAGAGTAACAAAGTGATAATGCCCTCTCAGGCTCTCTGAGCATTTGTATTCCCTTAGTTTCTCTATTGCCATAGTTGCTTGAAAATCTATTCAATAATCTATATTCTGCCTAGTTTTCTACAGCATATGGGTAGAAAATACTACATAAAAGTTTTTCTTTCTACATACCACATTTCTCCATTTAGCTCTTGTTCTGTTACCTTCTCCTGTTCTTCAATATTCAATAAATTTTGATCAGTGGCTCACAGATCTTTGACAGCTTGTAATTTGCTTGAAAATACCCAGTGCTATATATGAACACCAAATATGAATACTAAGCAATGCTGTTTCCAGAGTTCCTTTAAAAGTCTAATAGTCAGCATCCAGATGTGTTAATAATCGTGTAAGGTATTTATTGATTTATAGAAATTTAAACAAATATGGAGCACTGTCTGAATCTGAAAAAAAAATAAATAAATAAGGTCCCTGGGAACACTTCACTTTCCCATGTGGTGTTTAAAAATGGTCGAAGAGGTAAGCTGAATAATAAGTTCTCTTGAGTTCTTAGGCAGACTTATGAAAATGTGCTTAGCATATAGAAAGAAATCATGTTGTAAGATATTATTATACAAACTCACAATCCATATTCTATGTTCTCCTACATTTTAATTTAATTCTAGGTTATTTACTAGTCTCAACAAATACAAAGACAAATTCCATAACAGGAAATATTCTAGGTTACCGCATTTTCAATGAAAGTTAGAGAGATAGCTTAGTTACGTTAATAAAGAAACAAACTCTACCAATTTTTTTTTCGTGGGGTGATGGACATTTTTTTCAAGAAGAAAGAAATGGTTTGGGTGATTTCATGTGGTGAAGACATTGCTTCTATGCAAAAGACCTCAAGATGAAAAGGTCAAAAGGATGGCGTTCTAGCTTTTGAAAAACTTCAATATCCACCTAGATATTGTCTAGGTTTAGTTGTAGGTTTCAAAAATCAGACATGTGGAAAATATCCATAATATCTAATTAGGCATTGTCCATGCAGCACACTGCAGAGGTGTTCACCTGGCTCTGCTTTTGTCTACCCTTTGAGCTTAATCCTTAGCATATTGCCTCTAGATGTGACCCAGAGCACAGCAGTGTAGCAAAACTAGCAATAGGATGAAGGATATCTGTGCAGGTAATGACGTGCAAGGTAAAGTTGATTCTTATTTTTGGAAGACAGAAAACACGTATGTCTCCTTTGTCAGGCCTTAAAATAATTTAAAAATGGCATTAGAGACATTATTTTTGGATTATTTATTATATAGCTTCAGTTTATGGTTAGTTTATACTCTGCAGGGAGGAAGTAGGAAGCCCAACATTCATTAGGAAACTGTTCATTTATTTAATCATTTAACTTACAATTTAATGAATACCCACTTCATGTAAAAGAAAACTACGTTATTAGCCTACAATGTAAGTTCCAGCCCTATTCTAAAATAATAGTATTCTCCAAATCAATCTTTATGGTTTCAAAGTCAACCTATATACCAACTAAATTTTTTGTGTACTGAACATGTGATCTCCAAATATGCCCAGAAAATCTCTTTGGGATATATTAAACCTTGGAAATAAAGATATATTTTTAAAAGATTCACTTTATGACACTCAAGTACATATGATAATATACTAAGAGAGTTTCTTTGCCTTCTTGAGAGCTACACTAATGATCTCATAATATATATTACATAACATTCACAATACAATAATTTTACATCAATGGGGATGTTGTTCAGGCTTTGTGTAATTGTGCATTTCTAAAAAGATATTTTATTGTGATAAGAACACAACATGTCAGGCAATCTTAAGAGGAAAGATCATAAATAACAAAAATAAAAACAGCAGCAATATTAACAATGCTATATTTATTAAGCAATTTCTCTGTTCTAGATATTTAACTCAGTAATTTATATACTTCATGTAAACATCAGATGAGCCTGTGATATAACTATTATTATAATCTTCAAAATACAGATGACAATAATAAAGCTAAAGAAAGGCTACATGATCTGGCCAAGGTTATAAGATATAAAATGGCAGAATCACGTTTTCTGACTGACTCAGTGCCCATGTTCTACATGTGAGGGCAACAAACTTTTTATGTAAATGGTCAGATAATAAATATCTTAGACTTTGTGTATTACACAATGTCTTGTCAAAACACCTCAATTCTGCTATTGTAGAATGAAAACAGATATTGACAATGTGTAAATTAATGGGAATCTTGAGTTTCAATAAAACTTTATTTATTAAAAAATAGCCAGTTTGCCCTGAGGGCCACAGTTTGCTAACTCTGCTTCTAAATGTTAACTGTGCCTATGGATCCCATTCTAACTATACTAAATGCATTTTTTAGACTAGGTCATTCAGGGACTTCACATTCTTGAACACGCTAGTGGTTAATTTACTTACAAACTTAACAGAGTTATTTTAAATGTTAATTTCAGTTAAAACCCTTTTATATGATGGCACATTCCTAAATGCTAGAGGAATAGGATTAATGAGATGTTTAAACCGACAAGTCCTAAACTGTAATACTGTATAAATTAACAACAGATTACATGTCTAATATGAGTCTGTGAAATTTTTATTACAACTACTTTAATTCTTATTTAAAATTTCTTTTAGAATCAAAGAATCAAACACATAAAGAATAATAAAACCTACTTTTATTTCTTTAGCTTTGTGTAAAGAGAATTGAAGATTACTCATTAAGGATTTGAGGATATAAAATCAAAACCTTACTGCATTGTGGGTAGTACAACATCAAAAATCAAGAGCATATGTAATTAATTTGTATTGTTGCTGTTATAATTATCTACATTATGTCTGACAAGATCAAACTGAGCTACGAAGAAATAAGTGAGCTACTAAAAACAAATGCATATTTAAACACATTTCTTTGTCATAACAAATGCTTGCTGCACATAGTATTTTAAAAATTGCAAATCAGGCCAAGAATAAAATAGAATTTGAAAGCAATAACAAATCAAATTATGTATCAAAAGGAAGAAAAAATATACTCAGGATGTTTGGCTCCAAAATATCTCATAAGTTGGTTTCCAAGTTAAAAAATGTCAAGGTCACGTGCCTTAAAATGTTTCTACCTACCGCAGCACATTCAGAGAAGGCAACCAAGTATTGTCTTGTCAAACTACGAAAGGGATATAGTTGCATCTAATTTCAGTGACGTTAATGTTTGAAAAGGCAGCAATGTGGTTTATCAGAGCAGTTATCTTTTTACTGATTTGCTTGGTATCTGAAACGAGGACCATAAGCCTGGTGTCCTGGCAGACGAAAGTGGGCATGGTAGATTGTGAGCCGGCTTTTAACTATTAAGTGACTGAGTCTCTCCACATGCATTGGTTAGATCAATTTGCAGGACTGTACCTAACTTCACAGCATCTGTTCACAGTCTTTTCATATGCTGCAAAAGTGAGGGTCAGAACCCTTTGGTAAACACTGCTAATGACTAACACCACAGAGCCTGTCTTCACTGCCTAGTCTGTGTGCAAAGTAAAGTATTCAGAGGTATATGTTTTAAGGAATGTAAGAAATGCATAAAGTGAAGACAGGAACTAAGATGTGATAGCGGTATATATTAAAAGCTTTGGGTGACGTCGGCAAGATGGCTGACTAGAGGTGCCCAGTGCCACCCCCTCCAAAAAAAAAAAAAAGAGGACCAAAATAAGAAATAAACACTATTCCTGATAGTGTGAGTTTAGAAGTACACAGAGTACAACAAGGGAGTGGTAAAATCCCTGTGGAGGATGGAAATCCAGGATGGAATCATAGAGAGTTATAATTAGAAAAAAAAGGCATTCTATTGCAAAGTAGGTTGACTATAATCAATAAAAGTTACTATATACATCAACATACCTATAAAGTAATATTTTGAATGCTCCCACCACAAAGAAATCATCAATGTTTGAGGTGATAGATATGCCAGTTATCCTGATTCGATCAGTACACAATGTACGCATGTATTGCAACATCTCATTGTACCCCATAAATATGTACAGTTACTATGTGCCAATCAAAAAAGAAAGTTGTTTGCACTTGGGTGTCCTAGCCCACCCAAGATGTCAGGTGAAACTTTAGGACAGGTTTGTCCTATGAGATAATTTGGAAATTATATGTAGAAATTCAACATGTGATATTTGAAATGGAAGAGACCTTTTCAAAATCATGGCCTGAAAACAGGAGATAGTAGATAGTTGATTATGGCTGGAAGGTGTGGTGAAGGGGATAATGTACATAAGGCTTTGGCCAAATACCATAAGCAAATGGCAATAAAAAGCCCTTATATATGCATATGTATTTGTTAATTATCATCATGAATGTCATCTTAAATCATAAAGTCATTCAGAAAAATAAAGTTATGTTTTGAAACTAACCGCTTCCAGGTCCTTTACAGTCCAATATTAATAGATGGATGACATTTGGCTAGTTATATAATTGCTCTAAGTTTTATTTTTCTCAAATGAATGCTAGAAATATTAAAATACCTTGCACATGGAGGTTCAAAGAAGATTGTGGGAAAATATAAAATGCTTTCTACTGTGCCCCCATGAAATAAGCATTCCATAAACGGTAGCTGTAATCATTAATGCAAGGATAAACATACATTTTGATACCATTTACATCACTATGCACTTTTTAGTTTAAATTCTATCTAAATGATCAAATTTTCAATGATCCAATATAAATAGTCTTATACTGAACTTTTACATAACTGTTTAAAAATATTTTTTCTCATTATCCCCTTTTTTCTCTCCTCTTTGAGTAAATGGGCAGAGGAAAAGATTTATGTTTAACAGTTTTGCAATAGTAAGTTAAAATACCAGATTTTCACTGCACTAATTCAATTTCATTTTATTTTAAAATTAAAATCAGCCAGTGAAGCATGATAAATAATATCTATACATACATGTACAAAGGTAATTTTAAGGGTAAATGTTGTTATTCCCTCTCACATTGCATTACATTGCATTATAGTGGACCACTTAATTTATAATATTTATAATATTCACAATTATAAATTATTGAAAGAAAACATCAGGTAGTGATGCCTGCTTATTTTTACTTCTAAGAAATGCAGAGAGCTGCAGACTTTCCATGCTACCCTGAAAAGCTGGATTTACAGAAGTCTAATTTGAGGTTCAGAAACCAAAGAGAAATTGGAGAGTAAGGTAAACTGACATTTACTGATTCTGTTCTATGCACCTCCTGTTAGAATTGCACTGAAAAAAAAAAGCCAGAAAAGCATTATTAATCCTAATATATATAATCTGTGGATCCTAAGCATGAAGTAACTTTTCCAATTTCATACATTAACCAGAAAAATAAAACTCGGTTTCCAGGATTCGTAATCTTTTACTCTGGCAAACCTCCCTGTTTTCCTGCCTCCAAATTACTTTTTCCTCAAACTCTCTTCTAAAAACAATATTACCTGTTTGAAAGATTTTTTATTATTAATAAAATGGAAAGTAAGAGACCAGAAAGATTATAAAACAGTAGGCCATTTTTGTTCTTTCCAGAATAAATGTGAAATAGTAATTCAGATTTACTTACTCACGTGCTGGGGAACAAAAAATGTCACTTCTGATAGGAGAGCTTTGTGTGCATCTTAGGTGGGAAGAGAAAGGAAATGTTAGCTGTTAATCATGAAAGATATACTTTGAGGATTCTCTTCAAGGAGTTGTACTTTTTACTCTGGTAACACTGAATGCCTATGATCTTGTGCTTATTTGATCCTATTCATTTGGGCACCACCCATTTGCTGGTCAGTAGACATGAACCTGGGAGAGTTAATTAGTGTTTTTAATTATCTTTAACTATTGACTCCAGCCCTTGCTGTGACTCCTTGTTTCATTCCACTGTTTACCTACATTTTGACTCTTTTATCTTGAGCTAGACCTAAGGATAGATGCCTGGTTTCCTAGTTCTAATTCTTTGTAAACGCGTTCACCCTCCACATTTTTCCAGGTTCAGGTCATTTCTGGTTGTTGTCCTGCTCCCATTCTTGGTCCCCCAATTTGACAAATTGCACGGAGGAAAAGCAGTGAGACAATGATCCTGCTCATGATTATACAATGCTTCTGCACATTGAAATTTCTATCAGTAAGTAAGTGATACGAAGACACATAAAACAAATAATTTCAGGGAAGCTTTCTCTTTCTAACTAACCTCTCTAGATGGCATACTGTTTTTCACTTTAAAAAATCAAATGTAATATGTTTAGAAAATAGTAGTCAGGTTGTCAAAGGTATCACAGAACTGTGAAAATTGGACTTATGATGAATACATAAATATCTCATTGACTAATTTCTGTTTTACCCTGAAGGTAAACTCCCAACTCTTCCCAATGTGATGTCTAGTGATGGTTGTATATCACCCACTCATGTATTTCTTTTTAAAGAATAAAGGAAAGTTTTATAAAATACTGTGATCCAATATTCATGAAAAGTGCTTTATTTATAGGGTACATGGTTCCAACACAATGGCTGTCAGAATGCTAACTTCAAATCATTAGCTTAGACATAATTCAATAGTTTCACTCTTATTCAAACTTAAACATTTTAAACAATGGCTTCAAAGCACCTTTTTCTCCTCTTTTTCCCTCTTCATTGCCTCCACTGTCGTGTGTGTGTGTGTGTGTGTGTGTATGTGCATATATGCATATTTCTTTTCACAAAGCAAAGAATAAATCTGAAAAAATAACATTAATTGAAAGTGACTTCTTTTTTATAAACCGTAGACAAAGTTGGAAAGAGAGATAAACCTGAACACCTATTATAAATATCATTTTCAATTGTTTTCCAGTGTTATCTGAAACCCTTATTCAGCTAAACATATGAATATTAAGGTCAATGTCCATGGCACTTAAAGCACTAAATATGAATCTACTTTAAATACCAAAAGCACATTCTGATTTCATTTCAATCTTCAGGGCACTGCCATTGTAAATTTACTATTGAATAAAGTTTGCTCACTAAGACATCTATTAACATAGTGAGACAAATTTAAAAATAATTGAGAATTTTCCAAATGAAATATCTTATTAGTATTCTTCTTAGCAGATGTTACGATAGAACACACTGTTCAATATATGAAGAATAACAGTCTATAATGTTGCGCAATTATTTTTTTGATGGCATATATCACCGAGATGGATTAAATGATTACATTATGGAAGACCTCCTGGTAGGTGCTTTGGTAGACAGAAAGATCTGTTATATCAAAATTCCCCATAATATTCTGAAATAAAAAATAATAATAAAATAAAATTTAAAAAAAGAAAAAAAAAACCCAAAAAGTAGGCAAAAGACATGAACAGCAAGAGCAGATTTTTCTGAAAAGAAGACAAGTGGCCAAAAAGCATAGGAAAAAATTCTCAATATCACTAATCATCAGGGAAATACAAATTAAAACCACAATGAGATACCACCTTACCCCTGTCAGAATGGCCATTATTAAAAAGTCAAAAAACAATGGATGCTGGCATGGATGCAGTGAAAAGGGAATACTTATATGATGTTGTTAGGAATGTAAACTAGCACAACCTCTGTGGAAAACAGTATGGAGATTCCTCAAAGAATTAAAAATATACCTACCATTCAGTCCAGCAATCCCACTACTGGGTATCTACCCAAAGGAAAGGAAGACATTTTACAAAAAAGACACATGTACCCAAATGTTTATTGTAGCATAGTTCAGCACAATTCCCAACTGCTAAGACAGTAATCAACCTAAGTGCCCCTCAACTGATGGGTGGGTAAAGAAAATGTGATACACACACACACACACACACACACACACACACACACACACACCATGAAGTACTACTCAGCCATAAAAGAGAATAAAATAATGCCTTTTGCAAGAACTTGGTTGGCACTGGAGACCATTATTCTAAGTATGTCAGGAATGGAAAAAAAAAAAAAAAAAACTTACCACATGTTCTCACTTATACGTGGGAGCTAAACCAGGGATATATATGGTCATAAAGCGGCATAATGGACATTGAAAACTGAGAAAGGGTGAGTTTGGGAAGTGAATGAGGGATAAAAATCTTCCTATCAGGTACAATGTAGGCTATGCTGGTGGTGAGTACACTGAAAGCCCTGACTTCAGCATTATACACTTCATCCATGTAAAAAAAAAAGCACTTGTACCTTCTAAATCTATTGGGGGCGGGGGGGAAGAAGTAGTAATGGGACATGAGAAAGGCTTAAATGGCCACTGCTGACTTTGAAGATGGAAGGGGTCCATGAGCCAAGGAGTGCAGGTGGCCTCTAGAAGCTGTAAAATGCAAGAAAATTGACTCTCCCCAAGAGCCTGCAGAAAGGAACACAGCCTTGCCAACACCTTGATTTTAGTCCAGTGGCACCTGTTTCATACTACATCATCATAAAATAATAAATTTATGTTTTTTTAAAACACCCCAAAATCCATTATAAAGTTTCAGTGTGTTATATTAAAAATAGCTTGGGGTGCTAGACTTAGAAGATCTAGATTCAAGGTCTCAATGTGTAACCCACTACATTTGAAGTCTTGTGAAAATCTTTTAACCTTTTTGATTCTTGGTATTCTCGTTGGCAAATGTGGGGAGTTGCCTATGGTCATGCCTTTTTCTTTCTCTGGCATCTCTTCATCAATATACATAATTATTTCTTGAGGAAGGGAAATGAGAAATTCAACATATGAAACCCATTCTCAATTCTCTGATTTCTCTTAAGACCTACGTTGAAAGCAGAGAAAATATGCTCTGTTCTGCTTTCTGTCTAGCAGGGAATGATGCTAGCACTTTCCATGATTAAGTCTAATTCTGGGGTTCAGTTTTATAAAGTCAAACTGTGAATATGTATGTACCATATGCTTCAATATCAGATTTCCCAGTATTACAGCTGTTGTTTTTTAGTCTTTATCTGCTGACCTTCTATGTCACTCAATCAGTATAGAATTTGGAAAGGCAAAAGGGTGCTATTTATCAGAATGTCTTAAATACACCAAAGTGGTGATCCATGTAATAGTAGCAATTTTCAAAATTCTTATGGATATAATTTTAAGTATTGACTGAGATAATGAAGTAATGTATGTTGAAAACAACATATGTAATATAAAATACTAAATATTACCAAAAAGTTTTCAGAATTATAATAAATGTTCATTCTTGCAGTACAGAGTAGCTTCCTGTGTAGAATTAGACATGGCCCCAAATAATCTATTCGTCCACTAAGAAGTGAGGTATGTTTCCCTCCTCCTTAAATTTAAGCTGACCTGTGAAGGCTTCAACCAACAGAGGATAGTGGAGGTAATGTTACGGAAATTCTAGGTCAGACTTCAAGAGGACTGGCAGCTTCCAACTTGGGCTCAAGGATACCTAAGGCAGTATGTAAGAAATATGAATATACTGAGAGATGATATGGAGAGACCATGAGACTATGTGAGGAGTGAAGACAGTTGAGCCCAGTCTTCCAGCTATCTCCAACATAGTGCCAGCCATGTGTAGGAGCAAGCTGCCTTAGACCATTCAGCTCAGCTCAGCAGCCAGCTGAAGTCCATCAGCTGACTCTAGCTGAAAACTAGAATTACCCAATGAAATACCACCTGGACTCTGGATCCACAAAATTATGTAATAAAGTAATTATTTTTAAGCCACTAAATTTTGAGGTAGTATTTTTGGCTGTCAGGGATGATCAGAACATCTCAACAACAAATAAACAAAATTAAAGAGCATATGGGTAATCAATAAGTGGCTGAAACAGACAAAAAACTTTAACAATTCAAAGAAACGTGCCATTGCCAGAAAATAAGATGATCTGGTAAGACTTCCAGAATAAATTAGAATAATATGATGATGTACTTTTTAAAAAATTTTAAAAATTTCTAAAATTAGACAACTATGGAATAATAAAAAAGTAAACCTAGTATAATCTACACACGTGGAGAAAATATTTTATTGTATATCCTTTCAGGTTTTTTTCTATGCTAGCATTCTCAAAATGGGTTTTTTCATCATATTCTTTTGGGCATACTTTTTATTTTATGTTGCATTTTATAACATAATAAATATTTTATAAGTGCTCAAGTTATTTTTAAAAAGGCAGTTTATGCATTTAAATTTCATGTGCTTTCTAATGGCTTTTTAGTTTTCCACTATGTGGATACATGAGATAGTTATATTTTAGTGATACAATGCTATTCTAAGCAAGCAATGACAATGCCATCCTTGATTCTTTCTTAAGCTCTGTCTTGGGATTATATTAATGGAAATGATATTGCATAGCATTTATAATCAATGTAACACTGCAACGAGTAATTTAAATCCACTATTTCATTTAATCCTCACACAAAAAAATAAAATGTATAATAGCATTTCCCTATTTCATAAGAAAATGAGGATGAGATAGATTATTCACACAGCATAGGTTTTCCCTGGATGGAAGCACAATTTTATTTAACCTAACATTAGAGAAGATTAAAATATGCGTGAAAGATAACACGAGAATAACTTTGAATAGATTATAGAAGTTCATGAAACTTGGGAATGAAGCTAACACATGAGATTTCAGCCTGACTTAAAAGTCCTTTAAATATCAGGTTAGGTGAGCAACATAACAACATTTGATATTGAAGCTTTCTTCTCAGAGATCAAATATTGATACTCCTGTGGAAGGACAATGTCTTAAGGCTTAAATTGGAGAAATGATCTGTGTCCTTCTCAAAATAGTAGGTGAGGGAAAGATGGCTGGTCCTTCCTTTTTGTGTACTCTTAGTTGGATGTATTCATCTTCTCATCTTCACCCTATACATGAGGGAGGGATTCGTGCCCTAGAGTTATGGGGAACACAGGGAAATCTGACAATAGACAGATGAGATGACAGCAGTTTATTAGTCACATATACTCACAGCCCAAGGCATGAAGGAACTGCATGCCACAAAGCACAGTGGGCCACCCAGGAGTTGTACTCAGGAACAGAGTGGTGTACTCAGAGTACAACAGCAAGGAACTTGCAGTGGAGTGATTTATAGGTCAGAAATCAACAGCACACAGTGATGAGTAATTTCCACAGTTGGTGAAATCATTTGCTGACATCCAGTTCATTAGGCCCAAGATCATGGCCCAATATTGTGTGTGCCTTGACATTTGGGGAAAGCCAGGAGGGGCTGAAATAGCCTGATCACAAGTCCCACCTCCCAGCAGGACTCCCACAGAGGAGGTAACCAAACAATCCTCCTTCTCATGGGAACTAGGAATAGCTCATTCTAATCTCTGAGTAGAGGGCATTAGGCCCCTGTTGGCCCACGGAATCATTCCAACAAGTTAGTCACAGCCTCCTTTGGGAACCAGGTGTTTCTCACTCTCTCGATACAAAAAAGCCCACCTTCCAAGGGCATTGTTTTTTCACTCTGTTCCTGAGTACAACTACTGGGTGGCCCTTTGTGCTTTGTGGCATGTAGTTCCTTCATCCCCTGGGCTGTGAGTATATGTGCTAATAAACTGCTGTCATCTCAGCTGTCTATTGTCAAGTTCCCCCCCCGCCCCACCCCCGTGTTCCCCATAACTCTAGGGCATGAATCCCCCTCACGTATAGGGTGAATAGCAGGATATGAATCCGTCCAAAGGCACTTGGCAACAACAGGAGACATCTGTGAGTATCTGAAAGATAACAGTCAACTTGTGCCTACTTCTGCATACACAGAGAAATAAAACATATTCTTCCATTTCAAGAGTTTACAATTTATTTAGGGAGATGTCAGATGTAATTAGATGACTCAATAAGCTAACAAATTATCACTGTCTATTTCCAAATAGGTGGCCATATATTGTAGCAACCATAGCAATTACAAAACTGGAGTTCAGTTATTTCACAAAAATAGTATATAAAATTACAAAAATCTTTCCAATTATTGAAAGCTGCTGTTTAGATACCAGTTCTCTCCTGAAACAAGAGCTGAATTAAAGAGATAGTTCAAAAAGTTCAGTAAAAGAGAAGACTGCATTAAAAAGTACCTGTGTTAGCAAGGAAAGCAAAAAGTGCCAATAAAGGTTAATTGACCACCTATTATACATCATTATTGGCCCCAGAGTATGCCTTAAATAAGGAACTAACAGATTAATGAGAAAATACACCTGCCTTAAATCACAATTTTTTTAAAAAAATTATGAGTAGTTAAAAAAATAAAATGAAGACAAACATCACCATAATCATAAAAGAAACCATAGCCAATGAGAAAAACAGAAGCTTTGGTATCAAGAACCAGCTACTTTCAACCTAAACATGTATTCATGATTTCCACAGAATTTACCAAAAAGTAAAGGCTTTGTAGAATAGTTTAGGACACAGTTCTGCTTTTGAGTGATATAAAATATTGTTTATTTTAGTTTAAACTAGTTGTCTTCTTGTTCCCTACCCACATTAAGACTCTCAGATCTTTTTTTAATGGGCCTTGCTTTAAAAGTCCATGCCATTTGATCAACTGTGGAGAAAACTAAAGACATATAGTGACTATTTGGGTTTTTGTAGCCAGCCAAACTCTCTACATAAATGGTAAGACTCTTAAAATAATCTGGTTATATAAATATGGTTTTTGTTATATCAACAAATATTTCATTTTAATTAAAAAGATGTATTTTCAATAATTTTAGGCTTTTTAAATCATAAGGAAATGTGAGCAGATTTTCAGAATAAAGTTATTAATGGAATGGCTCACAGATGATTAATCAATTGATCTCATTCTCACTTAGAAAACTAAAGATTATCATCTTAGATATACTTCTCTAGTCTAAATGTAAACTATTGCATTTCAGTCCTAGTGTAGGCATAGTATGAATCTCAATCACTGGGATCTTTTTAAATGCTTCTAAAAGAAAAATAAAATAAAATTTTGATGCCAGCTACTCAGTCAATGGAGGGTGTTTTTATATAAAACATTTTGTATGTTAAGAAAAAAATGGGATTAATAATTCTGAATCATTACACTTAAATGTAGGATAAAAATATCAGAAATGTTTCTAAAATTGGCATGGAGCATTGATAAACAGAAAACCTCAATGGTTTTCTTTTGTAAACTGAATCCTTGTTAGTTTTGCATCAGTGATCCCTACAACGTAAACCCACTCAGGACTCCAATGACAATTATAAATAATCTTTAAAACATATTGTCTTCATTTATAGATTTCCTCTGCTTTGGACTGCCCATATCAATTGTGGTTTTCAATATCCTATCCATTTTTTTTATTCGAAGCATCCTTAATAAAAAAAATCTTTCCTAATTGTACTAACCAAGCATAGCTACTAACTTCTGTCAAATCTCATGGTCTTCATTGTTTTCTGTACCGTCATGGAACTTACAGTTCACGTCTTATTTTTCTTATATTTATTTGAGAGTATAGTCTCAAATATATGTTTTGTAACATATATGTCCACCATTCATTCATCAATTCATTAATTCAATCAGCATTTCTTCAATTTCCAGACCTTGGCTTGGTGCTTGATATACAAAGGCTGTCCAGAAAGTATCCAGCCATTGTTAATATAACGAGAACATATTGCATAGCTGGATACTTTCCGGACAGCTTTTGTATAGTGGTGAACGATAAAGATATGGTCCAAGAATGAAGAATGGAGCATTTTTTTTAATCAAGGGTCAAAGATATAAAATAAAATAGCACACAGATATGTATTTAATTACACGGTGATAATTGCTATAAAGATTCTCTCTTTCTCCTTCCCTCTATATCTGGATCAATAAACAGAATAATGCATGAAAGATGCATAAATTAATGAATTAAAGCATAATGATAGATTAAATGTGTTTCATAGAATTCCAAAGTAATTTTTTGGGTTTTCTCTTGTTGCCATAACAAATTACCATGAACTTAAAGCAACAAATATTTACTATTATATCTCACGATTCTGTGTGTTAATAGTTGAGTGGCCTCTGCTGGGTTATCTGCTATGGGTATTACAAGGCCAACATCAATATATTTTTTTCTGGAATCTCTACGAGAAAATATGTTTCCTTTCTCCTCCAGGTTGTTGTCAGAATTCAGTTTCATATAGTTGTTGGAGCTTACGGTTTTCTTCTTGGCTGTTAGTTGGTAGTCATTCTCAGCTTCAAGGGCCCTGCTTCGTTCCTTGGCTTGTCACCCATTTCTTTCATCTTCAAAGCCGTGGTCAAGTCCTTCTCATGCTTTAAATCTCTCTGACCTCGTTTTCAGCCCTTTCTTGCTGCTGCCTTATTCCACCACATTTCTTAGACTCACTGTTTTTGCTCTCCTTTTCTGATTTTAATGGCTCATGTGATTGCATTGCTCACCTGAATAATTCAGGATACTACCCCATTTTAAGTTCAGCTGTTTAACAACCTTTCTTCCATCTGTAAATCTCTTCTCAGGCCTACCTGTACCCGTGTTTCATTGAATAACCTGGGGAAGGAGACATCTTTACAATTCTGTTGAATACACTAGGTTCTTTTTATTTTTTTTATCAAAATCAGTGAATGAGTGAGTCGAATAGCATTCTATATTACATATCCAAATCATAAATTCTAAAAGATAAACAAGCAACTGAATTTCCTTATGAAATTCACATTTTGTCTGCACAGTTTTTGTATTCCCTAAATGTTTATATTTTGAGATAATACAAAAACAGTGTGAACTCCTGGTTACAGCTTGCTGAAGACCAAGACCTCTGTTGGTACTAGAATATTTTAATCATCATAATAATTATGTTACTACTCTTCTGATGTAGGAATTGGATCAGATATTGCAGATGCTATCAGCTCTCCTTTAATTCTAGATATCATATTATAGTATATTAATTAGCTCAAAATTTCAGAGTGAAAAAAATAGAATTTATAAATGAACACATGCATATTCCTGCTTTCTCGCATTCCTAACCCCTGCATTTTCAGTAATCTGTCATGTAGGTGAATTTCTTTTTCATGGTTTCAGGGGAACATGTTCAGACTCAGAAATGCAGTTCGTTCCAAGACCGTAGCTTCCAAGGAAACCGGATGGCAAACAAAACCAAAAGCCTTCCCCACCATCAACATGCTGAATTTCTCTAGGAAGTGAACATCTTAGTTTTATAATTTTGGCAATAGTTTTTAAGGAAAAGCCAGAGATTAAGATATAAGCTCTACCAATGTAGTTTAAATTTTAAAAAAGATAAATACCCAATTTGACAGTTAACATTTTAACTTATCTTAGTCTCCAGGAAGCTAATGAATTAAAACTATTTATTAATTATGTTTTTACTCTCTATTTTTGTTCTTTATTTTATAAAGAAATTTTAAAGGTCATGAAGAAAAAACAATACATCATTAGGATTACATTCATAAAGTGGGAATAGAAATAGAGTAAATAATTATAATTTAAAGGCAAAATTTTGTATATATTTAAATATCTTTGATGCATATACTTTGAAATGTATAAAATATATATTCTATGTAACATATACAATCATAAAATCAGCTAGTCATTTGGACTGGTTGCTAGATCTCCAATGTTTTCTAAATAGTTAAAAACCTACTACTGTACCTAACGAATGGAAAAACAAACACCACGTATACTGATTATTAAATTGAAACTCACCGATGAGCACCATTGTGCAGAGTGAAGTAAAACTCAATGGAAATCAAGCATCGGGGAATGGGGAGGAGGGGATGCCTGAAAACCTACTTAACAGTTACAATGAACACTATCTGGGCGAAGGGCACATTTTTAACCCTGACTCAAGTATTACAAAAGTGATCCATGTAACCAAAAACATTTGTACCCTGTAATACTTGGAAATAGAAAAAAAAAAAAAAGCTACTAGTGAATTATGAAACTACCATCATATTAATATTAATATTTTTAAAATTTTGCAAATAATCTATGTTTATATAAGGCTAGAAATGTGATTCTTAGTCTTATATCAACTTTGTAAATCATAGAAAATCATTATTTTAACACCTTAAAATGATGATTTCTTTAAGAAAATAAGATTTATGAGGTAAATTTTGTTCAATAGTAAATAATTATTGCATGCAGTAAATTGTAAAAAATTATTCCCCTTTGTTATCCATACCCTTTCAAAGTGACTTTTTTGAGTCTCTTATGAAAAAATAGAGTGTATTTCTTTCTCCACCACTTGAATGTGTATTGGCTATGTAATATCCTTTGGCCAGTGATGCATTGACAATTCTGACAAAAGCAGTGGCATGAACATCTTTTTCACTAGGATATGTCATCTTTTGCTAAACATGGATCCCTCAGACCATGTATACAAGTCTCGGCTAACCTGCTGGAGAATGGATTGGCTATGTGGAAGAGAAGGCAAGCATCCAACCAACAGACCGTCCCGATATTCCCAGAAGTTAACCACAAATGCATGAGTGAACTTCAGTCCAGTTCAGTTAAGCCTTCATCAGACCAGACAGACCTCTCAGAACCAAGCCAAATTTCTGACCCACAGAACCATGTAAATGGGTGCTGTTTTAAGCTATTAAGACCTGTGGTGTGTTCTTATACTGCAATAGCTTATTAAAACATAATATTTTTCCTAGATTTCAAAATATAAATTATGCCAAAGATCTAATACAATATTATGTGTTACTTCAAAAAGAATATCTGCGTCATTCAGTAGTTTGGGAAGGAAAAGATGTCTTGGTTCTGATACCTAGGAAATAATATAAAAAGATTTTCAATGTAATAGCACATTTTGAAACCGCAGTTCTCAAATTCTAATTAAAAAAATAAATTGCTTTAGGTCATCTTGACTTCTGAAATTATCAACTACTCATTAGTTTTATGTTGCAAACTTGACACTGTTATAGGAATTATTAGAAATTGAGAAATATAGTATTTCACCCAAGTAAAATAAATTTTGAGAGTACTGTAACTCAATATGTGAAATTTCAACTCTTCTGTGAGGCTACATTTTATGTGGGGATAAAAATTGTAATTTTAACGATAACATGTATTAATATTTTTCGCTAGACAAACTTTTAATTATATGAGTTAATCTCATTTACTAATTCTAACAAAAGATAATATTTAATGTTCCATAATATCCCTTGATCAAGTCTAATACGAGAGATGCCTCACAGAATCAAAAGGACATCAACATTTTAAGTGTATATGATTATTCATTTTACAGTGGTTCTGTGCCAGTGTTCCCAAATGGTATTGCACATTAATTGTATTACTATATAATAATGACACACTTTAATACTTATATAATTTAACTATGCTTTTTGTGATAAAGAAAAATTATTCAATGATACTGGTTAAGCCATGGTAAAAGGAAGACTGTATTCAGGACCATCATGATAGGAGGCCAAACTTCAGTCAGGATTCTGAATCTTCTGTTATGCTGATCTGTGCAATTCCTTATAAAATTAACTTTTAGCAAAGAACCCTGCTATGTCAGTTTAGCAGAACCCCTCATGCCTGATATCTGATCATCCTCCATATCTGCTTAGGTTTTCTCACCCTCCACCATCCCCTGTGTGATGTCTGCTCACTCTGGCCTGTGTTCAGCAAGAATCTTATTAGGTCATTTAGCCAGAATCCATAGGGTGCCTGTTTCCTCTTAGTAATTCTCCATCCACTGACATCTGCTCTGCTTGTTGGCTAGAAATTCCCTCTTGCCCATGCTGTATTCCAAGTTAAGTACAATCTCCTCCATGTAAGACTCCATTGCAGTATTCCACATAGCCATCGTAATGGTCTTGAATAAAATCTTCCCAACCACACTTTAACAAGTGCCATTGAATAATTTGTCTTTTACATTTGGTAGTCCCTATAATTTTCCTCTTTCCAGCTGACAGTGTTTAACAACCTATAATATGTTTATTACCAATCAGAGATCTCAATGCAATATCCACATCTAATTCATCAAAGGTATCTTGCCAATTCTGTCTTCAAGCTCTACCTTTTATAAAGACACTTTTTGTCAAATTCTTGAGTCTTGGCAGCACATTATATAAAGCAAGAAACACGATAAATGAAAAAGAAAGCAAGTCAATCGAGTATGCAAACAGAAATGAGAGGGAAAGAAAATAAAATAATCTTCGTATGTAAGAAACATGAAAACATTTGAAAAAAGATAGCACTTTAAATCACTAAACTGTCATTCAATGTATAAATCATTATATAGGATAACCAATAAAAAAATATAGAAGTAATACATTAACAGAAGAAAAAAGAGAAAAATCAAAGAATTATTACCCCAAAGGAATAAGAGAAAAAAGAAAGATGAAATAAAAAAAGGTGAGTCAAATTGAAAATATAAAAGAAGAAAATGTTTAAAGGTAAGAGTTGAAAATCAATGATCTGTGTGATGATATTTGGAGGTTATTAAAAAAACAAAATCAATGATCTGAATTGCTCCTAGAAGAAGCTAGAAATAGAAGAGAAAAACAAACCAAATAAAAGAAAGGAAATAAGAAAAGTAAGATTAATGGATAGAAACTCATGTTATGAGACTTGCATAAACTTAATTCAAAACTTAAGGAGAATTATAAGAAAATTACTTGCTCTAACAGTACTTGGGAAAAGAAGGCAAGACAATAATTTTCATTTTTCTTGTTATCCTACTAAATAAGATGTTCTACTGTTAATTTTTTATAAATAGAAGGGATGGAAAGTGAGAGAATTGAGGAAAGAGGAGAAAGAATATAGTGGGAAAGAAAGCCTCAGAAAATATGTTAAGATTTCTAGACACTGGGAAAAGCCTACATAAAATTGGTTAGCATGAATTTGTCTTAGTTGGGTGAATTTGTTTAGCAATTGTCACATGTTTGAACAGATTTGGAGAAGGCCAGTCTTTCAGATTGAGATTTTTTCCAGGTAGAAGGAAAAATCAAGTAAGAAAAGGGTTCCAGGGCTTTCAAAAGCAGCCAATTATGATGGAAAGATCTCAAACTGGGCAAATAGGGAACTGTATTCAAGAACAGTCTGATAAAAATTAGAGAAGTCATAGGTTTAGTGCTCCCTATGAGGTCTAGTAGCTACATCTCTGCGGATCCCAAGTGACCTAGAGTGTGCGATTTCTTGATATTGAAGATTTTGCTCAAAAAAGAAAAAAAAAAGAAAAAAGTAAAGATTTCGAAACAAAGGAAACACTAGAACATTAATATCAACTTCTAGAATTGAGGTTCATTGTTCATGAGAGAAAGTTCATCTTTAACTGAAATGTCATGCCAAAACAGGGAGCATCCAAGTTTAAGTTAATGTGGAGTAAAAATGATATTCAGAGAAAAAAATGACACAGAGGAGTTTGCTATCACTATTTAGAAAACCACAGAGGGCTCAATGCAAAAAACCTATGGAGGATTGCAGAAGTGAGGGGCTAATCAATACAAGTGTAGAGGTAAGAGCAATTATTTATGATCAGAGAAACTTCCATTTAGGAAAATAATGGATAATTACATCATAGGACGTTGAGTGCTCTGATAGAAGAATAGATACGATGCTCTGGGGGGCACAGAAAATTGTATCTAAGGTCAATTTAAATGTTACTTATGCCATGAGACCACCTCTCTGCCTTCTAAACTCCTGTCATATTGAATGAACTTCTCATGGTCCTATCAGTCAGGCACACATAAAATTTACACATTTTATTGCTAAGCTCCGTAGGAACATGCCCGGTGTCTCTTTTCTTTGCTACTTCGGTCCCAGCATCTAGCACAGATATTGGCACAAAACAAAATATTAACAAATGTTTATTATTGAATGACTACATCCACTAAACTCTGGAAATCACAATAAATATTAATCTTTAATCATATATTGTAACTAGCCTAGCAATCAGCAACATGAATTAGATAGCACATATTCGTTAAGCAAATAAATTAATAAAATAATGACTCAGACCATTCATCTCTGTGTAGGAAATGAGTCATGTCTCCAAAGAGCTCTTTTATTCAATAAAACAGTGAGGAGGAGAAAGAATGAGATTTTTAAATATTAAACAAAGATAAATTTTAGTTTGTTGAGAGATTACGTGATACATTTGAAGACTTCATGGAAGCACGCACTGTGTATCCATGCTAGTTTGGATGTAAAGTCCTATGGATTTAATGGGTATGTAATTTTATGTGATTGCTAATATTTTAGAACTGTAAAATTAATTACTTGATAGTGAATATCACTTATTCAGTTTTACAAAATGACAGGCAATATATTATATATTCACAAGTAATTTATGACACCTTTTTGAAAAATATGCTGAATACATATCTCAACTTTGAAAAATGGAGGTGTGAATGATGAAGAATATCTAATTTTTTTTAAATTTTCTTATATGGTAAGAAAATGTGTATGCTTTTATAATTGTTTTTCATACGATATGGTTGTCTTCAAGTATTAAGGCATATTTATTATAGAAAACATAGAAAATACAGAAATGGAGGAAAAAAAGGACTAAGTTCACCTGTATTTTTAGCAAGCAGAAAGACAAAAACCTGGATAAGATTTAGATGTACATATTCCATTTATTTTATGCATGCACATGCTTATATATTTTCCATAGAGAAAAAATATGGTAAGAACATTGCTTTCTTGATTTACCAATATTGGATTAGCATTTCCACATTGTTTTAAATATTCTACAAGAACATAGTTTGCTATGCCAATAACTTTTTCTCATTAAAAATAATGACTGTGGTCATCTTTGTAATTCTATATTTGTGCACTTCCATAGTCATTTTATTAATATTAATTCATGAAAGTGGAATTACAGTGTTGGAATTGGAATAAATAGTTCGATATATTTCCTATACACAATAGGAGATTTGTGCAAATTGTATTTCTGTTAATACTCATACAGGCTTAACACTTAATGATAAAGGAAATTAATAATATATTGAAACTGTGCTTGTCTGCATTTTCTTTGTTATAAATATTCATGACTTTTACATATTATTTCACCTATTTAACCATCCGGAAAGAAGTGATAGTCTTCCGAAGATATTACAGAGAGGAGTTTATGTTAGTTTGATGCCTCTGAGAAGTAATTTATAAGAGAAGATTAAGTGAATTAGAGATTTAGTGGGAAAATATCAGTAAGGGAAAAAAAATGGGAAAGGCAGAGGAGTTAGGAAGACGTGCCGGGCAGCGAAGCAGGGCTGACTCCTGGGAAAGGAGAGAGAGACATAATGTGGAGGATGCTGGCCTGTAGTACTTCTCCGCGTTCTTGGGTGTGGTTGAGTGAAATGAATTGTGCTGGATTTGGACTTACTTCTGGAGAATTGAGTTCTCATTCATATTTGGTTACTATATTTTTGGTGATTTGGACAAAGTTATTCTATCTATACGAGATCCATGTTGCAATTTGCCAGGAGTACTCATTTCATAGAAAACGGTACATTAATAAACGTGGACACATTTGACAAATGATGTAGGGGTACCTATGTAAATGCAAAATATTATTATTATGGTGTTTTTATGTGGCAACCTTTGAAGACTGCCTTTGACTATAAGAATGGCTAATCCCTGCTAAGTTTTCCAAATTCTCTGAGGTTATATAAATATTGCGCATTAAGGAAACTGAGGTCAGAGATTTTCTTATCTAATGAAATTTTTCAGGAATGGAAGAGAAGAAACAGAAGGTAAAGAATTATGATAGGTTACTCAGGGAGAAAGATAAAGAAAAACTAGTCCCAGTCAATGTCTAATCTTGTCTGGGTTTTAAAATCTTACTTCCAAGACTGCCTACAAAACTTAGAAATGTAGACTGTAGAAGATACATGATCACTGTAGTCAAAGATCCATATTAACATCTTGCCACAAGTGAATGAAACTGATATTCTGGGAACTGTATTTTATTAAGACTGCTTCAGTATTCATTTTCCAAAATGTAGGATTATCTATTTCTCTGAAGAGAAAAAAAAAAAAAATTCTGCCACAATTATGCTGTGAGATTCTTCCAAATGTATTTAACATAGTCTCATTAATGTTGGGGGCGGGGAGAGAAAAGGGAGGGAGGGAGGAAGAAGGGAAGTAGAGAAAGAAAGGGGCAGGGGCTAGTGGTGTTGATTACTCATAGATTCATAAATTTATCAGCTTGAATCGTCTAGGTCTAAATTTTTGCAGTAAGATTCTTCTAGTAATTGTTCTCTGAATTATAAATCAAGCTCATACTGCTCTTAAGTGCAGGTGGTGGTTTAATGTGATTTATAGAATGTTAGTGATGATGGCATTTAGCAGCATAAAAGATCAGTTTCTGCACACTTAAAAAAGCCATTTATTGGGTATTCCAAATGGATAAAGTCATTTGCTTTTGCATTTGTTGGGATCCACTTATGTTTTTACTTTGGAACATTTAGTTCATAGATTTTTAGTGAATTGTGAATGAATAGTTAGGATTGAAGAAAATACCAGGGCATTTCAAATTTAACCAATTCTTACCTTTACAGCATAATTTTCTGCATTATGAATGAATAGCCCAACAAAAACAAACTTGTGTTTGTTTTTCATTATGTATAATCTCATGCTGTCTTTTTACTGGGTAATTTCACACCTGAAAAACTGAAGTTAGACATAAGTAAATATAATGCTTGCATTGTGAAACTGGATCATTACTTGTGCTAGTTTTGTGATATTCTAAAAAAAAAAAAATCCATGTACTTGCGACATTTGTGTGGGAAGCAAGATAGTAAGAATGAAGAATAAATAAAGGAGACATTCTGAGTCTTATTTTGATGTGGTTTCTAGTAGTCTGAAGCCAAGGTGGCATCTAATTAACGGCCATGATCAAAAACTATATTTCAAACTGTGAACAGAGTTAAAAATCCATCTATAGAGGCAGGTATTTTCATGGTCTCAAAAGTGTAATTACACAGCAATCTTTCAGATAATATTCATGATTTATGCATATATTTCCAAGCTCTTTCCATTAGAAGTAAAACTTAACTAGTTTAATTATCAAAGGGGGATCTCTTGGCTTCTATTAATTGCAGTAAGGTCAATGATGTCTCTTTATATTCAGGACCTTTTATCTAGGTCCCTCATAACTTTACATTTGGTTTTACTTTTTAGAGATAGCTACACATATGCCACTGAAGAGGGCTGGCACCTATCTTAGGCTTCCTTCTTAACAGCTCCAAGACCAAAAATTAAAAACAACTTCTCTTTTCATTTATGGGTTTGGCTTTGCCAAGGAAGATCCTTTTTGCCTATCACAGGTCATGTGCCTATCCCTATCATATGACTAAGGTGCTGAGATGTTCTAATTCATGATGCTCAGGATGGCTGTAACATGGCCAATCTATTGACCAAGAAGAGAAAAGTGTCTTTTATCATAATAACATGTAGAGGAAGACCAGAGTCATGCCTACAAAAAATGGAGTATTGTATACTGAAATCTTTCACCAAATAAATTCCTTATTTTTCCTCCTCAGTTGATTGAAACATATTTTTTAAAAAATGTCTTCTAAAAATTAGGTAAATTCAGTATCTTTAATTGAAAACGTACTATATGCACACACTAAAGTTTCAAACCTAAGGTGATTATTTAAACAAAGTATAGATTTCCCCAGACACCAAACTTCCAGTTTTCTCCCAATGAATTTTAATAGTTTCTTTGCAATTTTACAGAAATAATTCATTGAAAAACATATGATTATGTAATTTATAATTAGCCCAGACACACCAACAATATTATTATGTTTGTTCTCATTATTATTATTGACTACTATTATTATTATTTATTCCATGTATTTAAGGGCCAGTATTTCTTTAATTGTTCCCTTAAAAATGTGGGGTAAGCAAAAAAATTACCACACAAAGATGTCCAAGTCCCAAGTACTAGACTCTGTGAATATATTATGATATGGTATATTATGGTTCAAATTATAGTTGTAGGTGGAGTTATGACTGCTAATCAGGTAATCTTACAATAAGAAAATTAATTTGGGTTATCTGGGTGGATACAGTATGATAAAATGACTCTTTACATAGGCAAGAGGGAGGTGCAAAAGTCAAGACTAGAGAGATGGCATCGTGCATCAGATTCGATGCTGGCTGTGAAATTGGGTGAAGGAAGCCATGGGCCAAGAGATGCAGGCAGCTTCCAGAAGCTGGAAAAGGCAGCAAAACAGATTCTCACCTGGAGTCTCTGGAAACCATGCTGACACCTTGGTTTTGGCCCAGTGAAACCCATTTTGGATTTTTTGACATCCAGAACAGTAAGATATAATTTTCTGTTTTTTCTAAGTAACTAAGTTTGTGTTAATTGTTAAGCAGCAGTAAAAATCTAAACAATAGAATTTTGGAAAGGTTTCTTTGTTTGTTTGTTTTGTTTTTCAGGGTTTTTTGAGAGCTATTGTTCTATTCAAATCTCAATATTGCTATTGCTTTACTAGAACTTTTTATGCATACCTAAAATGTAATATTAATATTTTCATTATGGGATACAAAGTTTTTTTTTTTTTTTACAGAGATTGGTTCCAGTCTATTTTCCAGCCTTATCTTCTAATACTCCACCCTTCCTTTTCTAATTCATTTTTCTGCTCACATTTGTCAAACATATCATATTGCTTTCACCTTTACATATCTGCTGTTTCTGCCTGGAATGTCTTTCTGCCCATTATGTACTCGATGTGCTCTTTCCACATGATCCAGCTCAAACAGCACAGCCTCAGAGAAGTCTCTTTTAATGCATGTGATTATGTACATACTTCTTTACAATACATATGTGTGTATATATCTGAAAATTTTACATTTGACTGTATTATATTGTGTTTAAAATGTCCTTGCTATATCTGAAAATGTCAAGATGATTTTCACCTCCAAAACTTTGCACTTTCTGTTACCCATATTGGACATTTTCTTCTCCTGAATACTTATTAGCCACTTAATACATAGTTACATGTTGGACTATGTATGATGACACAGCACATTTTTGTATCATTGCTCTATAGCCCATGGGAAAATTGTACATTCTTTCTTATTCATGGGTAGATGCCTGAGAAGATAACATAACCTTACATTTTTTATTTGTTCTACTAGTATATGAACTCTTACTCAGTCCAAAACTTGGATGTACCTTTGACTCAGAGCCCTCCAGTGACAAATGTGGAGGAGATGTGTCATGATTTCTTTCCTGTTTTAAATTTCAACTCATAATTCCTTCAGTAGTTGCTCTTTTCAATTTCTCCAAAGGTGAACTGAGGGATAGAGACAAGTGCTAGAAAGAAAAAATTATTTTTGTTGTTGTTGTTGCTATAATCTGTCACTGATGTCTTATAGGAGTAGCAGATAGCAAGATATGACATCTTCTGTCATGAGACACTTTTGTTAATTCTTCAGTGATCCTCCATTTCTGGGGATCTCTCAGTATTGAACACAAGCACCTGCCAAGAGGAGAGAGGAGATTCAAAGCCAACGTGCGCTTTGCATGCTGAGCCATGCACCCTGTGATTTGATTTGATTTTTTCCAAAAAGACCATGTGCTGCTCAATCTTTGTCCACATGTGACTTTATTCAATTAGGGAGCATGACATTTTCTAATTTAAGAAAAAAAATTACTAAAAATTGAAAGGGCCTCATTAGCTGGAAACTGGCCAGGATTTCCCATTTACACTTTTTTTGATACTGACAATGTGTCTTCTAACTTACCTCTGAAGATTGTCAAATCAAATCTACTGATTCTAGAGATATAACCATCTGTTGAAATCACTTCAGCTTCTAGGTAGATGTTTAAATCACAGGAACCATCACCTAAGTCCCATTTCATTTTTGGGGACATGCATCGAGATGATAGGAAACACATCAAGGATTCCTGTCTTTCCAGTGCAGCCCTGTATCTTTGCCATGACATCTGCAATGACAATCCAGCCTATATTCTATTTCACGAATCTAAGATGCCATCAGTTATAAACTATAGCATTATTTTATGTACTACTAAAAAGTAGTGTCGATTAAGTTATGATATCATCAATTGGAAAATGCATCCCTATTAAAAACTAAAAATTTAAAAAGTATGTCTTGAAATTGGTGAAATTGGGTAGTTTAATGAACAGTAATTTCCCCTTTAATAACAATTCTGGCTGTATAGTAATCCTAGTAATAGACAAAGAACATTTTTAATAGTCCAATGTTCTTGGTATTAGAAATATTTAAAAAAATTATGTCCCTGCCTGGTTTTGATATCAAGACAATATTGTCATCATAGACTAAGTTTATCTAATTATTATTACTCTAAAAACATTTACTTAAAATCAAAACAATCTGTTTCTTCTATGCTTGGTGGAAATCATCTGTAAATCCACCTGACATGAATATGTTAACGTGCGCGCGCGTCTGTGTGTGTTTTCAAGTCCGTGAAATTTTAATTATTATTTTACTTATTGTCAGCGTTGAAAGACCTCAGTAGATTTTGATTACTTATTATATATATATAACATATATATATATAAAGCTGAGTTATATATGTAGAAAATTTGATATTTAAACATTGGTGTAATCTTTCTTATATGAATTCTCAAAAATTTATACTGAGTTGGTAATAACACTGAAACATTAATAATTATAATTGTTATTCACTGAACATCTTCTACATACCAGGTGATATTAGGTACTTTGCAAACATTGTGTCTTCTCAACCTCACTATAATCTCATAAGATAAGTATTATTGTCATTGCCGCACCAGTATGGAAAAGGAGTTTCAGATTAATTATTTAATATGCCAAATTATGTATAACTCTGAGTTACTATAACCGAAATGCAAGTATCACTAATTCTAAAGGCCATGGTTTTAGACACTCTTACATTGCCTTGGAAACAAATGTTTTCCAGATTGTTTATTTTTCTATTCCATAAAATTTTGTTAGTTAATCTCTATTTTAACTACACACCTGAGTTTTATGAATTTTCTTCTGTTTTCAAATTGTACAAATGCTTTACATCATCCATGAATTTTAATAAGCCCTCTACTGTAGTATAAGCATCATAGTAAAACAATAAAAAAACATGAAGTAACAATATATAATTTTATCCTAAACTATAGTGACATTAAATAAAAGTGTAGATGAAATTTTTGCTCACAGATAATAATTTATATAGATCATCTATGGGTAAAATTTTGGAAATAATATTCAGATGCATATTCAAACATAAAATTGATCTATAATATCTCACTCTCTCCTTGACAGGTTTTAATATCAAGGCAACATTTTCACCATAGACTAAAGTTTTCCAATTGTTGTATCCAAATTATTGTTTTTCTAAAATTGAAATAATCTGTTCCATGTTTGGTGGTAATCATCTGTAAAACCACCAGACATGAGTAGATTAGTGTGTTTATATATGTGTATGTGAAATTCTTAATTACAATACTATTTTAAATAATGTTAGTGTTGAAAGACCTTAATAGATTTTGAAAAATATGTATAATTTGAAAATTTTTTGCATAACTACTTTAGATTATTCTCTTATTCGTATGCCTTCCTTTTGTATGGAT
>RJWJ010000140.1:253308-306874 GCA_004363605.1 Indri indri
TTTTTTTTTTTTTTTTTTTAAGCTGCTTAAATTTCGTACTTGGGTCATTAATTTTTCTATTTAAACATAATGATTTAAGCCTACTGGTCCAGTACAGTTACAAAGAAATGATAACCAAATTGATTTTTAAATTCTCAACAGAATACTGGGTGCAAGAAAGTAGAGTAATATGTTTAAAGTATGAAAAAAAGATCATTTTAAATTTAGAATTATATGTCAAATCAAACTGAGATTCCTAAATACTTTGTTGTAACTAAATGTATCTTTTTAAAATTATTAGTATAATTTGATACTGGGAAACATCAGATTCTTTTTTTAGTATTTTTTGACATTTAAAAATTTTTTTTTTTATTTCAGCATATTGTGGGGGTACAAATGTTTAGGTTACATATATTGTCTTTGCCTCATCTGAGTCAGAGCTTCAAGAGTGTCCATCCCCGAGATGGTGCACACCACACCCATTAGGTGTGAATATATCAGGTTCTTACAAGCCTAATTTCACAATACAAGTTTTTGTGTTGGCTGAGGAGTAAAAATCATCTATCCAAATTGTATGTAATTTTATTTGGTCACGTGAGGTAATACATACAACATATATAGTAATACATAGAACATATATATAATTTTTAACATTTTAACATTTAAAACATTCAGTTTAACCTTTTTTTATGACCCAGTTTTTTCCATCTAATTTTGTTCTCTCATTGTTATAATGCAGGGTAATAAGATCAGTCAATTACCAGATAGACAACACTCTTTGTAATATAATAAAAAGAAAAACTTTATGTTATATTCATTTTTGACTTTTATAATATTAATTTAAATTACTTTTATGAACTTACCATTAGAATTCTATCAGGGAACTCTAGAGGTATGCAATTCTCTATCATATTTAAATCAGTAAATAAATAATAAGTTTATAATGTAGTTTAGAATGAAAGAAAATAACTTGCATATAAAGTCTCAAATAACTTGTTAATTATATATATTTTAAATTAACTGTGGTTATTCCTTGCTTTGGTAGCAAAATATATTAACAATAATTTCATTAAATTATGAATTTTGAGGAGTCTTGACAAGGAGGTTGAAATATTTCAAATATCATAAGTACCTGTGCACAGTTATTTTTCCTATAACCTATCATCTTCATATCTTGGAGAAATTTGAAGACACACAAAATCAGTTTAATTTCAATTCTTCACACATTTTATTAGCTCTTACTGTGTATCATCTCCTGATCTCTGTTTGGGAATGTACAATATAAGGTGTCCCTAATCGAAGAAGAATAGTTAAGTTTAAAATCATTTCATTGTCAATTGCCAAAAAAGTAATACTTTATAATTAGCTGGAATTTAACTGTTTAATTAGGTGTTAATTTTCATTCTATGCTACTTCTAAATTGCTGTCTTCTTTTCAGGTTTAATACCAGTGTCAAGTCTTCTGTATCTTTAGTAGCATAATCTCTATTTGATTGCCTTACTTATCTCATTTTCTTTACAGTCTGGTCCTTTACGTTTTGCCATAAAAATATTTTTGCGGTTTATTGAATGGTTTTGGGATCACTGTATAATCATTTTCATATACTACAAACATACATTTTCATTCTGAGAATGAGTTCCTTCTGATTGAGAGTGGGAGAAGGGCACTGTGAGCGGTGGGGTCCCTCATGGCGTCTCAGTGCTGTGAGATGAAGGAAAGACTTGTGTGTAGAAAATACTTCGTGGTTGAACCCTCCCATTACACACATACCTGCTACATAATTAAATCCCCCAGAACTATTTCCCTCAATTAAGGTTGACACAGAAAATACGTCCACGTTAAATAATCTAGTTTTAACAATTTAATGATTAAGATAAATGCACCCATGCAAACTATGTGTTTGCTCTCTCATTCTGGTTCATTATAAGTTGATGATTGTTAATGGAATGAAAATAGGCCCATTAAGGCAATAACCACAAATATATAAAGTAAGTCACAGTTCATTTGCTCATACTGAATTGAGACTTAGTACGAAAATTCAAGGCCTTCTAAAATAGAAGCCTTAATATATTAAGAGATATAATTATTTTCTGGATCCTTAAAAACATAAGAAAAAAACAGAGAAGTTATTAAAATGGACATAAGCAGAAGGAAACATTTAAGGTACAAGATTATGGGCTTTTCTTATTCTTCTTTTTTTTAATTTGTGAATTCCCCACATTACCTCACATGGATACTCATCTATAATCAAATGATCTTTTATAACAATTGCTAATATTTGTAATATCATATTTTATTTGTAAAATAATATTAAATTCACTTCCTCAGTTATGTCTTGTAATGACACATTGAGATGCATAGTACAAACAATAGCATCACTCACATTTAATAGGTAAGAAAACTCAGATTGAGAGAAATTAATTAATTTAAATTGAGGGAAAGAATTGAGGTTCAAAATCAGGAATGGACAGGAAAATCCCATAGGTGTCTGCCCTACAGCATTCTGCCATGTACAACTAGGATACATAGTAATAGAAATACATATACTAAAAAGTATATAACTTAAAATATGATGTTCTTTCTTCCATTTTTACCCCCTAGAATGCATTATCCAGGATTTCTTTTAACTTCAGGCATAACTCAAAAATATTGCTGATCTGGTTCCAGACTACAATAAAGACAAATATCACACTAAGGCAAGTCACATGATTTCTGTCATTTCCAATTTCATGTAAAAGTTATGTTTACACTATACTGTAGCATATTAAGTGTCCAATATTGTCATGTTTGAAGTTGTACATACTTTAATTACAGAATACTTTATTGCTAAAAAGTGCTAATGGTTCTTTGAGGCTATGAGTCATAATCTGTGTTGGTGGAGGGCCTTGGTGTAGATGGCTCCATTCCTCATTCTAGTTTTCTTGCAGTTTCTACCATATCTGCAGTTCATTTCTCCATTGAAGTCTTGAGCCTCTCAAAGTCATCACTGAAGGTTGTAATCAGCATCTTTTAAACCATTAATGTTGACATTTTGACTTCCTCCCATGAATTCAAAATGTTCTCAATGGAATCTAGGATGGTGAATCTTTTTCAGAAGGTTTTCAGTTTATTTAGCTCAGATACATCAGAGGAATCATGATCTATAGCAGCTGTGGTCTCATGAAATATATTCTTTTAGTAATAAGCCATGACATTTGAAATGACCTCTTGATCCACATGGGCTGAAGCATGGGTGCTGTTAACAGGCATTAAAAAACATTAATCTCCTTATATATCTCCATCAGACTCTGGGTGACCAGGTGCTTTGTCAATGAGCAATATATTTTTTTTTTTTAATTTGAAAGGAGTCTTTTTTTCCTGAGCAGTAGATTTTAACAATGGGCTTCAAGTATTCAGTAAACCATGCTATAAACAATTATGCTGTCACCCAGGCTTTGTTGTGCCATTTATAGGGCACAGGCAGAGTAGATTTAGCATAATACTTAAGGGTCCTAAGATTTTCAAAATGATAAATAAACACTGGCTTTAAGTTAAAGTCACCAGCTATATTACCTCCTAAGAAAAGAATGAGCTTGTCCTTTGAAACTTTGAAGCCAGGCATTAATTTCTCTTCTCAAGTTATGACAGTTGTAGATCACTTCTTCCAACCTATGGGTGTTTTGTCTATGCTGAAATTCTGTTGTTTGGTGTAGCCACCTTTATCGATTATCTTAGATAGATCTTCTGGATAACTATTGCAGCACTCGCTGCTTTACCTTGCACTTTTCTGTTCTGGAGATGGCTTCTTTCCTTAACCATCATGAACCAAACTCTTCTAGCTACCAATTTTTTCTTCTTCGATTTCCTTACCTTTCTCAGTCTTCATAGAATTGAAGAGAGTAGGGTCTTGCTCTGGATTAGGGTTTGGTATAAGGGAATGTTGTGGTATGTTTAATCTAGCCAGACCACTAAAAATTTCTCCATATTTTCAATAAGGTTGTTTTTCTTTCTTATAATTTGTGTATTTACTTGAACATCACTTTTTATTTCCCTGAAACATTTTTTCTTTGCACTAACAATTTGGCTGTTTGGTGCAAGAGGCCTAGCTCTTGGCTTTTGACATGCCTTCCCTACTAAGCTTAATCATTTCTAGCTTTCGATTTAAAGTGAGAGATATGCAACTCTTCCTTTCACTTAAAAAGTGAGAAGCTATTTTAGGGTTATTAATTGGCCTGATTTCAGTATTGCTGCATCTTAGGGAAACAGAGGCCCTAGGAGAGACAGAGATGGTAGAATGAAAGTTTGGTGGAGCAGACAGAACACACATTTAGCGATTAAGCTGGCCATATTGTATGGGCACAGCTCCTGGTGCCCCCAAACAATGTCAATAGTAACATCAAAGATCACTGATTGCAGATCACCATAACAGATATACTATTAATAATAATGATAATTTTTGAAATATTGCCAGGCTTACTAAAATGTGAAAGAGAAACACGAAATGAGCACATGATGAAAAATGGTGTTGCTGGACTTGCCACTAACCTCTAATTTATAAAAAGTAGAATATCTGCAAAGCTTAATGAAGTGAAGTGCTACAAAACGAGGTATGCCTGTATACACATACAAACATATATGTGTGTTATATGTTCTTATTTTTGCTCTAGTTTACTCATTTTCTTTCCACTGCTAAATCCTGGCTCCTGCTGCTGATCGGTTCAAACACACGCAATTTAATGTGTTCTACATCTAAACCCCTTTCAGTGCTGGCAGCTTTAACCAGACATTTCCTCACTCAGGCTTTTAGTGCTTTCCCAATGGCCCCAGGATCAAATACCAGCATCTAACTATGGTCTTCAAAGCTGTTCACCTTCTGGCTCCCTTCTTTGTGTAGCCTCTCCGCCCTCACTCACACACAGCCTGTGTCTTCATGCTTCCCTTTTTGTGTTCTAAACCCTTTGTTTAGTCTAAATCTTTTCCCTTCATGTCTAAGTTTTTTCTTAATTCTTCACGTTTATGAAACAACTTCGCTACCCAATATCAAATGAGATAGCTTCTTTTCCCTGAAGCACATGGTGATTAACAGTTGTTTTAAGCATATTTCACACATTAACCACAGTATTTCCAGGTATTATAAATTTAATACTGAACATTGTCTGTATTTTTATTCACTCTTGACTTGTTTGTTATGTGTGAATGTCTATTACATTATATTCATGCTTTTTTGCCACCCTTATTTTAAGCTTCCTGGCAGTAGATATTTAATATCTGCTATCAAAGAATATATAGCACATGTTAAAGACATCTGCCACCAGTGCACTATGTCACAGACATCAAAAACATAATATGTATACAAAATAAAAAATAAAGTATACAGGTATCATAATTTTGTATTGTATTTTGTGACCTGATAAAGGAATTTTAAATATATAGGGGATTACAAAATAAGGGCAAAATATTTTAACATTTTTAAGTATATATATATTATCTTTTGAAGGAATGGTTAAGAATATGCTGAGCATTGTTATTGTTATCGAAATCATTTGTACATTTATGTAATGGCAATATATTACATTGTATCCATTGGAACTCAAAATATAGAAACACTGTCTGGTACTGTATTTAATATAGAGAAAATGCTTTGTTTTTCAGGTGTATGTTACTTAGAAAACTAAATGCTTGGTTTAAAGCTAAAGTCAAATATTTGCCGAAAAATTGGCAGGGGAGAGAATAGAAATAAAGAGAACATTTTCAGGGATTCGTTTACATATGTACTTAAGAACTAAAAGTGGCATCCTAGCATTTAGACATAGTTTTCTTTCAAAGACTTTTAAATTTCTTTTAACTCTAACCATATGTGAAGTACATGAGAAGAACATCCTCGTTATGCCATAGTTCTGGCACAAACAGATTTTAAAGACAGAATTCATATGAAAACAGAGACTTCACTTTGAAGAGAATGATTTAAGAAAATATGACAAATATTAAGAACTGCTTTTATCAATTAAACATTTATTTCTGGATATACAAAAATGCCTAAATTTAAGTTTTCACTTGCCACACATTATATCTTCATGTGGTACGTTTCTAATGCCAAATACAAACGTAACATGAAACTCTGTGTTACTCTAGAATCAATCAGACTCACTTTAGTTAGAAGAGGACTTCAGGAAGGCAAACTTGCTCATTTAAGTTTCTTGTTGAGTATGGGGGGAGAAAGAAAATTTTAAGATGAAAATTAAATACAGAAGTAAAATTACTTTTGTTCACTTAATGAGAATTAAGAATGCAGAAATGAAATGATTACAGAATATATCTGCCTGAATGGAGAAATGATCTTAACTCCCCACCCCTATATTCCAAATCATGGATAAATAAGTAAGAAAATAGAAACCAAATTTATTAATTATAGGATATAGCTAGTCTCTGATCCTTTTTATGAGGATATAATTTGGTGAGTAACTATGCAAATACAGTTTAAAAATTTCTATGCTAGAATTATAAATAAAGTTAAATCCAAACAAAGTTAATACTAATCCCTATTAGCATATATGGAAACAGCTTTAATGGACAATTAAGTTGCTTCTACTTATGGTGTTTTGTTTTGTTTTAATTTATTTGAATATTTTAGATTTTTATAGCTTTATGTTAAACTGGCTATTGATGTTTTGTTTTGAGTTGATTAATAAAAGTTAGCAAGTTGTAAATGACGAATTAGAGATGACACCTTTCATATCATCAAATTTTACATCCATTTCCCCATCTCTTCTCTCATCAATCTATTGTAAATGGTTGGAGATTAGAAATGTGGGAATATGTTGGTCAAAGATGTAGACTTTTTGTGAAAACTTAGAATTCAATAATAACCATATGTCTTTTTTACTCAAAAAATGTATTTAACATCTTACTAGGCTATATCCTTTGATATGTAGATATGTAGAATGAATATCTTTCCTCTGTGTGTGTGTATGTGTTAAATGTTAAATTTTAACTTAGAAGTAAAAACAGAGCAAAAAGAATTGAAATCTCTGGAAAAACCCGTCTTTTGCTTTAAATATACTCAAAAGCAAGCCTGAACTAATCATGAGTGGTTACATCAGCCACTGCCATTATCATGATTAACTATCATTAAAGCCATCACTGAAATGAATGAGCTCCTTGTTAAAAGGGGCACTATTTTCTTTCTGTTAAATGACAAGAGAAAAAATCAATTTGAAATGATATGTTTTCCTAATTCTAAGTGCAAACTAGCACATTTACAAAATATTTTATTGCTCAGCTAATTGTTACTACACTAAACAATGTTTCAGGACATAATGTTTTCATTATTCCCTGCAATTCTCATTTCCTTTTCTATCTTTCTCTTCTCATACCTCATATTTTGCTGTTTTAAATCTTCATTGTATATCATTTGTAAATATATCCAACCCATTGACTTCCAAATGCCTCTGTTTTTTTCATTGGTTTTTCTATCAGAATTTATAATGAAATCTATCTTTTGTATAAGAAAAACACTTCTGGTGATTTTTATTATTATTATTTTTTTTTTGGAAATCTTTATTAAATCTTCATCTTATCAAATATACCATATAGCCCAACAGTGAATTTTCATTTAAATTTTATTTGTTGTAATAATGTGAGGATGCATCAATGTTACAATTATGCCAAGTATTTGTATTTTTTATCTAAATTTGCTCTGCTAGATTTGTTTTTCTTGCCTTTGCTTTTAACAAATCTTTTCAGTACGGAATGATTATTATGTTAACAGATCTACTATAGTAAATATTAAAGAAAGAAAAGTACCTAATGGTGAACTACGTATTGCCTTTTTCCTCATTAGAATACCACTGCCCCCTTCCCTGACCGCCATGCCAGGCCAATCTAAGCTAACTAGTCAATGTACTTTGGGACAGTGCTGGTTTTTATTTCTAGTTTTTAAAATTTTTATGTCCTTTTTAAAATTAGAATTCAGATTAGTGATTTCCCCTGCTTATATAAGGAAATCTTTTATTTTATTCTTCTTTTACTTAAACTACTTTTCTGTATTTTATGGAAGTATTCCATTATTTGAGTTTTGCCGTATCATTTTACCTTATGTTCAAGTCCCATTAGATTATTTTAGTATCTTAACTTTGAAGGCACTCAATTTAATTCCTAGGTTTTGAATTTATTAGATACCCTTCTTAGGGTCATTTTCTTCATTTATTTTATAATCTCTCTCTCCCCCCCCTCCCTTGTTTCTCTCTCTCCCTCGTGCTGCCCCCACGCCCCGTGTTTGTGTTTCTCATTTATTATTGCTGCAATCTCACACTCTCTAATAGGTTGCCAGTTGCCTTTTACCTGGCTTCTTTGGGCCCTGGCTAGTATTACTGGGTCTTATAAGGGCATCTCAGAATATCTGCTCAATGATTACCTTAGGGAAATCAGAGATAAGAGTAATCAAATCTTGGTTGAAATCTTGCCCCCTGGTTTGTAAGTGTGTTCTCTTGCTTTCTTTCATAGTAAGGCTTATCACTAATGTTCTGTAGCAACTTTTTTTGTTAATTTACTTTTAAAAGGAGAGAGGATCTCAAATCAAAACCCTAATAAGTAAAGGACGCCTTTTATTCTATCATCCGTATGAGCCAAACTCCCAGATCCCTTAGCTGCTTCTGGAATCAGAATCAATAAGCCATATTTCTTCAGCCCTGATAACCACTTTTGTTTTGCCCCTTTTTTTTTTCTTCTTTTGTTCTTCTTCAAGAATAAAGCTATTTCTTTTGATTATTTTTTGTCATAATGTATATCTCCTTGTTTTATTTTATCTCTCATTGTTATGTGTTCAGAGACAAGAGGAAGCTTTAAAGCATAAACTTTAACACCATCTTGACTGAAATAATATTAATTATATTTCTAACACATGATATTTCTACTGAGATGTGAGGTTGGAAATAGTGTTTAAAATAATAGTGACATTATACCGGGGAGAAGAGGGAAATAGCATTTGTTCTGTTACATTTGGCCCCCAAAATATAGTTTAGTTTTAAAATTAATTGTCCAAATTTAGCCTTGAGGAAAATAAAGAAAAAAACAAAATAGCTAATACTTCTCTAACAATTTCTTTTGTACTCTATCCAATAGGTCACCCTCCTTTTCTATTTTAATCCTTGCCAACTTTCTTAGAGCAAAGTAATGAGTTTACCAATTGCTATTGTACATGTGAAGAAATGATTTCAAAGATCCAAGACCAATTCCTGTGTCTTTGTTTCATAAATGATATTGGACATCCATCAAACCAAGCACTTTGGCCTATACTAAAATCTGCTGGATTTTGGATTTCAACTGGCCACTAGAAAAGGCTGTGGTTCTAATTATCAAAGAACTGTGCCATCCTGTTCCCCAGAGACTTAATTTTCTTACTTTCTCTTTACTCCTGTCATTTTCTAATCACAGTTCTGACATTGAACCACATTAAAAAAAAAACCTTTTTACTCTTCAAAAAGTCAGAAATTGAAGTAAAAAGTGAATTCAGCTTTTATTATCTTACTTGATCACCATTCTCTTACAAATTCCTTCTTAATTCTTATTAAGAACATATTTGCAATCTAATTAAAATGTCTAACTTTCCATCTAGTTATCTATCTATCATCTATCTATCTATCTTTCCCATTTATGCTTTGGCTTTGTAATTAGGCAAAGGGAATATAGTATGTTGCAATATAGTTCAAATTGGCACAAATTCATTAGGTTAACTGGCATAAAATATTAAACAGCACGACATTTATATTGTGGCTAAAAGTAAATCATACTACAGTGGATGAAAGTAAGCCCCAAATCTTAATGTAGTCCATTTTGATCTAGGCTAAGCACAAAACAAATTTTTCTCATAGTCTAAAAGTATTTAATATTTAGAAGCAAAGAAAGGTGAAATTTCTAAATTTTTATCCTTTGCATTAAATAAACAGGAATCTTGGATCTCACTGCTCTGTAGTAACAACGCTAATACATAACAATCTAACCTGTGATAGAGAAGAAACTTTTGTCACATTTCTGTAAACAAAGCCATCTCAGGCTACCAGCAGCCTTTTAAGTGGTGAAGATGATAGATAATAGTGCTCTTTCAGGGGGGAGTGCATTTGAACCAGCCACATGATAGAAAATAGTCAAAGAAACAAAAGTGAAAAAGAGTGAAAGAAAGACAGTTGGATCTTCTCGGGAGAAGGCCAGCATTCCCGTGCACATTGAACCTACTGGAATGCAAAGAAAGATTATTCCATTGGGTAATAAATTGAAATCTCCACTCCCAGCATTAATGCTCAGTTCAACCCAATTCAATGTCTATCTTTCACCTCTACAAGGCAAATTCTGGAAAGAAAAATCTCATCCATATTTCTTTAATTTCTAATTTAATTTAATTCATCGCTCTGATAAATCCCATACAAAGCCTTGCTAATAAGAGGCAATAAATAAATGCTAATTAAATGCTTGAATGAATCACTAGAATGTCAAATTATTTTGGTAACTTTTTTATTACTTTGGTAGTAGGGTTCTCTAGGGAGACAAAACTACTAGGATAGATAGATAGATAGATAGACAGACAAGAGAGGATTTATTAGGGGAATTGGATCACACAATTATAGAAGCTGAGAAGTCTTACAACAGGCTGTCTGCAAGCTGGAAACCCTGGGATGCTAGTAGCATGGCTCATTCCATGTCTGAAGGCCTCAGAACCAGTGAAGCCAGTGGTGTAACTCTCAGGCTAAGCCTTAAAGCCTGAGAACCTGGATGTCTGCTGGTGTAAGTCCTGGAGTCTGAAGGCCAGAAAGGCTGGAGTTCTGATGTTCAAGGCAGGGAACAAAGAGTGTATCCCAGCTCCCTGAGAGAGAAATCCGTTTGCCTTTTCTTTGTTTTTGTCCTATCAGAGATGCAAGCTGATTGGGTGGTGCATCCACCCCCACACTGAGGGCAGATATCTTTTCTACTGAGTCTACTCAGACTCTCATGCTAATTTCTTTTGGAAGCACTCTCACTTTAGGTATTTCTTAATCCAGTCAAGTTGACAAGTACAGTTAACCATGACAACCTCTGATCCTCTTAACTCACTGTTGTGCATTTCTGCTTTGGTAAAATATGGCAATAGTATAAACTCAAATAAGATACTGTTTATAATCATATGATTACTTTTAACAATGCAGTGTAAATTATTATGAAGTTGCTTTCAAAAAATATGATATGAGCAGATATTTTCTTGGGTTTTCAATAATATTCCTTAAAGTCAAAACTATTTTTCTCTCCATTTAGTGTACTTACCAGGACCTGGTAAGTTCTCAGTAAATTTGATTTGTAAGAATTAATTAATGCAGGATATGTATAATAAAGGAAGTGTCAAAAATATTGTTTAAAAGTATTTGTTTTAGTTAACTTTATTGTATCTTATGTTGAACACTTCAATTATTTTCCATAGTCACTGAAATCAGGGAGTTAATCCTTTTCAAACACCAGCATCCTAACACTATACTTTGTTCATTGAACCTAGTTACTGCTAAAGGAATACATAAAAATAGAAAAAGAATGCCTAGTTTGACATATTTCCATATCAGGATGTCTGATTGACTCTATAGCTCCATCAACATCACTGTGATATATAGTTTATGAAACAATTATGAGTATGTTTGCTTGCTTCATGAAAATTTATCCAGAAAAATGACAAATCAGCTTAAACTTTCTTATGATATTTTTAATGAGACTCAGGCCATCCACAGAATTCCACAGATTTTTGAAATTCTAAGGTGGCAAAAACTGTGTTATTGTCAGTTAATTGCTGAATATTTATAATAACAAGTATATCAGATTCTTGTTAAACTCACTAAAAAGTACAATTATATATATGTTATTATTATACTTTGTAGTCCATTGTATTTTTTTAGAAAATCATCCTGCATAGTACATCTGTGTTACATTTTTAAGATAGTGCCTTTAATTTTATTGTTTTACAAAATTTTAGAGGTTTATACCTATTTTGTTTTAACATTTGTTATATTATGTTTGTACATTATAGAATGAAATTCACTTATACAGAAATCCTCAAACAGAGCATTCAAATATTTGTGGAAAGCAATTAGGCATGTGTTAATGGACAGACACAATAGAAGGAATAATAGTGTGTGTGTGTTTGCTGCACATAACTCAGAATGAATGCCTCTTTGAAGAGGGCTGTATTGGGCTTACTCTGCATGTCAATCAACAAGAGAAGGCAGAGTTCACTATTAACAGGCATGGAGAAATAAATATTTGAGTGAGCAATTTCAGCCAGCCCAGTTGATAAAATTCATGTGTGACAAATAAAAGGAAACATCAAAGTGGGCTTCTGATAGTCAGCTGGGAAACGAGCAAGGTTGTCTGGAAAAAATTATTAAGTGGATTACTGAAGTGATGGTAGCTATTTATTGATTGTTTTGTACATTGTTATGTGAGTCCATTTACCTGGATGAATAGATTATTATTAATATTGAATTGAAAGTCTCAGGTAATATACTCCAAGACATTTTATTTTTCTTAGACATTTGGACACTTGTATATATTTTATTGAGGAATATTGGAACCATTTTTGGATTATAGAAACATTTAAAACAAAATATACAAATGAGAACTCATCTGGCATTAACTCTGAACAGAAAGCCTTATTTTAGTCATCTTGTATGGCAATGTCAATTTGAGATAATATATGCTTAGGTTATAATCTTTAAATGTTGCTCAAATATGACATATTTATGTATGGAAGCACAAATGACTTTTAATGTTTTGTGGTATAGTAGTAATTCATAATTCCTCAGGTCCTTATTATAATAGTAGTGCTCTTTAGATTTACATTACATGACTAATATTTATTTTTGCAAACACATTAGCATGGTGCCTGGCCAGGCTGATATTTAGCCAGGACACTTCTGTGGGGCGGTGTCAGTTCATTATGGCTGGCATCCGTTCTGGTTCGTTGGTAGCCTGGCTGCGATTGTTCAATATTTGATATCACTTCTTCACCAAACAATATTAGGATGAGGTAAAACGTTCATATGTGCTCTGTAAGAAGGTTAATATCAAAGTCAGTGAAAGTTTGAAAAACTGTATACATGTCAAAATCCAAGATAAGCGTGCGAACATTTGGTTTGTGGAAGCATGCTATATCCACAGGCTGTATTTTGATTTTGGTATTTACTCCTGTCCTTCTCACTTAAAATGAAATATAAATTGACAGTTCAATCTAAGTAAATTGATTCTCTCAGGTATCCTTTTTTCAGTCATTTGTCTTGTCTCCTGTTCTCTACTGTGTAAATGGAATGGCTACTATTGGATATTATACCTTCATTAATAATCAAATATACATTTCACAGATTATACTACAAAGAATGTATTTTAATCACGGAGTCCTCATTTACTAAATTAGCAATAAAGTTTGGTTTTTACAGTAGTTTATATATTAATAGGAAATAGTTTTTTCATTTGTTTTTAATATTTCTATTGAAATATAACATAGAGAAATAGGCAAATTTTAAGTACACAGCTCAATTGATTCATTCATAGTAACATGAACATAAAACAGCCACTCATATTAAGATGTAAAATAATAACAGCACTCCAGAAACCCCCAGGTATAAACTGTGATGATTTCCAACACCATTTGTTTGCTCTTGCCTGTTTACAAATATTCCATAAAGAGTGCATTCTGCATTGTCCAATTATGTCTGGTATTTTTATCTCAACAATACATCTATGATATTCTTCATTATTGCTCAAATAATTTGTTCTATTTCCTTTTTGTGTAATATTCTACTATGTAAATACATAACATTTTATTATTCATTCTATTGATAATGGATGTTTGGGCTCATTTTTTTAACCTTAACAATGCTCTTTAGATTGTTTTCTAGAGTTTTTCAGCAGTTACTTTCTTTTTCTTTTTTCTTTTTTTCTTTCCTTCCTTCCTTCCTTCCTTCCTTCTGTTTTCTCCCTCCCTTCCTCTCTCCTTCTTTCTTTTTTTAGCAACTTTTTACCCCATGCATATGCACATTAGAAATAGCAAATTACTCAAGAGGAAATTAGGTGCAGAATATTGTCTGAGCTTTTCTAACAGTTCACTTTTATCAGATGTTTTCTTAAAAGTCCTCTCTTCTGGGTTTGGTACATAATACCAAAAGACACAATCTTGAATGCCATAAGCCAGAATGTTGAAATTCTGAAAACTGAAAAAATCCCTAAAGCCTAGTTCCCTCACATTTAAATGAATCCCAAAGCCATAATGACAGATTTGGAATTAGGTGAAATCAGGTCCTCTAAATGAATTTCAAGGTGTTACCAATAAAATTTGCTTTTTTGTTTTTTCCATTTAGCCCAATGAATTTGGTGCAAAATTACAGTGAATGGATTGGCTGTGAGATACGGCAACCACAAAAATTTCAGTTTAAAATTGTGTCGTTTGTCTTCATTGGCACCCCTTCCAGCTGGGAGCATTTAAGGAATTGAAGCCACATTTGCCTATAGAAGCCAGAGAAGTTACAGAATGGTTCACAAATAATTATGTGCAAAGTAGAGTAAAAATACATTTACTTGTGTAAAGGTAGAGATAAAGACCAATAGAGAACCCAGAAATAAAACCATCCACCTACAACCAACTAATCTTCAAGAAAGCAGACAACAACATAGACTGGGGAAAGGAAGCCTTATTCAATAAACGGTGGTGGGAAAATTGGATAGCCACATGCAGAAGAATGAAACAGGATCCCTGTCTCTGGCCATATACAAAAATTAATTAAAGGTAAATGAAAGACTTAAATGTAAGACAGGAAACCATAAAAATTCTAGAAGAAAACATAGGGGAAAACTCTTCTAGACATCAGCCTAGGCAAAGAATGTATGATTAAGACCCCAAAGGCAAATATAGCAGCAACAAAAATAAATGAATGGGTAATATTCCATTGTATACATATGCCAAATTTTAATAATCCACTCATGAATTGACGGGCATTTGGGTTGTTTCCACATCTTTGCAATAGCAAATTGTGCTGCCATAAACATTCGGGTGCACATGTCTTTGTCATAGAATGGTTTTTGCTCTTTTGCGTAGATGACTAATAGTGCTATTGCGGATAGAACGATATTTCTATTTTTAGCTCTTTGAGGTATCTCCAGATTCTTTTTCACAGAAGTTGCACTAATTTGCAGTCCCACCAGCAGTGTAAAAGTGTCCTTGTCTCTCTACATCCTCGCCAGCATTTGCTGTTTTGGGATTTTTTTATAGAGGCCAACACTAGGGTGCTCAAATGGCAGTAATACTCTGCAGGGATTAGGGGCATGGGGAGGGGTAAACCCGCAACTAAAGGACACGGAGCATTGTGGCGGGGAAGGGCATGCCTCTAACCCTAGCTTGGGTGAGGCAAAAACATAAAGTGTAACCATAATGTTTGTACCCTCATAATACCCTGAAATAAAATAAATAAATAAATAAATAAATAAATGGGTCTTCATTGAATTAAAAAAAACTTCTGCACAGCAAAGTAAATAAAGTAAATAGACAACCTACTGAATGGAAGAAAATTTCACAAACTATATATCCAATAAAGTGCTAATATCCAGAATCTACAAAGAACTCAAACAAATCAGGAAGAAAAAATAACCCCATTAAAAAGTGGGCATGTACAGAAGTTTTTAAAAGGAAAATAGACAAATGGCCAAATAACATATAAAAAGTGCTCAATATCACTAATCATCAGGGAAATGCAAGTTAAAACCACAATGAGATAACACCTTACCCTTGTCAGAATGGCCATTATTAAAAAGCCCAAAGAAAACAATGTATGCTGATAAGGATGCAAAGAGAAAGGAACGCTTATACACTGTTGGTGAAACCGCAAATTAGTACAACCTCTATAAAAAACAGTACGAGGATTTTTCAAATAAACAAATTTAAACGTACCATTCAATCCAGCAATCCCACTACTGAGTATCTACCCCAAGGAAAAGAAGTAATTTATATACACACACACACACACAAACACACACACACACACACACACACACACACACATACACATATGTAAAGCCACTTGCACTCAAAGGTTTATTGTAGCCCAATTCATAATTGCAGGGATGTGAAATCAACCTAAATGCAGATCTATTCATGAGTGGATTAAAAAAATGTAATATGTCTATATACACCATGGAGTACACTACTCAGCCATAAAAAGCAATGAAATAATGTCTTTTGCAGGAACTTGTATGGAACTAGAGACCATTATCTTAAGCAAAGAATCTCAGGAATAGAAAACAAGCACCACATGTGCTCTGTAATAATTGGGAGCTGAACGATGGGCACACATGGGCACAAAGAGATGTAAAGTTCATTGGAAATCAAGAAGAGGGCAGGATGGCAAGGGGCGAGGGGTAAAAACTTACCTATTGGGTATAATGAACACTATTCTGGTGATGAACACACTAAAAGCCCTGACATAAGCATTATACAAGTTATCCATGTCATAAAAACATTAGTACCCCTTTAATATTTTGAAATAAAAAATTAAAAAAGACTCTTATCCAATAGTGTTATATTCAATCGCCAGCATATTTTCCACAAAATTTGTGGTCTATATATGAGTGCATGTGGAATGGATATATGCTTACCCATAACAACATAGAAACATGGCACAGAAGATGGGCAGATTTAATAATGAATATTCATGTTGGTGTATACTTAATCAAGGAAGAATTGCAAAAAGTGCAACATCACGTAGAAAATGAGTCTGAATGTATTCTCTGCAAAAAGCCATGCTGTAAAACAAAGAAAGAAAAAAAAGCAGCTCTTCATAGTGACTCAAGACTTCAAAATATGGTTAATGATAGTAAAAGTTGGCCAGCTCATATCAACTATCTCTGTACAATCATCCATAATCTATCCCAGTCATATACTTTCTCATACGTCGAATCATCTTTTTAGTTTTTTATTTGTTTTTCTTTGTTTAGTTTTTTCCCATTATTTTGAATTGTCAGCATTTATTATTTTACAATTCTCTATGCTATGTATTTTATCTTTACATCATTTATCATTTCTAATACTGGAGGTATAAATTGTGTAAAGACTTTTAGAGTGTTGTAATTTGTTCTAATTTGTTTTATTCATTTTTGGCAAATCTGATTCCATAAAAGTGCATTACGAAAATGTTGCATTAGTCTTTTTGTATTTTCCATTCTATACTTTTCACAGAGAAAAAAACAAATGCCCAGTGGCAAAAAATAAAATCAATCAATCAATCCTGGGAGTAGCTCATATCTTTCATATCTCTAATTTCAAATTGCACTTCAAGTTGACTGCTGAATTCTGATCAAAAGGTTTACATAACATTCTTTTTCTACAGGAAAGGTTAATTACAGTTGGGTTGTTGCCACTGTTTTCAACTATCATGGATGTCATGAAAATTCAATTTTAAAACAGCACCTTTGCTTATTTCAATGTTTCACTTAGTCACTTCATACCCCCTGAAAGGTAAGCTACTCTAATAAGGAATATGACATTAGAAGGATGCATATCATAATATTTTAATCAACATTTAAATAGATTTTGAAAATCTCTATTAAAAGGAATCTCTAATTTTAAATATTGTATTTAAAAATAATTTCAGATTTTCAGAAAAATTTCAAACACAATGTATGTATCCCCTATATATCCTTCACACAGATTCCTTTATGGTAACATTTTACTATGGTTGCTTTATAATTTCTTGTTGACATTATTATTTTTAACTATATGAGCAGAAGTTGCAAATATGATGTTAGTTTACATCTAACTACTTCAATATGTATTTCATAAAGACAGGTATTCACTTATGTAACCACAAATCAATTATAAAAATTTTAAAATTATCTAAAAGTTAGTATTATTTTCTAATCTATTGGTCTTATTAACATTTTCTCAATTGTCCAAATCATCTCCATCTTTTAGAGGATTTTTTGTTGTTGTTGTTCTAACATTCAATCTAAGATCACACATTGTATTTACTTGTCACATTGCTTTAATCACCTAACTTTGTAATATTTCCTCAGTCTATCTTTGTGTTCTATTACCTTGATATATTTGAAGTGCACAGGCCATTTATTTTTTGGGATGTCCTTCAATTGGAAAAGTCTAATGATTGCTTCTGATGAGAAATATATTATACAATTTTGGCAGCAATAGTAGAAGTTATGGTAATTTTTTCAATGTGTCATAGCAGAAGTAACATGAATCCTTTATTCCCTTTCCAGATAATATTAACTTATATTATTTGGTTAAGATTTTATCTACCAAGTGGTTTCAGTCTAAAGTTACTATTTTATCTTTTGTAATTAATAAGTACTTACAGGGAAACATTTTGGCACCATGTAAATATCACATTACTCAAAGTTTTACTCGATAGTTTTAGTGTTTATTGATGAATCTTGCCTGAATTCATAATTATCACCATCATGGTTGCCAAATGGCAATTTTTCTCATGCTATCATATATCGTAAATTTCATAGCATTTTACTAAGGATGATTGATTTCTTGATTTATAAAGTTATTTATTTGTTTAAGTCAACATGGACTTGTGGATTATTATCATATTTTATTCACTATGATTTATTACTATATTCATTTCCACACTCTGTTCTATGTTAGTTTATCTTTGCATTGTTGGATTTGGTTGACTAAATTTATTTAGTGTTTTTAACTTCAATTGAAAAGTGATATTGTGTAATTTACCTCCTTTTGTACTATTTTTATCAGGTTTAAATGACAAGATTATACTTGCTTCATGAAAATGTTTTTGAAGTTTTTCCCTCAATATTCTAAGTTCTTATATTTGTTAGGGTTTTCTAGAGAAACAGAACCAATAGGATGTGTGAGTGTGTGTACAAATTTATTACAAGGAATTGGTTCACACGGTAATTATGAATGCTGGAAAGTCCCAAGATCTGCAGGGTGACTTGGCAAGCTAGAGACCCAGGACAGCCAATGGTGTAGATACAGTCCAAAGGCCAGCAGGCTCAAGGCTCAAAAAGAGCCAAATATTTTAGCAGGGGGAAAAAAAACAAAGTTAATGTCCTAGTATGAAGACAGTCAGGCAGAAAGAATCACCTTATTTCAAAAAGGGTCAGTCTTTTTATTCTGTTCAGCCCTCAACTGATTGGTTAAGGCCCATCACGTTAAGTAGGGAGCAAAATCTACTTTACATGGTCTACTGTTTAAATGTTAATTTCATACAAAAACATAACTTGACCGACTGTATGGGTACCTCATGGCCCAGTCATGTTGAACTATAAAATTAATTATCACTGTTTTGGAAAAATTTAAAGATTCTTTGACTACCATTTTGAAATCATCTGTTCTTGGGAGTTTCATGGTGAGCTAGTTTCTTAAAAATGTTCTCCATTTTCACTACAGAGATCGTTCTGTTTGAATTTTTTATTTCTAATAAGATAAACTCAATATACCTAGCATATTGTTTTATGTATGTATTCTGATATCTGAAAATTTTTTTGTTATATAAAAATCTTATTTTAATAGTTATTTCTTCCTCTTTGATCTTATTTATTCACTGTACTTTTTCATTCGTCATCTTTGTTACCAAGGTTCATGTCTATTTTATTTAATCACTTTTTAAAAACTGTATAACATTGATGTATTAATTAAGTCTTATGATGTTTCTATTTCATACATAATTGAATTCTCTTACCTTTATTCCTTTCCTTTTCCTGATTACTTGGTTTGTTGTTTTGGTTTTTTTTCTCAGTTTATTAAGCTGAAAATTTAGTTCAAATATCTTCACTCTTTTGTTTTTATAAAAAATATTTATAAATGGATTGATATCTGATCATTGTTCTAAATAATTCAATCACATACTGAAATAATTGGTTTTACTTGTTATTTTAGAAAGCTGGTGATTTCAGTTGTCGTTCCCCCTTTATAAAAGAGTTTTCTGCATTTTTAAAGGAAATTTTCTCCTCTCATTTTTTAATCTTTTGGTTGTTTCTTTGCATTCCTACAATATTCCTTGTGAAATTTTTATTTTGATCAATTCTTCCTTGGGAACCTTGTACTCAAGTCTTTGTTTTTGATATAATTGTCCCTTGTCTTCTATTTCTTTCATAAATTCAATTAATTCTAGTTTGATTTCCAACTATTTTTTGGTCCGTTTATGTTCCTCATTTTTTTATGTCTTAATTTCCAATGTCCTATCATATCTACAAGTCACTCAGAAGCAGAACACACTCGTCTGTGAGTTTAGCAGATTAGGTTTCTTTACTAGATGAATTTTCAGGACAAGGAGAGGTGCGAATGGTGGGAGAGGCATTGAGTGTCTTTTCATTTTTTTGTATGTTTTCCCCCCCCCAGGATCCTTAATTCCCCCTCTCTCTCACTTTCTCTCCATAGCGCAATTTTTATGTTTTTGGCACTGCCTTCTGGTTATACTAAAGTTATGCTTTAGTTTTATATGCTTTTCATTTTTAACTTTCATAAAAGATGATTTGGGAAATTTTGCTTTATACAACCACCATTATTCTCAGGCGTCTCTGAAAACTCCCTGTAGATATTTGTTTTGTTTTCTTTTGTCTTCCTAAAATTACCATCTCATAACAAAAACCCCACTCTTGTGTAAAAATGTACTTGTACTTCTGTTATACCTGTATGCACTTGCCATATTATGTCTTTACTGGAAGACACTAGATATCAATGAATATATTGAGAATGAAATTAAGAAAGATAATGAAGAAATAAATAGCATATTGGTAAAAGGTCAACACAGGCTTTATATTAAGAAGTAGAGAAATCATGGACATTGTCATGTATTCAGATATAATTTTTAAATGCTTCTACAGGACATATTGATATAACCAACGGTAGATTTAAATTTTTTAATTTTAAAGTATTTTTGAAATATTAATATATCTTCATTTTTACATAAGCGTATGCATTTCTACATAAAACAAGGAGACATTTTGAGGAGTTGATTTATTCCCACAGGAAACTCTTTAAGAAATTCATATTTTTTACAGGCATATAAAAATTCTGAAAGACTGAACTTACTGTCAAAAGTATAGAAGTTTAAAAAAAACATACGCAGAAAAAGGGAAAATGGTCCATAAAAGTCTAGGACTGGTGAAATGATTATTTGATTCATTTTTAAAGTGAAAAAAAAAAAGATTGTAAATTGACATTGTTGAGAAGATAGAAGGATATCATCAATGGGAACGTCCATTTAATTTTTTCATATTTTCATTTCATATATTTTGTTTTGAGCTTTATATTAGGAACTTGGACTATAGTTTTTATCCTCACATTTTAAGATCCTCATGAAGTCTAGCAAAATTTATCACATATTGTGTACATTTGTTAATTTAATTTGAATACATTGATAAATGGGTTAGATATGAATGCAGAATATAATTCCCTATTTTCAATTCCCTGGGGAGAAATGTGGTTACTGCTATTATATATATTTTCATTGGTTCGTTCCCTTCTCTTGGCATTTTATTTCAGGGAAGTGTTTTTTTGTTCTGTTTTGTTTTATTTTCTTATATAGAAGGGATATTTAAGAAAGAGTAAAACAGCATTTTTATAATTGATCTTCTTTTATTTAATTTCTCTGATATGCATAAAGAAGCTTCCTCATAAATATTTATATATGACTCTATTTGGTGCATTAAGTCTATAAGTAATACAATTTTATTATAATAATTAATAAAGTGTAAAATCATAATGTATAATTATGTTTACCATAGTTAATTATAATATAAAAAGACAGAAAAAGGTAACTACTTTCAATTTACCATAGAAATAACATAATTTTATAAAACCTCATGATTTTTATTTGTATAGACAATCTGAAATTTTTAATGGAGTTTTTCAAACTAAGTAATTATTTTTTATATTTTATTATGAAAATATCAGTAAATATCTACTGAAGTTTTGATTTCCAAAGACTTTTATGATTGAAATTCACTTTGGCTTTTTTAGTAGATTTTCTATTCTTTTCTTTTTTATGTGTACAGCTGAAGACTGCAGAAAGAATTGCTTATCAGATTAACAAAGGAGTTCAGCATTCAAGGGAGCAATTTGCATTTTTTGAAGAGTCACTTCTTGATGTACCCTCTGCTATCTTACAAGAGTGAAATACCTGTGGGGAATTAAATATTCATGGTTTATAATTTGCCACATACTAGCTACCTGCTTTTGCAGAAGGATGGTAAAACTAATCTGCCCCTTCTTTAGTAATTATGGTCTCTTGCTATTCATTTTAACATGATTTTCTGATACGAATGTATAATCAGCTACCATACATTTTCTTACTCAAATATCTTTTTTTTTACATCATGAGAAAATTATATTAGGATATTAACTTTTTTGATATCTTTCTATAGAGACTATTTGGAGATATTTTTAAAAGAGAAAATAATCTTTCTGACTTGTAATACAGTTCTAATGAAGGCAGGATATGGAAGAAATAGTCTGTTGGCATTTCTTTGACCTCTATGATCAGAACAGCTACCTGAAAGGTGCTTTTTTTCATGGATTTTTATAATTGCCTATGACTTTGATACAAAGTATAACTATGCTCAAACACCATACTTCATTTGAGGAAAATTATAGACTTATACTCCTGAATACATAGAGACTGAGTTCATAAATGCACTTCAGAAAATTCTTTTTAAGTGGGGCATTTTTATAGGGTCCCTAAGGGTATTGGAATCATCTACACGGTAAAAATGTATGTCAAGAGGCTCTGAAATAAGCCTACTCTTGCAGTTGTTAAAATTTGAATGAGAGTTGAAATGAGGTGAACATAGTGACAGAGAAATAGAAAAGTTGGAAAAGAACTAGCTTCCCTGGAGATTCCATATTGACTTTCCATATGACTTAAAAATCTGATGGGTCTGCGATTATAAGAAAGGGCCCTTAGGGACAAAACTTCCCTGTCCTAGCACGGTTTGTGTTGTGATGGATTTAACTGGGACAACTTCTAAATACTATGTGAAACTGGGTTGAAACTAATGGATATTAGCCATACCTATTTTAGTTCTAATACACTTTTGTGCTTTTCGGGAGGGAGGAAGGAAGCAGGGCTCGTTGAAACACCTCATAGCAATCTTAGACTATTACTTTTACCACAGATTTATAGTTTAATCAGTGGCATTTCTGAATTTTCTTATTTCATGATGTCAAGGAAATCAGTAATGAAGAAATAAAAGCAAAGTTAAGCAAATTTCTGTATATTTGATATCAAGCATTTCAAAAATGTCTTTGCTTTTCTTAGAGGAATTTATGTAGCTCATTTAATTTGAAGGAGAAATACAATAAAAATAGAACTCTTCACTGAAATCATATGTCAGAATTAAAGGCCATCCTTAAACAATAAAGTCCAAATTATAGATAACATTAAAGTGAAGTCGATTTATCAGAAGGTAAATAATTTAAGGCAGCATCAACTTACTTCCACTTTGTTACATGTTGTACCTGTATAAAATTATAGATATAATATATAATTTATTGATTCACTCCATGTTGTCATTTTAGCTCATGGATATTTTGGTCAAGAATTTTTTCTGCTCTGTGGATAGGATAGGACAGATAGACATTAATATGGATGCATGTATATGCATGTGTACACATGTACACACACATATTTCATTTTTTTCCTAGGAAGTATTATTTATTTGCAACTAGTTTTTCATATTTCATATATTTAATATGTTCTTTATGATTGTGATATTTTTATATGTTCAAAGCCTATTTTCATTTTCATTAGTCGCTTTTGAAAAAGGAGTTTTTCATGGATGGAAATGTGTGTAAGTTAAATTAGGTATCATTTTTCTCTATCTAAAAGCAATATTCAACTGGGGAGTTTTTTACAATTTGGAGCCACACTTTGGCTTCACTGATGCAAAGGAAGGAATCAGTCTGAAATTAAGGCTTGCCTTTTTAAACTTTTATTTGGATCTGCCTCCTTGGTGCTCAAAAACAAGGAGACCAAGAGTACTTCCATGATTAATGTGTATTCCAATCCTTATTGCTCCAAATAAAGCAATTTAGGTTTTGTACCTTAGGCTGTACTCCTTACTATCAAAATGTTGATTCCTGGATATCTCTGAGGACAAACTCTGTCCTCTTCTAGGCTTATCTCACATATGGTTCTCTTAGATTTTTACTCTTTGTTGTTTTTATTAATTTGTTATTTATTTCCTCTTAAATATGGTATTTGGAATTTTAAGTCACTTCTAATTTCATCAAAATAAGGTTTTAATTATTTTCTTCTTTTCTGTTATTGTGTGGTCTTCAGGCAAAAGGTGAAGTTAATCCATTAATCCTCAAATGGCAAAGGATAATTTATATATATTGAAGGGTAGATTTGAATTAAATTAATTTTTTTTTTAGAAAAAGAAATCTATGCCACAAAGTTTCGGACAAACATTTTTCATTAAAAATGCCCAATTTTCTGATGATAATTCATAAAAGTTTAATATTATTAACAATTTAATAAGCTACAGAAATATTAATAATAACAAAAAATAAGTAAACATTAGATCAAAGAGAAAAGATATTTATTTGATACTAGGTAGATAATTTTGTGGATAGGATACACACATATACAAAATAAATTAATGGATATATGTTATTGTGAGGCCTAGAAAAGAGCTATAAATGAAATGTTTTGGAAACAGAAAAGAACAAACTATTTTGAGTCAAGAAACTAGAATCTGTATCCACCAAATTTTGCCATTTGGATTAATTTAGAATGACGAATTGGATTTCCACTGTTTAAATAGTATTTGAGAGAATAAAACATGAAATTTTGCTTGATTTCTTTGTAAAAAATATGCTATTTGAAAAGTAAAACAGAATTTCTAACCTCTGTATAGATTTTTTGAAATTATATCACTATGGTTTTAAAATGTCTGCGTAAGTTTCTAGTGAACCCCATAAGCTGTGTTTGTAGCCTGTGCACACTCTCTGGATATTCGGAGTCCTTTTAGACAACTCACATAGGACTCATCTTCCTCATTATGTCCGTCTTTCTTATTTCGTAATTGCCTTTGTTTTCTATTGTTTCCATAACATATAACCACAAATTTTGTGGATGAAAACAACACAGATTTATTATCTCACAATTCTACAGGTCAGAAGTCCAGGTATAGCGTGGCTCAACTTGGTCTCTATACAGAGTTTCGCAAGGCAGAAATCAAGGTGTTGGCAGGCTGTCTTTTTTTTCAGAGACTCCAGGGATGGGTCTGCTACCAAACTGATTTGGTTTTTGGTTGAGTTCAATTCCTTGTGGGAATGGGACCAAGGTCCCAAATTTCTTGCTGGCCATCAGCAATGGCTCAATCTTTGCTCATACATGCTGCCCAAGTTCTTTTTACACTTTTCTATGTGGCAAAGGTGGTTGGAGCTCTTTTAGTCTTTGCTACATTTTTTCCCTGAACTCTAAGCAGAGAAAATAATAAGAATGAAAAGATTGTATCCAACAGGAAAATCTTAGATAATTTCCATTTATTTTATTTCAGCATATTATGGGGTTCCAAATGTTTAGGTTACATATATTGCCTTTGCCCCACCCGAGTCAGAGCCTCAAGGGCGTCCATCCCCCAGACAATGTGCACCACACCCATTAGGTGTGTATACACCCATCCCTTCCTACCCCCTCCCATCTGCCCAATACCCGGAAAATGTCACTACTATATGTGCACCCAAGTGTTGATCAGTTAATACCCTTTTGATGATGGGTACATGTGGTGCTTGTTTTTCCACATTCTTGTGATACTTCACTTAGTAGAATGGGCTCCAGCTCTATACAGGATAATACAAGAGGTGCTAGATTGCCTTTTTTTAATGTGGCTGAATAGAACTTCATGGTATACATATACCACATTTTATTAATCCACTCGTGCATCGATGGGCACTTGGGTTGTTCTTTTAAGGTCTTTAAACTTAAACATATCTGTGAAGCTCCTTCTGCCTTGCAATGTAACATATCCACAGGTTCCAGGGACTTCTTCTGTGGGGTCGGGGTCAGAAAGAGCATTTTGCCTACCACAATATCATTTTTATGCATTTATCCAACTTTTACTCTCAGGTTTCATTATCCAGTGTTGCAAGGCAAAGATATTTTACCTTCCAATCTGAGCACCACAATTTCTATCACTAGCGAAATAAGTGGGCAATTAGAGAAATAAGATAAGTGTGAAATAAATTATGTAATGGCTTATTTGAAAGCATTGTATAGACAGTCTAACATATATCCAGATCAATATTTTGAACTAAATGCATTTCATTTTTTTCTCTGTACCAAACTCCCACAGTTCCCATGCTTCCTACACACACACACACACACACACACACACACACACACACACACACACACACACAGTCTGTCTGGGTTTTCTGTCAAGTACTTATGTCATTAAAGAAGTATTTCCTCAGAAGCTACACATCAACGCGGAATACGTCTTTCTAAACATTGAACGTTAAAATGTTGAATTAACTCATAGGCTACCTGGCTGCTTGCCTAAAATTTTCCCTACTCAATTTAGTGGCTAGATTTACTTAATCTTATGAAATGTGTCTAAAGTCATTAATCCATATAATTTATATAAGTAATTATTTACAAAAATTTTATGAAAAAAATAGCCCTTCCAATGGCATGGGTTCAATATGTTTTCTGCCTCCATTTCTAGAGTTCTTATTCTGTTGAAGATATTGTGGCACAGAATAACTAGCTACTCACCAGGCCCACTTTCACTTCTTTTGGGGCATTTAGCTAGACTGAATTGCCCTTTTTCTCTTGCAGTTAACTTCAGCCATTTGTATCTGATTACTAAGAAAATTATGTAAGCATGTATTCAAAACTTGATGTTCTGTTCTTTTCTTTTCTGGGTATTGACGCGAATCAGCTCGGTGAGCATGGAAGCCTTGTGGAAGATGGAGGAACCACCAAATACAAGTTGCCTGACGCTTCTACTCATTAGCAAGAGAGTCACCACTCCAACCACACCCACCTGTTTACACCTCACATGAGCAAGAGGTATTGTATTAAGCCAATGATTGTTTGTTGTTTGTCTATTGTAGCAAGTATCATTGCAATATAGTACAGCTAATGTCATGAAGGAAGCTGAGTCTTGCCCAGATGAACCATTATGCCTGAACAACAGCCTGTATGTTAAAATTTAGAGTCTACAATCTACAAGACATTAGATCTGGTGTCTATTTTGTTTAGCTTGAACCAAATCACCTGTGGGTAAGCGGTAGCTTCTCCTTATAGGGCTTTCTCAGCATGACCAGACCCCTGTCTTCGTGCAAGGGCAAGTTTAGCATTTCCAAATGAGAATTACAACCGATTGCTTCATTTGATTCAGGTGTTTTTGTTTTTGTTTTTGTTTTTGAGACTGAGTCTCACTTTGTTGCCCAGGGAGTGCTGTGGCATCAGTCTAGCTCACAGCAACCTCAAACGCCTGGGCTCAAATGATCCTCCTGCCTCAGCCTCCCAAGTAGGTGGGACTACAGGCACACACCAAGATGCCTGGCTAATTTTTTATATTTTTAGTAGAGATGGGTCCTCTCTCTTGCTCAGGCTGGTCTCAAACTCCTGAGCTGAAGCTATCCTCCCACCTCAGCCTATTTTATTCAGTTTTATCGAGGTCCTGAAGTTCTTCTCCTTCTTTTGAGATATATCTCTTGGGGAAATACATACGTCCTCCAATAATTCAAAGAACTGACTGAGATTCTGAAAGAATTGGATGAAGCTGCATGATATAAACCATTCTATTTTGAGTCCTAGCTATTGCATGAGAGTATTCAAATCACGAAAAAATAAAATAAAATCTGAGCACAACACACTGATTGTCATTCATATGGGAAAGCAATTTTGTAATTAATACATTTTTAAAAAATGGATAATAAAAGTGTTAATGCTGCATGATTCACAATTTTAAAACAAGGGGAAAAAAGCACTTATAAATGATTTAAATGTTATATTACTAACAGTTCAGGGGAAGATGTATAATGCAATTTAAAACAGTGAAGAAAAGGGCAATTGTAGAAAAATTGTCACAACTGACAGAGAAGATAATTCTTTATAGAACTCAGGATAATCAGCAAGAAAAAAATCAAACAACCCTATTAAAAAGTGGGCAAAGGACATTAACAGACGTTTTTCAAAAGAAGACAGACTAATGCCCAACAAACATGAAAAAATGCTCAACATCTCCAATCATCAGAGAAATGCAAATCAAAACCACAATGAGGTATCACTTAACTCCAGTGAGAATGGCTTTTATCAAAAAATCCTAAAACAATAAATGTTGGCATGGATGAGAAGAGATAGGAAGTGTCATACACTACTGGTGGGACTGCAAACTAGTACAACCTCTGTAGAAAGTAACATGGAGATCCACAAAAGAGCTAAAAGTAAAATTACCATTTAATCCAGCAATCCCATTACTGGGTATCTACCCAAAGGAAAAACGGACATTCTATAAAAAGACATCTGCACTTGAATGTTTATATCAGCACAATTCACAATTTCAAAGATGCGGAAACAACCCAAGTGTCCATCAATACATGAGTGGATTAATAAAATGTGGTATATGTATACCATGAAGTTCTACTCAGCCACAAAAAAACAATGGTGATCTAGCACCTTTTGTGTTATCCCGGATAGAGCTGGAGCCCATTCTATTAAGTGAAGTATCGCAAGAATGGAAAAACAAGCACCATGTGTACTCACCATCAAATTGGTACTAACTGATCAACACTTATGTGCACATATAGTAGTAGCATTCATCAGGGGGTGGACAGGTGGGAAGGGGCGGGAGGGGACGGGTATATTCACACCTACTGGGTGTGGTGTACACTCTCTGGGGGATGGACATGCTTGAACCTCTGACTTGGGTGAGGCAAACGCAATATATCTAACCTAAACATTTGTACCCCTATAATATGCTGAAATAAAAAAAATAAATTAAAAAAGGATGCAAGAAAAAGTGGACTAAAATGTATAGTATGAGATGCAACCATGATGAAGGGAAAAGCAAATAATGAACAAAGAAAATAAAAGCAAAGAGCATACAATGAAGGTATAGAATTGATATCTGAGTTAGGAAATGATCAACAGAATTGAATCTAAACTCATTAGACTTGACTTTGAAATATCCCTAAGGTAAATGCTGTTGGTCACAGCTGACATTCATTGGTATTGCAGATTTCAGAGTAATTTATCTCAGATTATCGTTGACTTGTGAAAAGCTAAGATCAGACTAAGTCTTATGCAGAAGTCTTGAACTAGTTTTTTTTTTCATTTAAATGCAGAGATGGGGCAAAACATAAATACCCAATTATATGTAAACATTTCCATTCTGATGTAGCCCAAATTTGCCTTGACATGAATACATCCTGCAAGATTCCATGTCTTACCCTAATTAAAAGTCTAAATCAACATTTCTTTAAAAGCAGCACATAAAATCAAAACTTACTAAGTTTAGTATTACATCAAAATAATAATTTTCTATGATCAAGTTAGTGAATGTCTAAATACAAAATCATGCAATAGTATAATATCTTATAAGTCCAGTTGTTTTGTTTTGTGTTAGTAATTATAAGGAGGTTAAATAATTCTTAATATCTTGGCTGGCACTATGTCCCCTCCTGAGAACTGCCTATCTGTATTCTGACTATAGATCTACCAAATTTCCTAGATGATTTAAGTGAATCGAAAGTGCATTTTGTGTATTTTAGATATAGAACTTCCGTTCAGGTTTAGATATTGAAAACGTAGTTTGCCATGCATCTTTTAATATAATTTCTATTCTGTAAACCAAAGTAAAATTATATCATCTATCTCCCTTATAACTTTTGTGGGTTTTTCTTTTTTTTTTTTTTTTTTGTTTTGGAAGCTTTGTTTAAAATATATATATATATATATATATATATATATATATATATATATACTCCTGTTACCTAATGTCAAAATATGTTGTGTTTGCTTTTCTTCTGTTGGCTGATTTATCTTTAACATACATTTAAAAATATTTTGGAGTTTATAATTGTTTCTTTTAAAGTGGAAGTCCACTTTGTTATTTTCATGTGGCAAGCCAATATTCTCAGGACCTTAAAAAAAAGTGAATGATTTTATCAAATCTTTCTGTCTCCTTCAGGCCCTCTCATAACTTTTTATGTCAGGTTTTGTGATATATCAGCTTTTCTTTGGCTTGCGAGTCAGCTCTAGGATGTTGAGGGGTTCAGAGGCAGTAAGCTATGCTCATTATTTCTGTTGTTTAGAAAAAAGAGATCTCCTTGACTTAATACTGAGATAAAATAGAATAACAGTGGTTTTGTTTACAACATTTTACTTTATTGTCAGACTGTATTTCTTCTTATAATGGATTATTTATTGGTAGGTATTTAGTATATATTTTAAATAGAAATATGTGTAAATTGGTACTTTTTTCTCCTGCTTTGATATTTAGTAAATATTTTCTGGGACACAAATATGAATTTGATCCCTGCCTGGTTCAAAAATTTCAGAAAATGTTAAAAGTTTCAATGCCCTAAAAAAAGCTTATTCTTTGAATTTATCCTTTACAATTTTAGTTCTAATTTAATGGAACTTAGAAATGATACCAGCCATATATAATGTATTCTAAGGTTTTAGTAATAAACTTTTATTCCCTGGAAATCTATTCTCTGGTGGCAAAAATAAATCTTCAGTGCATCAGTTTTATATATTTTCATAAAATTTATATGTTAGTATGTATATATATATATGTATGTATGTATATATACACATCTCTTCTCACTCTCAAAGTTTAGCTTGCCCTTTTCTTACTGTTTGGTAGTTCAGCCTGTCCTTGAGCAAATGATTCTTTGGAATTCAACATCTGCTCTCCATAAACTAGACAGATTACAAAGTCAAATGTCTACTTTTGGGGAAGATTTTAATCATTTAAAAAAATACAGCAAATATTTATTGTGGTCTGTGAACCAAAATGTACTTGGAAGGTAATGGAAAAGAAAACATTAAGTGTACCTAAGATATCTAAAATATTTTATCAAGAATAAAGAATATAACAGGAAAATACAGCTCAATGAAAAAATTTACTTTCTTGAGTACACAGCAGTGTACTAGTACTGGATATTGATATGCATGAAATTAAGAAGAATTTGTTATTAGCAGAATATAGGTGAACACTAATGCAGCTTCCATACTCTTGCCAAAGCCAACTTCACCAATCCAGATAAACACTATCCTCTCATAATTTATCAGTGGTTTTCCACAGATTTCTTGCTAAAATGCAAGACCATAAGATGTTACGTAAAACCCTTATCATCTGGACTCTCGCTACATGTTATCCAGGTTTATTACATGCTGTTGCATAAGCACACATTTTTTTTATGTCTCCATGTCTTTGTCAACAGTTTGGATCATAAAAACAAAGTAATCAACATATTTTAAGAAGGTGTTTAGTACAGAGAATTACAGATATATAAACTAATGAACATTTGGGGACAATAGCAGTCATTCCTAAAATTAGGAAGTTCAGGAATTGCATGAAAGTACTACCAATCAACTCCATCACTCAAAGCACTAATACAAGTGATTCCTATGAGGATGCATGGAGGTCCCTAGAAAATTTCACTTCTGTCTCCCGCCAAAGCCTAAATGTCTTTATAATTCTAGTCAGAGCGGTCAAATTTTTCTGAGTCTTTCCTATTGAACAATTTCTGACTTCATACCTGGAAGTCAGCTATTCTCTCCTCTGTGCCAGCCACAGCTCTATAGGTAACTTTATTATAGCAGTAGCCTTTGCATGTATATACACCTGGTCCCAGACGGTATTTGTGTGGAGCTGAATTCACTTTTGTGTCAAGAAATTTGCCTACTCAATTGTCCAGAGTAATCTTCCTGTCAATATTTGGAGAATAAATGAATATTATTTAAAATTAATAATAAATGAATAAAATTTAAAACCAAGTATTTAGTAAAATATATAATAGAGAGGAAGAAATGGTGATGCTAAAGAACATTAATGAAAACATTACAAAGGAAGATTTTCAGCCAAACATTGAAGAGTGTATGTTTCTATCAAGTAGCTTTGGGAGAGACTGAGCGTCCAGGCAACAGTATCTGAGGCATTGCCAGGTGTGAAGACAATGCAATAAATAGAAATTAGTATGAAGACTCTATTGTATTTCATACCTTGGAAGAACTGGGATTTAAACTGAGTATGAAATTTGGGTATATAGACACTTTGCCACAGACAACCTTGTGTCTCAGAGGAGTTACAGAAAAAAAAAAGGCTTTATTAAACACTGCTGTATAACAAACCATTTTAAAGTTAGTGTCCCTACTCCCTCACCTCCCAAATCCAAATTTGCAATAATTGCTGGGCATTCCATTTAACTCTCCACCCACATTTTTCCTCACCATTGACCAAATGGGCATTATTTTTCAAATGGGTCAAAGCAATTAACCTCAAGATAATCTCCGGGGTTCATAGTTTGCCCATTCAATTATTCTCTACTGCCAAAAATAACTTTAAAATTGTAAAACTATTTATGTCACTACCCTAGGAAAAATCTTTATAGTCATTCTAATCCTTTTAGGATGAATTTTAAAATGCTTAAATATCGACAATCTTGATTATCCAACCCGATCAGGGATATTTCTTGCTACTCTCATACGTCCATCATTGGTTCCAGTAACACTAATTTCACAGGTTCTGCTTTCTCACAGTGGTGCTTTATACTACTTCCATTCAGTCTTTGTCATCCATCCTTATACAACAAAGCAATTTTTTGAGTTTTACCTTAAACATAATTTTCTCGGGAGAGATTTCTTTTTAGCCATTATTTGCACATACTCATACCAGCCATAGACCAATTAAATCCTCCAAAGACTATTTCTGTACTCCCAAAATGTCTTGGAGTTCTATTTTATTGTGCTCTTTTCAGCTGTAATTTTGAATTTCTTGACTATATTGTCTTCTAGTCCACTAATGGCCAATAAAAAAGTTATGCAACGATGGAAATATTCTATAATCTGAGTTGTCCAATATAATAGTCATTAGCCATATGCAAATGTTGAATCTTTGATGTAGTCACATAGTGACTTATTTTATTTTAATTAATTTAATTTTAAATAGTTACATGAGCAAGTAGTTAAGGTACAGCATAACTGTAGACTCCAATATTTTGAGGACAGGATTCAGATAAATTTTTAATAGCTATATTACCTCACTGTCTATCAGAGCATCTTTTTAATTCTTACCAAGTGCACATATGTGTAGCCCTTCTTTGCTTCCTCACAAAATCTGAAAGGATATGCATACCAATCCCTCATCAGAAAGAATGCAGTCTTCCCTGAAGCTTATTACAAATACACTTTGAATTTCTTCAAATATCCTTTCTTATCATGTAAAATTTATATCATTTGAACTCTCAAATCTCTCTACTTCCCTTTACTCTTAGGTTTATTTTACACAGACCCCCTTACCCCCCAACATCAACCTTGAATCTATGATCTGTACTGTTCGTAACCTAGATAGATCAAGTTCCAGTAAGATCTTTTCCTTGCCGCCATCTTGGAGAGTTATTTTCAGTCTTTGCAGATAATAGCCCTTTGTATATACTCTAGGAGTGCAAGCTTAGGTTTTTCTCTAAGAAAAGAAAAGCATAATATTGACACTATTGTTAGAGTTTGTAGCATCCTTTTGAAGTATTTTATGCTAAAAACAAGCCCTTTCAAACATTAAGGGTATATGGCAATTGTTATATGAAAAACAAAAGCAAAAGATAGATATTCATCTTGAAATTTTCACACTGTATGTCATAGCATAATAGAACATTAAAACTCAGTATGGTATATAGATTGATGTTTTATTATTAGCATTAAAATATTTTTTCAAACTAAATATATATGTGGTCTTTAAATATGTAATAGTTATAAGCAGAGCTATTCTGACAAGTTTTTGGAGGGGTCTTCAGTTACCTAATTATTCCCAGTACCACTCAAATAAAACATGTAACTTCAAAGCCCAGGGATTTGTGGAGCACAATTTGAAAACACTAACCTGGACAAACTTCCATATTAGATAAGTTAAGAAATAGAGGCAAGAGGTCAAGTTATTTCCGAATCAGCATATTAGTGTGAGATGTAAGACTAACTGGCATCCAGTTCTTCTGACCTGTAATGTATTCTTTTTTGTTCAACTTGATTTATTTTCTTTCATGTCTTGCACTTTTCATGTTAAAAATGGCTTGCCACTTCCCATTCTTTATAGAAAATATGCAGAACAATAAAGTAAGTAAATATATGATTTAGCACTACTATATTTGAAAGTTTTAACTAAAAAGTAATCCTCTTTCATATTTGTGAGTTGGAAACAGCATTCAGTAACTCCCCTTCCAGATTATTCTTTCACTATTCTTTTTAAATATTTTATTTATTATATTTGTTTGGCAACTTTTTTTTTGCATCTCTTTTCCCTAACCCCAAATGTATATTTTATGAAAGTAAGCCTACTGTCTCTTTGTATCTGTGAATTCCTGCCATCTAAAAGAATCTCAAGTATTGATCAATAAATAAAGGTTAAGTGAGAGTGAATTGAAAAATTTTCTCAGAAGTGAGGACACAGGAACATAAAAATGAAGACTTGCTTTATAAATGAAAACAGGGAAAGAATGGTTGAAATAATGTACAATTTGTAAAACAAAGGGGTGATAGACATCCCGTTTTCATAAATATCTCAAAATTGTCAAGAAAGGTAGATTTCTATCTGTTCAAAAATAATTGATAAATTAGGAAGGATGAAAAGATAGTCATCCTTTTGATTGATGGGGTATCTCCTCCAAAAGCATTCTGAGCAATGAAGAGTAGAAAACTACATTATTCACTCATCTAGAGAGAGAAAAGGAAATAGAGATTTTTCTGTTGAATAGAAATGGAGAGAGAAATTTTACACTGTGAGTCATATACTAAAGACTATTTAGTAAAACCATTTTTCTTGTTCTATAACTCTTGAGGCCTCATATGTTGTGGTGAAGTATAGAATAATAAGAAAGATCAGGATTCTAACTGTTATTTGAATGAACTGTATGCAAAGCATAGAGAATGAAGTACGTTGTTAATATAGTAATGTATGCTATTTATAAAAAATGATATGATCAAATAATCATAGCATAACAGTGTGTCTAGTATAACTAGAAGAGGAGAAGGCCTTATTTTCATTCTTTGTCTAATAATAATGTGGCCTCATGGATCCCCTTCTAGTACACACGGACACAAATAAACTTATTTGTACCAGCTGAAGATTTGTGAAAGACACTACAAAAATCTGGTAATGGTATTTTCTTCCTCTCTTATATTAATTTAAAAGTTCTAATCTTATTTCAGAATCAAGATGTGTCAGATGAAATCTTTCAATTATTTTGAACAAATCATTCTCCCAGAAACATGGAATGGTAAATCTGGGTCAAAATTTGCAATGTTCAAAGGCCACAGTTAGTACACTTGAGAACACTAATGTACATTCTAGGAAATATGGAACTTCTGGGAAGCATATATGAATTGAAGAGAATACAATTTCCATCTGTGGATAGATCAGTCATTTAGTGAGGTCATGGGGTAAGCTTTCACCTACTTGTCATCAATATTGTTTATTTGAGGAATTACATATATGTATATTTATTGTTTTTTCCTCCAAGATTTGAATTTTAGATATTCTGAATTCGCAATCAATAGAAGAGTAATTGATTACTCTGAACTAGACAACATTCTATTTTTCAAATCTGTTATTGTGCACATTTATGGCTCACAAGCTTTAGCAACATCATAATTATCAAATTTATCAAAAAATTTAAAGGATATAATGTTCTTTTTATTTTAGCAATATTTTCTGATGACCCAGTCTTAGTCTGGATATTAAGTCAGGCAAAGGATATATATTAAATAGCTCATATTCTTATTGTTACATCTTATTACCAAATTTTACAAACTTTATTTTTTCTGCCAGAAGGGGATTGAGCAACATAGTTAACATTGTAAAACACTGTTTTACACATGTGTGCACACACGTACACACACACACACACACACACACACACACACATATATATATATATATATATACACACTTTTCCCCAAAATTGCTGGCCACATATAAAAACTCCTGATGTGAACTGTTATAGAAAAATGGAATCAAGTTTATATATATACACATACATGCATACATACAAACACACCCACTCACACACATAAACATTAAACATTTTTGCTACTATGTTTTACTCGTTAACACTTAAAATGTTTATTGAGCAAATCAATTGTATGTCATTGCTTTCAATTACAGAATTGTCTCACATCTTGTTATTAATAGATTATTTTAAAAACACAATAGAAGTTGATTGCACAAATTATCTATTTTTGTTGGAAGTAGACCTAATTATATATATTTCCCACACTATAGGAGATGACTCTTCCATTAACCAAAGGAAAATAGGAACAGCAATTTTATGCTTTCTTCAGAGTGAGTTTATATTAGGGGGAAACAAGAAAGCAATTATGAATATACATAGGCTTGTGGGTGATGACCAAGTATTTGCTTATTAAGTAAACCAATGATGCATGACACGAAACTCTTAAAGATTAGAAATGATATTGTATTCACTTTATCTCATTCACAGAATGAGGAATCACTTTAATTCAGCCACTTTTCAGTGGTTAATACATAGATATTCATAGCACTGGGGTGGTTAATAATTATCATTAGTCCTCCATGACTAAAGTAAAATATTATGTCTTCCCTTGTGAAGGAAAAAAAAAGTAAGGTACTTTGTTGTAACAAAAGTGTCAGTTTTCAAAATTTGATACATTCTTCAAAGACATTTCCTGGTCCTTATGTCTTCTGAGACTATTTCCTCTAGTACAAAATTTTGCTCTTCAAAACAAGTTAGTAAATAAGGAGACTTTAAGAAATTAGAATGAAAAAGACAAATTTCCAACAAAATTATTTGTTACTATAGCTTATTTGTACAGCATCATAAAAAATTGTCTCTGGAATTTATGAAATGCAAAACAGTGGTTTGAATAATGAGCTATGTTAATAAGGATATGGACTTTCTAATTTTATGAGTAATAACATTTTCTTTTCTCTAGCTTACTGTATTGTAAGAGTCAGTTTATAAAACATATAGTATACAGAATATGCGTTAATTGTTTATATCATCAGTAAGGCTTCTCATTAACAGGAGGCTATTAGTATTAATAGTTACGCCTTTGAGGAGTCAAAAGATATGTCCAGATTTTTGACTGTGTGGGAGTCAACATCCCAACCTCTATGTAGTTCAAGTGTTTACTATATATAAATATATATATATATATACACACAAAGAAAAGTGCAAAGAAAATTACATATTGATACCTGCAATAACCTTTGACTATTAATAAGTTTTTAAAATTTTATTTTGACCATTTGTAAATGACAGCAACTTTATTTTGCAAAGTTATTGCATGCCGATGGATTCGACTCATGTAGGAAGAAGAAAAATAGTGCCCATGTAATTAATTTTTGATTTGAATTGTTTTTATGTTGTTAAAATAGTAATTTGTCTTATAGCAGTATTTTTAAATGATCGAACATGATTTTTACACATTTCAACTCATAATATGAGGCATAGTAGCACTACTACTAAGACTACTACTACTGGTACTACTAATTGATATTTATTTAAATTTAATCATATTCCAGATACTTTTCTTAGTGATAAAATTGATTATCTTGTTCCTCACAACAATCTTGAATGTACTATGGCTGTATCCATTTTTAAAATAAGATTAATCAGGCAGAGCTAGAGAGTGGCTGACATAAGTTGTACCCAGGTGATCCAGTTCTGGAACGTACATTCATGTTGATGATATCATACTCTCACAAGTGACCTCAAGCAGCTTATGCCAGTGGAACATATTTCTCAACAATTTTTAAAACTAATGCTCTATATATTAACCAAGTATGCTGCATGTTTAATTCTTTTACAGCTAGTGTTTCTCCCTATAACATAGAAAGGCACATATTAAAATATCTGAACACTATTGTTTTATGACTTTCATATGGATTGACTTGAATTCCTTTCTTAATATATTTACATACATCTCAGATTATACACACTTGCTTATTTACATAATTTTGTTATAGCAAACATATAGGCAGTCAAAAGTGTGTGTATATATTATTTTCCTATTTATATAAATTTCTCATTGTATTTTCAACATAGTAATTAATTTTGCATGATTTTTTAAAGAAATCTTGTAAGAAATACTAATATACCATATTTATATACCCAATTTTGATTTCAGTTTTATCTTGAACCTGTTTGACACACAATTTCTGTTAACTCGGAAATTATGTAAACAACTAAGAACACTACAAAACTCTTGAAGCATAACTGAGGTGTACTAAAGGATATTTGAGTAAATCTGAAATGCGAAGATATGATTCTCAGTTAAGAAATTACAAAAAATACACTGTTTTTCAATAGTATGACATCGCCCCATAGGAAAATCAGTCAAATAATCATAAAGGTTTGAAAATAATTTTTTTAAAAATTTCAGAATATTACGGGGATACAAACACTTTGGTTACATATATTATTTTAATCTGCAAGCACTCATTTTCCACCTATTTAAAGCCAGACAAATACAGTCTTAAAAATCATGTATTAATTACCATACAATTAATTTACTCATTTGGCCTGAGAGAATATATATTAAGAGAAGATAAATGATTTGTTTTATGGCTCATATTAGGCTAGATGTTGTCATTCTAAACCATGTTCCCCTAAACTTTGTTGATTTAATAACTAGATTTTTGCTTTTAGTCTCATGAACTTTGGGTTTAGTTTATGAAATATGAATATAGTTCACAAGCAGAGCAAAGCATGAATAGCCATGTTAACTACACTGACTTCACATTTCTTGCGACTGAAACATCAGATGAGCTTTTGTTTAAAAATGTTAATTTGAGGCCATATGTAGCAATTAGGTGGTGAGCTAAAAGGAATTCCTAAGAGCAAAACGTAAAAGGACATGCACTTGGCAAAGCTTTCATCAGCCTACTATGCTCTTCAACATGCAGAGTCACCTACCGAGGCAGCAGTGATAGAGTCCACTAGTTACCTAGGTGAAATATGCCTGCGAATCTGCATTCATGGTGCATTGAAAAAATCCACATAGAGGAACTTACCCTGTTTTGAAACCCTTCGTTGTCAGAGTAATCGGTGCTGTCTCCCATTAGAGATGAAAGTAACAACTTCTGGCAGAAAGAAAACAGGGCATCTAGCATCTTAATTTTCAGTACATTTAAAATTATTAGTTGTAATTACTAAAAATATTAAAGGTAATATTTGAAAAAAGCTCAATGACTGTTTATCCTTTCAAATCCAAAATCGAATAAATATTATATTCTATTCATCTAATTATTGAACAATATTTGTGACTGAATATATTTTTCTCTTGCTTCTTGAAATAAAGTTCTATTACTTTATACATCTACATATCTGACATTTTATAAACAGATAGGAACTGTTGTTGCTACAAGCATTTATGTAAATTGGTGTTTAACTCTGTGGTCTGTGAGACCTAAACAAATTTATGTATTTGTATTTTTATTTTCCTATTTTTGGAATCACAGGTTAAAGCAGGAACTTAACACATTTAACAACAGTCAGGACTGGAAGGAAAACATTTGTGCATATGTCACATATATATACCTCTATTTCTTGCCATTATGTTTTATCATACTAAGAAAAAAAGTCATTGATATAAAAAAGATCTCTTTCTATTATAATGCATGCATGACAATATCAGATTTATGATGTTTCAAATTATCTTTGGAAATGTCATGACTTTCTATTCGTCTGGTACCTTTGAACTAAATATTCTTATTAGGTTTTGAAATAGTATATAAACTTCTCTCTAAATAAAATCTCAATGATTTTAAAACAATTTATTGTAATAGCTAGAGACTAAAGATTACTTTTATAATATATAGTGAAAGAAAAATGAACTTATTGAACAGAAAACAGTAAAAAACAAATTTCCAAGGATGAGTGTACACTGAGGGAGTTTCCTTGGTTATCTAAAACTGTCATGTTTTGCCTACAATTAATGATGATTACGAGGTTACCAATTTGAAAAGATGTTACAGACCCGAGGAAAGCACTTTATGAGATAAAAATCTAGAATTTAAAGATGAAAGCTGTCACCCTATGACATGGCCAGAATATGGAAGGTGTAGTCTGAGATAGAGAAATGACATCAACATATCAGAAAGCTGTGCAGGTTGAAGCCAACATTTGATGGCAAAGTCAACAACAACAACGATATTAGCAGGTCAGAATTACAGTGCAAATTTAGAATGATGACTTTGGTAACAAATAATGGAGTATATACATGCATTTCAAAATATAAACAAGGGCCATAATAAAATAAGAAAAAGATACTCCATTACAAAATAATCATCATCAGTGATATTTACAGATTGTTCCAATGCTATCAATTATTGAACTAAAAATGTACAAGGTATATCCCGTTTTAATCTCATGAAGGAGAAACCAATAAAGCAGGTGACACCATTATACAGATGGTCTCCAGTTTATGACGGTTTGATTTACAGTTTTTCAAGTTCACAATAATGTGAAAGCAATAGGTATTCTGTAGAGTAGAAAGTAGTTTGATACTCGCTGGAGGTGCTTGGCAGTGACAGAGAGCCCCAGCTCCTAGTCAGCAATGCAATCCCGAGGGTAGGAGAGCAATACTCCATAGTGTATCATGTTGCCAGATGATTTTGACCAACTACAGGCTGAGTGTCCTGAACATGTTCAAAGTGGGCTAGACTAAGCTATGATGTCTGGTAGGTTAGATGCATTAAATGCATTGCTTACTGAATATTTTCAACTTGGTGGTGTGTTTACCAAGAGATAACCACATTATAAATCAAGGAGAATCTATATCATTATCTGTGCCTTTATATGTACAGAAAAACTTAGCTTATACTTTCTTAATAAAAAACTGTATAATGAATTACAACTACACTTTCGAAGGAAATAGGAATTCATGAAAGGTAGTAAATAAAAATATGTATTCACACAACTGATTTACTTTTGCTGACCTTTATTTGTCCAGATTCTTGATGTCTAATTGAAATATACACAAAACTTTTTGCTCTTGTTGTTGTGGTTACATGAATGGATACTACTTCCTTTTACCTTTCATCAGAGAATGTGATTGTCAAGTCGTGGCAATAAATTAGACATGAAACAATTGTTGAAAAGAATAGGGCCAGCTCTAAGTGATATTACTAAGGTGAAGGCAATTGTTTCTAATACGTTTTCTTTTATTTTAGTGTTTCTCTCCCTTTATGTTTCTGATAATGCTATTCAGATTCATAGCATTTCAGAACTTCTGTTTCATTACTCTTTTTGAACCACCCCTCTTGAATTGTTCTTATCTGTGTGCAGTAAGGTTCCATCGCTCTGTAAAATGTTAATGTTAATTCAGTATCTTAGAATAACACACATTTATGATCTTTCAGTTCCTATGTGTCAAGAGTTCGGGTAAAGATTGACTGGATCCTCTGCTTAGAGTTTCATAGGCTGAAATCACAGTTTCTTAGGCTGAAATCACAGTGGATGTGGCCTACGTTCTCATATAGAGCTTGGTGTCCTCTCCCAAACTCATTCACATTCTCAACAGAATTTAATTCCTGGGGTTGATGGACTGAAGTATCTGACTGCTTGCCGGCTGCAAATTGGAGGTCTTTCTTGGATACTAACATCTCCCGTTAGGTTCTAGCTAAGTGAACCTTACAACATGGCAGCTTATTTACTCAAAGGCAGCAGACGAATCTTTCTTCAATCAGCTAAAACTGAGTCTTATATATAGCACGAGGTTAACATGGAAGTGGCTACCCAATCACCTTTTTTTACATCACAACCTAATCTAGGGAGTAATTTCCCCATCATATTCACAGGTCCCATTCAAGAGGATGACGTCATGTGGGTCACGCACACCATCAGGTAAAAATCTTGGGAACATCAAATAATTCTGTGTACCACACTCTGTCATACCGTACAATTAGCACGGCATTGCTATGTCACCTATTCTTAGAATCCTTATTGCCAAAAAAATGATTAACTTATCTTAAAAGATGAGCATTACAAAAGTGATCCGTGTAAACAAAAACATTTTTACCCCCGTAATCCTTTGAAACAAACAAACAAAAAGATTCGAATAATGGGCCATTTCAAAGAAGAGTGAATTAGAGTAAGGCATTTGATGAAGCCTTTAAATTAACAAAGTGACTTGGACAATAAAACCTGAGAAGGTATGTCTTTATAACCACCTAAGAGACATTGAACTTGGAGAGTAGAGTTTAAAAAATTACAATTTTCTGCAATCAGATCATTAATAAATTGCTATTATTATTTTGGGATTATATAGAATTAAGATAGATAATATGTTGGGAGAAAAAAAAAATAAACTCAAGTTCCACAGAGACAGCTATTGCAATGAAGAAATAAAGACAAAATGACCAAAAAACAAAACCATTTAATACTTAAGGTGAAGATTATGAAAGAAAAATTTTAAATTTTATATTAGTTTGTATCAGATGGCCCACTTTTTAAATAGATACAGTGCTCTCAAGAATATATTCTGGCTTTTGAAGCTATACTAGTCATCTAAAAGAAAGGTCAAACTCCTTTTGAATGACTGGGGCTATAGTTCACAGACTTAATCGCTACCCAGTTGGATGGCCTTGAGGCAGTTTCTGGCCAAACACTTCAAAGCATAAATCTTACATTATTCAATCCAAAGAAGATACCTTTCAATAAAAATAATGAGACATATTTCAATCCAATATGTATATTCAAAACTCAAAAATGGGAAAACTATCAGTGGAGATACCACTCTGGCTAAGGTAACACTGATTATAATAATCAGTTATAAAGATTTGCAACTGACCATACTTGCAATTATCAGATATTTGAAAGAAGTATATGTATTTCCTAGATAAATAGTATACCTCCACAGTAAAAACATTGTTGACAATGCTCTGTAAGGAATCTGTAGAGATCTATAGATTCTTCCTATCTCAAAAAAATAAAGATGAAAATAAGAAAGAGTCTAAGCTAAGCATGTTTCCCAGGATCTACTGCATTTCTAAACACTTTAAAAACTGTAGCTCTATCCTTTCCCCATTCTTTAAATAATCATCTAATGTTTATTTACCATTTACAAAGAACTATTTAAAAGGAAAACTGCCCTATCCATAACACGTATTAATATAATTGGAGTTTTAAGATATTTCAAAATTTTTAATTTATAGATTTCTCTATTCTTAGAAAGTTTTTATAGTATAAAATCTCAAAATTTATACTACAAGGCCAAATACTATTATCAGTTTCATGACCAATGTAGCATTTTACTTTTGATATATGTCTCCCAAATTTTTATTAATACTAGCAATATATGAAAGTGCTAGCATTGGATATTTTTTAACGTCTCTAGCTCGTTTTTTGCTGTAATAGAAATCAAAGATATAAAAAACAATCATAAAGTATATTACATTTTTATACCAAGGAATGTCCAAGACAAAGTGGGAGGAGCAAATATGGCATTTATATGTGTATGTATATATATATATATATATATATATACACACACACGCAATTGTAAGCACAATAATTCATGACAGTTCAGAGAAGAAATACAAAAATGTTTAAAAGTACTGTAGAATGAAGTATTATATTTTATGCTACTCTTCACTTGTTGGACTATATCTAATACACTGTGTTTAGTTCAGGCATGGCACTTTATCAAGATCTTTAGTCTTCAGAGTGTTCTCAGCAGAAAACAGAGAAGAAGCTGAGGAAATTCACATTGCGGCATTAAGGAAAATTTTATAGAACTGGGAATACATAACTTAAACAATGAAACTCAGAGGACACGAGAATTGACAGTCAATATTTGAAGAGCTGCCATGTGGAAGACAGAGGGGACTTGTTCTGTATTACCCCAGAGGGCATAAGTAAACACTAGAAGTAAACTATAGGCAGAAAGATGAGAGATAAGAATAATGAAGGACTTTCTATTGATTAAAGATAGCCACCAAAAAAATATGCTCACCTGCAAAAGGATATCTTCTTTGCCCTTGAAAACTCTCAAGCATTTCTTTAATTTTTCATCCAGTAAACAACTATATCAGATGTCTATTCTGTAAGAATATTAGCAAATTAGATGGTTGACTAGAGAAGATGATTTAAAATGTCTACGAGCTCCACATTTTGTAATGTCATAGATATCTTCAAATAAGTGGAGACTGTTAGAAAACATAAATTAGAATGTATGGCTCAAGACTCTAGGACAAAAGAAATGATTGTAAGTTAGTGTTTGTTTCTGCTTAATAATAGAAAGGCCTTTCTTAGATTTTGACTAGTAGCAAATGAAATTGATGCTTTTAAAAATATAGGTAAAATTCCTTAAAATATTCACAAGGAATTGAGTTCCTCATCACTGGAAATGTCTAGAATGTGGATGACTATATCATCAGATATATAGTAAAAATGCTTGTGCCTCAGATAATGGCCAAAAGAAATGATTTCTGTATTGCATTGTAAATGATCCTCAAAGATCAGACTGTATGACCCACTAGAATGTAAGGTCCAAGTGAGCAGGGACATTTTGTTCATTGCAATAATCCCAGAACTTGGAACAGTACCTTGTACAGAGAAAGGGTTCCAGATCCCTCTTACCCTTCATTAGATGTGTTCAGGCATGTTTCTTTTCTGCTTGATGTCACTGATAACCTTCCATGGGTATGTCTCATTAGCAAGCATATTCTTAGAGGCCATATAGGAAAGTTTCCATTTTCGTTGGAGGAAGTTTATCAACTCATCTGTGAAGGGACCATATCAAATTGATGTTCCTCTTGCTAGTTCTGGTCGTACTACCATGGAGGTGTTGCTATGTGGCAGTGCCAGACAATGCCTTACCTCATTACTCAGGGCTTTTCTATTACTCTGCTGCACAAGACTTGGAAGGATCTCCCTCAATGTATATAAATGCACATACGTGAGCAATAACAACAAACTGGCGACCATTATCCTAAGTGAAGTGTATCAGGAATAAAAAAACAAATACCACATGTTCTCACTTATAAGAGGGAGACAAGTAATGAGTTTATAGGGTCATAAAGTGGTATAATGGACATTGGAAAGTAAAAAGGGAGACGGAAGGGAGGCGGTTGAGAGATAAAAAATTACCTGTCAGATACAATGTACACTATTCTGGTGATGGGTACACTAAAAGCCATGACTACCTCATTATACAATTCATCCACATGACAAAAAAACACTTGTACCCCCAAATAAATAAATAAATAAATAAAAACATTTTGTGACATGGATGGCTGATTGCTGTCAGTGTCCATTCTCTTTTTCTAGAATAAAAAAATGTCAGATATTTAGTTAAGGAAATGATGAGCTGGAAGGAAGACTACATTTTAAGACCCCTGTGCAGGTGAGTTTGGCCTTTTAATTCTGGCCAAATGCATGTAGGGAGAAATGGTCTCCACATTATTTCTGGAGCCTCTCTGAAGGTGAAGGATGTGCTTCAACTTCTCTTTGTTGAACTGCAAAGCCATTTGCTATAACCACAAAGTGGAAGACAGGGGTTGAAGATGGTGATAAAGGATCTCGAGTTCCTTCAAAGAATAGGATAGTCAAGATAGGCTTGGATTCTCTATGTTTACACAGAAGGAAATAAATGTTTGCTTTGCTTAAGCTACTGTTACATTTACATTTCTCTCACTCAAAGCCAAACCTAATACTAACAAACATACATGTAATAATTTAAAAAGTGTTTCAAAGATCTGTCATGAGAACCTCAAAGTAAGTCTACCAGTTAGATAAATTCTCTGATAAATACAGTGATACTATCTCCTGGATTCAAAGGTTTGTTTGTTTGTCTGTATGTTTGACAATGATTAGAATTCTAGAAGAAAATGTTGGAAAAACTCTTACAGACATTGGCCTAGGCAAAGAATTTATGAAGAAGACCCCAAAGGCAATCACAGCAACAACCAAAATAAATAAATGGGACCTGACCAAACTAAAAGCTTCTGCACAGCCAAAGAGACTGTCACGAGAGCAAACAGACAACCTACAGAATGGGAGAAAATTTTTGCTTGCTACATATCCGATAAAGGGCTGATAACTAGAATCTATTTAGAACTCAGGAAAATCAGCAAGAAAAAAATCAAACAACCCTATCAAAAAGTGGGCAAAGGACATGAACAGAAACTTTTCAAAAGAAGACAGAATAACGACCAAAAAACATATGAAAAAATGCTCAACGTCTCTAATCATCAGGGAAATGCAAATCAAAACCACAATGAGATATCACTTATTTCCAGTGAGAATGGCCTTTATCAAAAAGTCCCAAAACAATAAATGTTGGCGTGGATGCGGAGAGATAGGAACACTCATACACTGCTGGTGGGAATGCAAACTAGTGCAACCTCTGTGGAAAGCCATATGGAGATACCTTAAAGAGATAGAAGTAGATCTACCATTTGATCCAGCAATCCCATTACTGGGCATCCACCCAAAAGAACAAAAGGCATTCTATAAAAAAGACAGCTGCACTCGAATGTTTATAGCAGCACAATTCACAATTACAAAGATATGGAAACAACCCAAGTGTCCATCAATACATGAGTGGATTAGTAAAATGTGGTATATGTATACCATGAAATACTATTCAGCTATAAGAAACAATGATGATATAGCACCTCTTGTATTTTTCTGGGTAGAGCTGGAACCTGTTCTACTAAGTGAAGTATCCCAAGAATGGAAAAATAAGCACCACATGTACTCACCAGCAAATTGGTTTCACTGATCAACACCTAAGTACACATATAGGAATGACATTTATCGGGAGTCGGGCAGATGAGAAGGGCAAGAGGGGATGGGTATATACATACATACTGAGTGCGATGTGCACCATCTGGGGATGGACACCCTTGAAGCTCTGACTGGGGGTGGAGGGAAAGGGCAATGTAACCTAAACATTTGTACCCCCAAAATATGCAGAAATAAAAAAATTAAAAAGATAAAAACAAAGAAGACAAAGTTATGTCCTAGGATGCAGATCTTCATTCCTCTACTATAGAGCTTTATAATTTTTTTTTCCTGAAATACAGTGCTTTCTCCCAAGTATTGTCAATTCAGACGTAGCCAATATGCACCCATACTAATTGGAAAAGCTTCACTTGGTTTAGGGGTGCATTTTCAAAAGGAGATACAAGTGCTATTTACAAGTCTATTTCTTTAATTCACTATTCTTAACACCCTTGCTCAAAAGCACACCCTTATTTGACTGGCTGCTTTCATCAGGGATGATTGGTTTGCTGACTTAATTTGCATAAGGCCATATGAATTCAAAAATGTTGAGAAAGGTCTGATAGGGTTCTGGTGGCTATGCAAGACAGGAATGGGTACTTTTAGAATTGATGCTTTAGAGATGTCAGAAAAGATTGCAATACAGTCATCCTTGGTCAGACTACCTGCTGATTGCGGGTGGAAATATACAGGTGTGCTACCCACTGATCTACTCGAGTTTCAATTTACAGAAGTCTGAGAAATACTATATCTGATTGTTTGAATTTGTTTTTCTTAATAAAAATGCCAGACATAAGCTCAATAATGTCAATTCCTTTCCGTTTCTGAGATGATATTACTTTTTGCTGTAATACTTAAATATTTCTTAAGCAAATCTAACTATAGTACCACCGTATGTTTATCACTGAAGGTTCAATCCCAGTAGTATCATATTAATTCCAAAGCTAACAATGAATTCAGAATTTTACCAAAGTACATGTAACTAATCATATTGTTTTTTAAGACTGACTTAAACAGGCCAATTATTTTATATGGCCTCTTACGTTTAGTTTGTTTTGGAAAATTTTTTGCTTTCAATCCTGTGTTGACCTCAATATTATCCAGTCAATGATGAAAACCAATGCTGTTTTCATTACTCCATTGATTGCTATCATTGTTTTTCCCAAGAAAGGATGGAATGGCTCTGATATTCCCTTTCTATGAACTTTCTACTGAATTGTGTGGTCTTGCCCTCTAAATATTTAATATAACATTCTGTCCTGGGTCTGCAATGTTTACATGGATCTACCACGTCACCTCATGTCATATGGCCAGGTACTTACGATAAGAAAAATCATGTTTAATTAAAATTTATCAAGTTTATTTCAACTCTGGAGTTTTAAAAACCTGCATTCTTTTTCTAGTCTCTGAGTCATCTTCTTTAAAATGTTACCACATTATATTTGAATCTATATTTTATTATTTCTATGCAGATCTAAACAGTTGCTGTGTATCTTTCTACAGATACATAGATTCTGGTATGGATATTTATATCTTGAATATTTAAAATCGGGGACAGATGTTTTTCAGGACTCATATAGCATTTACATTAGTGATAATAGACTATAAGAAAAATGTAAATAATTTGCAAAAATTAGAAATTATTTGGGATACTTTCTGAGAACCCAGGGAAATAAAGATAGAAAATGATAATAAAAAGTTACCTGATAATTTTAGCACCTATAAATTAAAATTCGGCTACTAAGTAAACATTATTTCAAAGAAGAAATCAAAATTGAAGTTATAGTGCTTTATAGAAAGGCAGATCCATGTAAACACTTTATAAACACCTCATGTTAGATGGCCCAAAAGTCCTAAGGGAAAAATCTAGAGGTTATATATTTAGAATAGGAAAAAATAGAAGCTAAAAGTATGCACTAGAGAAAAGATATAATATAACAGATGTATAAATCCATATGTGTGTTTTATATAAATATATACACGTTTTTATGCAAACTTTATCCTGATTCATTTGTAAATCTAAATGAATGAATTTCTAACTTCCTAAGAAATTCAAGAAATAATTATGTGAAATGATAAACAATTCTGAAAATTTATACCAAATATTGAGAAACAACAGAAACTAGAAAAGAAATGTAAACCAACTATGTAGATGATATTAAAAACATATCATATATGTATATATAAAATTAGATAAAACATATATATTTCATATATAGGTATATATAATAAAATAAATATGCAAGCTTATTTATATGCTATTTATTATTTACATTAATGGTCCTTTATATTTTAGCATCCATAAATATCATAATTTTCTATAGAATATGTAGAATATAGAATTATATGAATAATTTTTTAATATATTGGAAAATGTTTTATCCAGTGAAGGTACCATGAACAGTTTATGTATCAGTTCTATTATAGCTAACAGTAAGACATAATTCCCATATTATTTAAACTCTGCCAAAGTCATAAAGCACATGTTAAAATATTATCGATTTATTTTATTTGATACAATTTTTATTATAAATGTTCAAAAACGCAATAGTACACTTTGGATCAATCTCATATAGGATTAAGGTGCACAGATTCTAATTAAAATTGCCTTTACTCAATTCTGGATTTATTTCCTACTTGGGATTAAAAAAAGTTTCAGTTGAGAGCATCATATAACAGAAACATGGCAATCATTCTCATTATCATCGTTACAGCAACTTTTATGTAGCTCTTACTCCAAGCATTGTTCTATAGCTTTATATGCATTAATTTACTTAATCCTTACAATAATTCTATGAGATAAGTAATTCCCGTTTCTAAATTAGATAGTTGGGCCTAATGAGGTCCCATAACTTTTCCAAGGTCATAAAACTTTTAAGAGGTCAAACCAGGTTGCAAAGTCTGTTAATAACTATGAATGGAACTTTAAATCCACTTTCCTTGGTTAAAGCAGAACAAAAAAACAAAGCAACAGCAACAACAAAATAAAACAACTTCTTTGTTAGGAATAACTTAAAATTCTCTTAATATGATAAATATTTTTCAGAAATAGCCACAAAGCCCGTGTATAGTAAAATATAAAAGGCACTAATGGCATCAATAAGATAAGTATCTTTTCCTCATACATGTTGATTTGTCTAATGCTGTTGGAAGCTCTACCCAATGCTATAAAAAAGGAATAACAAGAAAAAGAAGTATATATTTTGTTAAGAAACAGGATGGCTCTCTAGTATTTTCAAATTATATATTTATTATCATAAACACTCCAATGATAACAAAATCAACAACAAAATTGTTGTAACATTTAAATTATATGTTTTAAACATTTGGCCAGGTAATAATGGGTTGACATTCATGGAGGTGATACCATATGTTATTATAATATCTATTCTAATAACTTTGCCTGCATTAACTCATTTAATTTTCACAAACACACTATATACAAGGTCAAGAATTATGAATTGTACTTCTAGTAAGGGAATAAAAATTTCTTAGAAAAGATTTATATTGCATATAAAATATGTCAGGCTAAAGGCACCTCAAAGTTTGTCTGGTGGGTCTATGAAGTCAAGGATGGACCAAGCTCTTTCTATTTTTTTTTTTCCATCCTTCGCATGGGTCTTCCACTACCAGCATTGGCTCGGGAATCCAGTCATCACGTCCACATTCCTAGTGGGAAACGGAGGAAAAGTGCAAAGCTGCTTCTGCCAGGAAAATAGGACCCCTTTAACAAGTTTTTGTCATAAAGTATCACTCAAAGGATTTGATGCATAACTCTTTTGGTAAGCTAATCAGAAATGAGGTTAAAAAATGTAGAACTGATTTGCACACTTTGTTGCACACCAAAAAATGAGTGTTATACCAAGAAAAAAGGGAAGTAACTTGTCTAACATTGCCTAAACAGAAAGAAGAAAAGATGGGTTTTAAATTTAGAAAGTCTGATAAAACAAGTTCTCTTGACCACTATGCTATACTATCAGAAACAAAACTGCATCCATAAATCAAGAATTTTGCTTTAAACAGATACCAAATTTAAGAATACATAGTATGAAGATTCTTTAGTATAATGACAAAAAATATTAATTAATGAATAATTGCTAAGAATTGGTATAGGACCAAATAATGCAAGTTACAGAATTTTACTACATTATTTGAGCTTTGAATAAATCAAGAGAGCTATCCCGTTCCTTAACAAATAAATGTTGTAAAATGGTTAATTTTTGTCAGATTGATATATATATTTCTAATTAGAATATATAATAAATTAGAATATATACATATATTAGAATATATATTCTAATTAGAATATATATTAGAATATATATATATTCTAATTATATATATTAGAATATATATATATTCTAATTAGAAAAATAAAATTTTGGGGAGATCTGCCCTAACTAGAAAGTACAAGAATAGCCAAGAAAAAGGAATAGAAAAGCATCTTGGTGGCCCTTCAATTTTAAAATTGAAGTTTTAGGGATATGGTACTGATATGATAGACAAATTAATAGAACAGAATAACCATTCCAGATAGATATCACAACATATTGGGAACTTTAGTATAAGTTAAAGTTATCATTTAATATCATTAATTTTTAAGTACAGTGTTTCAAACTAGAAGAAAGATAATTTACCCATAGTAAGAATTTGTCAAGAAAGGTAACGTGTCATTATAAATATTATATGATATGTTTAATTTCAGACTACTGTGATTTATTTAATCCTGGATTAGTGCATTTCCTTATTCATTCATGGATTCAACAAACATTTATTAAGCATCTAAAATGTTTGCTCTGCTAGGAGCAGGTGAGGCAGACCTCCCTCCCTCAAAGACTTTATATTTGAGAGAAGGAAACTTGGGTAATTACATTTGTCATTGCACTCACAGGTAATGCATAGCCACATAGCATAGTATGAATGAAAAGTTCGTTTGACGTTAATACTGAAAATTACTTTTTCTTCTATGACTGGAATGCATAGTTCCTTTGCTAACATTATCTTCTTTTTCAACTTTATCTGCTAGCACAGCAATATTACTAGGGGATATCCAAAATTTAGCTTTCTTCTCATACATGTGGGATTAAGGAACTGGAAAGGGATTTTAAACAAAAGCAAACAGACAAGATTCTCTTTTGATACAAGTGGGTAAAAAGAGGAATAAGTATTTGAAACAATCAGAATTTTCTCTTATAATGAAGAAATTGATTTTTATGGAAATTATTGTGAATAAAACAAATTGCTTTAACCAAGTATGTTAGTCTAATGTAAGCACACACTGTAATTACTTAAAGAGAGAGATTAAAAGTGATAGCAAGATGTAACTTTTATTTATTTAGTGCTCTGCTCCTTGGTCAGGGTGTCTGATACTTACATGATTTTTTAAAAATTATTTTTTGAGGATGAACCTATATAATCCACCCTCTGAGTTATAGCCTCATATCCCAACACACATGTGTATTCGACAACAATTTTTTTTATTTTTTTGGTCATGATTATTCTGGTATTGATGATAAAATTTTTGCAAAGAGGATGTCATTTGACTGATAGACCAGAAAGTTTTATATAGTATGCCAAATGGCAGTACTCAGCTTCCTTACATTTTGCTATGTCCTTTTCTACTTTGCCATCTTTTGGATAATAGAAAGCTATTTTTAATGTAATACATGCAAATCTAGCTCACAATTTATTTCATTATGAAGAGATAGTATGTAACAATGACATTTAAGTTACTGGGTATTGGCTGTTATCTCAGCACTGTGCTTTACACGAATTTTTTCCTACTCAAAACGGTCTTGTTAATATTTTTTTATTATGCAGATAGAGAAAAATATCAGGAACTAAATACAAAAATGGACGTTGCTTTTATGATTTATTTGTAAATCTATTGAATTTTATATAGTTTTTCTCTTTATTCTTATTATAGTAGTATTCATGATTGATTATTTTAATTAAGGTAATATGTACATATAATAAGATTTGCACAAAAGTTACATACTATTAATGCACAGATTTTAACTGTAAGTTTAATAAATTTTAACAAATATATACACCCAGATGACCTTTGTGCTGATGAAAATGCAGAATGTTTTTATTACTTCAAGAAAATTCTATCATGCTCCTGTACAAACTTTTTCCCCCAAAGATTTTTATCTACTTTCTATCTCTATAATTTAGTTTTACCTATTTAGATTGATAGAAATAAAATCACATAGCATGCTCTTTTTTGCATTTTGCTTTTTTCCTCAATATGATATTTTCGATATTCATATATGTCATTGCATAAATTATTAGTGCATAATATTTTTAATTTTTGTTGTTGACCGATATTCCATTTTTGAATATAGCAAAATATGTTTACTTACTGTTTTTTAGATGGGCGTTTGAATTGTTTTCAATTTGGGGCTATTATGAATAAAGCTGCTATACATATTTGCACAAAAGCCTTTGTGTATACACGTTTTAATTTCTCTTGGATAAATACTGAAAAGGAGAATTGCTAGATAATAATACTTAATTTCATAAGGAATGTCATAACCTCTTCTAAGGTAATTATGTAATATAACATTTCACTAGAAATCTGTCATTTCAATTGTTCCACATCCTCACTGACATTTGGAA
>RJWJ010000140.1:306974-330174 GCA_004363605.1 Indri indri
TTTTTTTTTTTTTTTTTTTTTTTTTTTTTTTTTTTTTTTTTTTTTTTTTTTTTTTTTTTAAGATGGATTGTTTGTCTTTTTATTATTGATTTAGAAAAGTTCTTGCGATACTTTGGATTTAAGCTGTTTGTCAGTTAAATGCATTGTGAGTATTTTCTCCAAGTCTTTAAATTAGATTTTCGTTTTTTTAATGATGATCTTTAAAGATCAAAGTTTCTAATGTTCATGAAGTTTGACTTTATCATTTTCTAAAGTTAGTGTTTTATTCAATCTGGGACATCTTTGACTAATTCAAAGTCATGAAAATTTACTTCTATTTTTTTCCTGTAGAAATATTATAGTTTTAGCCCTAACAGTTCCTTGATCTACCTTCAATTAACTTTTGTGTATGTTGTGAGGTAGTGATAAATGTTTATCTTGTGTTGTTGTTCCATGTATTCAATTGTTCCAATATCAATTATTTAAAAAATATTTCCTTTCCCCATTAAATTTTCTTATTTCTTTGACCAAAAAGCTATAAGAAAGAAAGAAAGAAAGAAAGAAAGAAAGAAAGAAAGAAAGAAAGAAAGAAAGAAAGAAAGAAAGAAAGAAAGAAATTGCATTATGTTTATCTTGGAATATAATATTTAAATAAATAAATACATAGCAAAAATAACTAATGAGGGATCTTGTTAAATTGTGCTTATTAGTATTTTAAATGCCTGCGCTACAACCTTGTAACCTGTAAACATAAGACACTATTTAGTCCTGAAATTAATTTATTGTTAGAGCTAGTAGTGTTAGTTCATGAAATATGCCTTCATCTTGATTATAAATAACATGATTGTCTTTTGAATTTTTAAGCCTCTAATAATTGCTCCTTGATTTTATATATTACCAAGAGACCAAAATGGAGAATATAGTTTTTGCTCGTATACAAGTAGATTACAATTAAGAAACGAGGCAAATATTGAGATCGAAGTTGAAAAATACTTTTAGAACTTACAGATAATTAAAGTCATAATATTATGAAGTATAAACAGAAAAAAACAAATAACAAAGAAGTATGATTTGGTTGAAAAGTTGAGTTTCTGTTCTGCTCTTCCCTTTTTTTTTCTTTTTTTTTCAGTAAAACCCCCGAAATTCCATGCATATGGTTTGTACCAGCCTCAGGACTGTGTAACATTTGGGAAATTTTATTCATAGTAAAGAATAACCAGTCAAAAGTTCCACATGTAGGATTTGGCCTAGTGCCATTTAAGAAAAGCTTAAAAATCTTTTAATTGCTGCATTCAAACTTTGGATGCCACATTAGTGTCAATGTAATGGGAGGTAGGGCTGATGATCCTCTTAACTAAACAAGGGCATAAAATTCATCCAGGGGATGTGACAGATGAGTGGTTAGCAAATGTTTCACCAGCCAGGATATTTTAGCACATGGCACTGTATTGTCTGACTAATTATGGGATAGCTCCAAGTAGAGGTTTGTGCAGATAATCAGGAACTAGAGTCAGTGGAAAGCTAATTGCAGGGTCAGAATTGAACATTTGGAGGTGGTAGCTATGTCCTGATTTATTAACTCAGACAGGACCACAGTAAGAAAGGATCAATCATGCTATTGAGCAGATAAATTACATCCTTGATTTTGAAAAGGGAGTAAAGAGCACAGTCTTTGTGTATGTTGTAAGTGGACAAACTTCTCATTTGTTCTGTTGAATCACAAACAAAATAATTACTTCAATTTTGTATTTTAAAGAAACAGGATATGATACAGAAAGAACTATGCTCTTTTCAAAAATTCATGTATTGTATGATTTGAATCCTAAGGAAAAAGTGAATTTTGATTACAGTCTTGGAAAGAACATGCCAATTTTATTACCATAAATGAAAACTAGATTAGATCTATGTTGTGATGCTTGGTTTGTAGCTGGAAAAGGCAACTTATTTTTATCATGTATAAGGAATACATAAGGGTCCCGTAAGTTTTTGACTGATATTATATACAGTACTAACCAAATGTTTACACAGTCCAGAGACAGTTTACCAATTGTGCTTATAATGCAGAGACTGAGATCTTTAATGAAATAGGTGAAGGGACAGAGAAAGTGACGTCAGAGTGACTACATTTACAGCCTTTATACAGAAACAGACAGAACTAAAAATATTTTTAAGGAAAAGGTAGACAGAAGAAAAAAGGGTTTCTGAAAAAATAAGAATGGTATTTTCAATTATTTTAAAAAATAGCATTGAGCATCATCATTAGATTAATTATATAGTTGTCCTAGAAAAAAAATATATGAATACAGTTTGGGTTTCTATCTGGCATTTTCTAACCAACGGAATCATAAAATAAAAGGCTATCCTTCTGTGGATGGTAATGTGTTCTCTCGCTGAAAATACTCGAGAAGATTTTATGTAAATGTAATTTAGGTATATTGAGATTGGAATCAGATACTGTATTCATTAAGCCCAGTAGTTTTCACCTACAGCTGACACGGGGGATGAAATAGGAGGGAAGTTGGCTCAAAGGGCTCTTCATCCTCCTACCCGTTCAAACTTCATTTCTGTCCTCTCCAAACAATGCTTTGACAATTGGTTTCCATTTTTAAAAATTAGATTGCACATTTTTATTTTAGTTTGAATGTATGTCTATACTTAAAAATTGTATTTAAAAACTAAAGATCAAGCCAGCTTCTACAACATCATCACACTCTGAGAGTGTATCATGGCATTATTGCAGCCAAGGTTGGAAAGGTTGTGAGCACAGCCAAGAGGAGTAGATAAAGCCCACGCATGTTGGCTCACAGAATCTTATTGTGTAGCTAGAAAGTGAATCCTGAGACACAGAAATATCTGGGGCCGGGCTCGCTTTAGTACATCTTTTATATCCTAAACACATTGACTCCTGATTATCTAGCCTTTCTACTTTCACACATATTCACCAGGTGTGTTACAACGCAAAACCACACTGACTTAGGTCACGTGATTTCCTAGTCTTCAAGTTACAGGTAGAAATTGCAGTTGGCAAACAGGTACATAATTAGTTCTGTATTGACATATAAAATTAAAATCATTTAGCCCCGTGTTCCTTCTCCTTCTAGCTTAGAATCCTGTATGAAGCTTTCATTAATATTCAAACATTTTTGTTCATAACCTTGGAAGCTTCATGAAATGTGTACGAAATGTCTACTTACCAAATATGCTTAGAAAATTACTTGGAAATCTGAAACTCTGTTATCATATTCAATGGATCCATTGATGAGTCAGTAAAATGTTATTATCAGGAAAGTTCCTCAAAATATTCTTTACTCCTCACATGTTGACAGCGTCATACTTTACTGTTAAGAACTGAATTATGTCCCCCAAAAATTTATATGCTGAAGCCCTAACTCCCAATGCACTTGAAGATACAGATTTTATTTTACTTTTTATTTCAAAATATTACAGGGATGCAAATATTTTTGCTATATGAATATACAGTATAATTCTGAAGTCAGGGCTTTCAGAGTGCTCATCACCAATACAGTGTTCATTGTATCCAATAGGTACATTTTCATCCTTCGCCCCCCTCCCATCCTCCCTCTTCTTAGTTTCCAAAGTAATTTATGTTTCTTTGTGCCCATGTGTACCCATATTTAGCTCCCACTTATTAGTGAGAACATGTGGCGTTTGTTTTTCCGTTCCTGAGATACTTCACTTAAGGTAATTGTCTCCAGTTCCATCCAATTTGATGCAAAAGACATCATTTCATTTCTTTTTATGGCTGAGTAGTACTCCATTGTGTTTATATATACCACATTTTCTTTATCCACTCATGAATCGATGGTCACTTATGTTGATTCCACACCTTTGCAACTGTGAATTGTGCTGTGATAAACAATAGAGTGCAGGTGTCTTTTGGACAAAACGATTTATTTTCCATTGATTAGATACCCAGTTATGGGATTGCTGGATAGGGCCTTTATAAAGGTAATCAAAGTTAAAGGAGGTACTAAGAATGGGGCTCTAATCCAATATGACTGCTATCTTATAAGAAGAGGAAAAGACACCAGGGATACACATCACAGAGTAAAGGTCATGTGAGGACCCAACTAGAAAGTATTGCCCTGCAAACCAAAGAGAGAGGTCTCACAAGAAACTAGACCTGCGAAGTTGATCTTGGACTTGCAGCCTTCAGATCTGTGATAAATCATATATCTGCTGTTCAAGACATCCCATCAGTGGTATTTTGTTATGGCAGGTCTAGCAAACTTTTAAATCTACATAGACCAAGGTAAATATTTATTCACACATGCAAAATTGTGTGTTTGAAATCTTTCTGCTGGCTTGAGAGACTGGAAAATGGACAGGGCACAGGGATAAGTCCTAGACTCTATTCTTAGTGATGTATTATACTTGATTGTACAAAATGTGCATTAATTTCTCTGTAAATAGGATGTGTGGAACAGTTTGAACACATTGAGCTGTCACACCAAAAGCATTTGCTGAAGGTATTAGTGAACTTATAAAAATTAATTATTTGAACAATGCCAATTCACAATTGACTTTACTAATAACACTTAATTTAGTATAATTAATTCTGAGTTGGTGCCTGAGAATTGACCATAAATGTGTAGAACTGATTTAAGTTTTCTTAAGTCCAAATGGCAATTGAAGCATATATATTATGCTTAAATATATATGCTTATTTATTATTTCTATATTATATATTTGCATATATATACATACATTATTTCAATATAAATATGAAACAGTAATATTCCGTATACATGAAATATGCTAAAGTAATACGTATGCATATTATATTCAAGGTACATGTATATATTACAATTTAACTTTATCCTATTGTCAGCACCAAAAGTATTGCCCAAATAAGGTACAAACTCCAGTGTCTACTTAAACTCTCTAAAATTATTCAAAAATGCTGCATCTAAGCAAAACAAAAAAGATTAGGTTAATAATATTTTTTGTTCCTTTATAATTTGCTGTATTGATTGCTCTTGGAATACGCTTAAGCCTTTTTCAATATAATATATGTGTGTTCATAATTATATATGCAATATACATTCTATATATGTCCATGTGAATAGAAAAGCATTGGTTGGTCATAAACTGATGCCAAATAATGAATGAGCATGTATTCTTCGTAATCTTCTGAGTGTCTCATCACCAAAAATTTATTTCAGAGAACACATTTCAAGTAATATTTATCATTGTTAATAATGAACAAGTGCATAATAAAACCTTGATCTTGTCCTTCAGTAACACCTTTTCCAGGTAGCCATAATATCACAGTAAAAAGTTGTTTCTGTAGTAATTAAAGGGCATTACCAATGTGAGAGTATCCACTATCTTTCCGTCATCCTACATTTCTCAGCATCCTGGACACTCATAGATATGCTCAGGCACAGATAGAGCATTCTAAGCTACAGGTAGGAAACCATCCATAGGTACCAGTCACCACTAGGAGGTCTCTAGACATCTACACATCTCTAGGGCAACGGCGACCCAAGTATTCTGTCTGGCAAGGTATGTAGTCTGATGAGCATCTGACTTCTACCAGATGGAAGGGTGCACTGTAGATATTTTGCCAATTATATTTCCAGCCAGTGGTACCCTAGGGTCTCTCTGCAATCTGTGTAAAAGAGATTAAACTTCTCTATAGTATCTAAAACATATTTTGATGAAAGAATGAAGCTACAGGGCATGTGAGTTGTCCTGATCATGTATTTTATTCCAAACGAAACTTCTGGTTATATATTTCTGGGGAACTTCAGAAGCCCTAGACACCTAAAAGTCCTTGGAGAGTCTCTTTCACTGAATCATGCTTTTATAGCCAGATGAAACAAAACACTAAATTCCTCTGTGAAATTCACTGCACTATAACTCCCATCTGATTTTTTATTTTACGTAGTGCCTGAATTAGTTCTTTCCCATATAAATACTGCATTGACTCTTCCAAAAATCTCATCCCTAACCTATAATTAAAGACTTTTGTTGAGATTCTTGTCTTATCTGAAAAAAAAATGAAGTAATGTAAAATATAAAGAAAATGTAAGGCGACCTTAGCTCAGAATGCACCACTGAAGTTTTAGTCTGCAATAATTCAAGGTGCCGTAACTTTGGAAATGCAAATCAATACAAATAATCTTAATCAAGACACAAGTTTAGTCCTAGTTTTCTTAATATTACCTGCTAGGCTATATTCTGAGACATTTTCTTACCCCTTGGAATGTTTTGATATTAAAATTAAGAGCTGTATTACCGTTAAAATATGAGTTTATTGAGTAGTATACACAATTGAAATTATAATAGAAAACTAAAAAAAAGGGAGTAAGCTTTAACAGACTAAGGAACACTACAATTAAATTAATGGTAAGGAATGGACTGGGTATTCCTAAAATTTAAAAAGAGAGAAAATATTAAATATGTTAAAAACATATTTTTTAAAATATTTTACCACTGTGGTCCCCAACCCCAGTGCCGCAGAGCTTCACTGCAACCCTCCATCCTTGGAAAAATTGTCTTCCATGAAACTTAGGAATAGGGGTGCACACAGCAAGAGGCGAACACCGGGGGAACTGGAGCCAGCGAAGCTTTGTCTGTGTTTGTAGCCGCTCCCGATAGCTCGCGTCACCGCCTGAGCTCCGCCTCCGCCATCGCCATCCCCGCCCAGCTGCCCACCACCTCACCGACCCCTTCCTAACCCCCATCCCTGGAAAAATTGTCTTACTTGAAACCCGTCCCTGGTGCCCAAATGGTTGGGACTGCTCTTTTACCACGTAGCAACATCGATGTGCATACCACTGAGTCACAAACCTCAATGCACTAATAAACGTGGTGGGAGACCTATGCTTTAAATAAATGTCAAATATATTAATGAGAGGAAACCAGAAGACATCTATAGTTTTTAAATAAAAATCAATATCAACTTTACATTTGATGTCTTTTTTACGAATCGAAGGATTATGTTGAAAATATAAGCTCTCACATAGGTACCAAATTAGTCTATGTATATCCTAAAAAGGTGAGTTACAACAGAAATACATTAAAGGAGCAAGAAAGCTTGGTTGCATTAGTGAGTGCGGTTAGCCCTGGAGGTGCTTTTCTATGAACCCTAGGCCAGGGAGAGACAAGAACGCCAGGTGAAGAGAGAGGCACATTTTGGAGTGATATGTCTACGAGCTAAGGAACACAAAGATTGCTGAAAACCACCAGAAGTTAGGAGAGAAGCATAGGACAAATTCTTCCTCAGAGTCTCCAGAAGGAACCCACACTGATGACATTTTGATTTCAGGCTTCTGGTGTCCAGAACTGTAATATAAGAGAAAACGTTTCCGTTTTAAGCTACTCATTTTGTAGTGCTTTGTTGTGGCAGCCCTGGGAAACTAATGTATATTTAGATCTGGATGTTATTATTTAAAATCTAGCGGACTGAGGTGGGGGATGGTATTGTTCAAGAAAATATAATTGTATGTAACATTAAACTTGAGATGAAGCTGAGCATCTAGATGGTAATCACATTTTATAAATTCTACCTTCCTCCATTGAGATAAAAAAATTCATTGAACGAGATCATACAGTTAGTATTAAAACGCTCTAGGTTTGTTCAGAGGAATCCATCACCTGTTGCTAAACAGGAACAGGACATATATTTATATTGATGTGGAATTGTAGATCTCATGCTGATTCCTAGTTTCTACTGTACACCACTAAATGGACCTCACTTGGGAATCTGAATGCCACTGATAGGTTTAGGGAGGATGAGGACTTATTTGGGGAGAGGGAATAGAAAAAGGAAGAAATGTTAAAAACGTGGCTCTGGAATATGGCTGGGCAAGATAGGTCTTCTGGAATTTCGTTAGACTCTTCAGTATAAAATTACTTGGTCCCAAGGAGAAGACTTTTATTTCTACCTTTCTACTTTACTAATAAATTTCAGCATCATTAGGTGTTTCTACATGTTTAATGTCAATAGGAGTTATCTCAATAAAGGATGAAATTAGGGGCTGCTTTTGATACTTCCAAATTCATTATATTAAGGCAACTAACGAGTTGATTTTTTTTTTAAATGAATATCGAGAATAAACCAACACCATGGAAAGAGGAAGAGGAACGTCATTTTTGGTTCATCCACATTCACTGCCCATCTCAGGTAGTATTCATGAATGAGGGAATATCTCCCCAGCATTTACTGCTCTTTTAGATAGAAAAGGAAAGCACACCTGAGCTTCAGTACAAAGGCATGCTTAGCAATAAGATTCGAGTAGGCTGGGTCAGGAGTCCCAAACATAGCTATGTATCTGATTAGTAATATTATTATTGCCATCGCAAATAAGAATTTCTGGGGTTAGCATATGAGTCTGTACTCTTAGAACCTTTTCCTGTAACTGGGATGAGAGCCTGCTTAGCTAGCCACTATTTCAGGGATCTCCAGTATTTCCTGTTCTCATTTTAAATTCTAATGAATCACCTACTTAAGCAAGTTGATAACCATATTATTATATGTCAAATAAATTAATAAAAGAAAAAGAATAATAAGTGATACATTAATAATTATTAGATTAACTGTAAAATTAATGATGGGCACACTATTTAATTTGAATAATGGTTTCACTTATTAAAACTTAACGTAGTCTCTGGTACGATGTGCCACACACTGTTAGGTGCTTTATATATATTAACCTGCTTAATATTCAGAACCATCTTATGAGATAACTATTACTATTAGTTTTACTTTGCAGGAGGCTATAGAGCTTATAAATGGAAGAACCAGAGTTTGGCTCCAAACTCAGAATTTTTTCTACTCTGCTACAATAGCTCTATTAACAGTCATACAACTAATCATCAGCAAAACTGGAATTAGAGGTCATTTTTTTTTAACTTAAAGTGTCCTAATACATTTATCTACACATTGGCCACTTTGGCAGTACAATATATTGATAACAAAAAGACTGTTTAATAGAAAATAAAAATGGATCTCAGTTCTGAACAAAACAGAGTATCTCATTTGCATGGATACTTACATAATAATGACATAACTTCGGTTCCCTAATTTGCTTTGTTAATGATATGGTGTGTCGATATGAGTTATTTTTAAAACCCATAGTTACATGTAGCTAGTTTAATGACAGACATCAGTCTGGAACCTCATGGGAGCTATAATTGTACCCTAACTTTCTGCTTTTATAACTGAAATAAATGTTGTACTCATTCCAAAACTATATCCAAATTGATATGGGGCTTCAACTGTCCTTCACAAAGGACTTATAACCTAGGAATTATTCTGACCTAATTAAATCTTTAATAAATACACATTTATGGGTATAAACCAAATTTCTATAAATGTTTTTTCATAGCATTGTTTTAATTGCCCCATTATACATTCAATGTCATAAGATGAAATCGAATAAGAAATAAATATGGTCATGTCAGAGAATTAAAGAAAGGAAGTACCAGCAAGACATTTTCTGATGCTAGTACCCCAACCAAGACCAATTTTGTATACTTTCAGATGTCTAGATTCTTAATCAATGTCAAATGTCAGAATAATAGTTTTGAAGCACTGCAAGCCCTCCAATTTCTTTTGACTTTCAACATTGGTAATATACGAATAACCTATAAATGCATTTTCTGATATGGATTTGAAATATTAATAACCTTTTTAATAAAAGGTTTTTATTAATAAAAGGTACTTTTTGTAAACACTGTTAATTATCAATATATTAATTACTAATAGAGTAATTATTTAGTAATACAGTAATTATTTAGTCAGTCATACATCTATTTTTCCCAAACTAGATTAATAAATAGAAATTTATTGTTTAAAATGTATATCCCATGAAAATCAAGTGAAGAAATTTTTTTTTTCAGGGAGAAAAGTTTCACAAACCACAATACTTAACAACAAAAATTAATTTGAAGAGAAACATTAATAACACAAACCTACCTGTAAGAGTCACCTGAAATCTAACTACCACACATTTGCTTCTCTAATACTAGCTTTATATTTACCTCTATAATTTTGACCTTGGCATGCAATTATGCCACTATTTCCGCAGTCTAAGTATTTCTCAAGGGTGGGGTAAATAGAGACATCAAAAATTGTGAATGGAACAAGGAAAACAGCATTAAAATACTCAAAGAGTATATAAAAAGAGACAAAGAAAAATGTCTGTTCAACCTAATAATAAAAAAGAAATTGTACTAGGGCAGCAGTAATTTTGTTTCTGTCTTTTTTGCACCTACAGTGACAGGTGTCTTTATTTCTAAAAGAGTTTATTACCTTCATAATATAATGATTTTTGTTATAAAAAATTACATGCTTCATTACTTTCAATCTCATTTTTTGTTTCATGTTATACATTGAAGAAAATGAAAGCACATTAAAATGCTCACATATTACCATCACCAGTTAAGGAATTTCTAGGTTGATTATGCCTAAGGTAGTTCAATTTACTAAATCAGTAGGGACAAAGAAATTTCTTTTGTAAATGCAACAAAAATATTTAGCATATTTCCTGCATTTATTTATGTTACTCTATAATGCATACAGATGCTTCTTGGAATTATTTTTACCAAATCATATAAATCATTTTAAGGAACACGATAAAGTACATTATTAAGAAAATTATCTGTTTGTTAAACACAACATTTCAAAGAATTGTTTTGTAATGTTTGAAGCTACCAGAATTCCAAATTTGCTTTGTAAATTAATAATGTTTGGTCTTTTTTCTTTTCTACACGTTTGAATTACATCAGGCATTATATGTAGATAATAAAGTTTAGGGTTCAAGGACACTAATAAATAATTTGCTTGTCTTTAACTAAATTCAAAACTATTTACAATATATAGTTGATGAATTACACAAGTGTCAACTAAGTATATTGGCTTAAGAATTTACAGGGTTAATTTGGAGATTATGGCTTGATCTTTGGCTGCATTTGGGTTGCCGATAGATCCCTCCTGATTTTAGATTCCTACCACAAAACAAGATAGTACCCTTTTCAGGGATACAACCTATTCCTACAAGCATTCTCTGTACAGATTGGTTCAAAAGAAAAGCCAGAGTAGTAGAGCAACAAATGCTTAGTTCATCACTAAGAGAAGCAGCCACCGAGGAGTAAAATCGTCTGCCATTAAACACTCCTGCTTTTCACTATCATAAACGTTAAGCTTAACAAATTAACTTTTGATCAAAAAGAAGTGGCTGACTTTAGGGGAAGATCTGAAGTTTATCAGAATTGTCAGAATTGATGGATTGACCTTCCAACAGCAAAAACCAACATGATCTACTTCACCTATCCTACCAGGAACATCGTCCAGTCTCTGATCACCTCCAACGAATTAGCTGAAGAGGAATAAAGGGTAGTTTCTTTGTTACTTTGCTTTGGCTTAGCCTCTTATCTCTGTCTAAGCCAGGAGTTATTATTCCAGGCACTGAAAGAAGAACTTGAAATGTCTCCTTCTTGCATGAAATTTTGAGACAGTGTAATGTAAGTGACACTGACATGAGGACCATATAATGAGGCAGAGAGGGATGATTTCCCCATGTGTGGACAGAATACAGTATAGATTAGTACACAATGGATTCTTAGATCACCACATTGACACTTGGAGGATTCCAGCCATATGAGCACAATGTAATCATGCTATATTACTCCCAACCAGGGCATTCATGCTCTCTATGTGGGCTCTAGCCACAGAAGTGGTGTGGCAACAGACAGAAAGCAGCAATCAGAAGAAAGATATCAATACAAGGGGCTGCAAGGAAACATTAAATGGAAATCTGGGAGCTCGTTTTATGTATCTGCAGGCTGCATTACCTTTTTGAGATGGAAATGAGGCTGCAGTGGTAGATGAGAATAATATGGAAACAAGTGATGTGGGTGTCCACTAGAGTAGAGGTCAGCAACTATAGCCCAGGACCAAGTCTGCCTTTTACCTGTTTTTATCAAAAAAGGATCACTGGGAGCAATCAGACATATTTTGTTTATGTGAAATATTTTCTGTGGATGCTTAGCTGTGACAAAGACTGTATGGCAAGTAAAGACTAAAATATTCACTATGTGGAATTTTAAAGAAAACATTTAATAATCCCTGACATAGACTAACCAGCTGCAAAAAGTGGGATAAAATATGTATGGACTTAATTATGGGTGTACTATAGTTTTACACAAGACAAGCATGAGAAAAAGTTTTGACTTCGACAAGTTCATAAGCATGTTTGAAGAGTGGAAAATTACAGAGGAATATAGCAGAATGATGTGTACATCTAACAATTACTTTAATTCAAAATCTCTCCAGAATAAAGCCAGTCTGCGGATGTGTATTAAGTACCGCCTCAACTCCATGCCCTGCCCTAGTTACAAGTGTTATGATATTGAAAAAGTCAAGTACTATCTCCGTTTCAATGCAGCTTTCATCTAGGGGAAAACAGAGGAAAATAAACACATGAATAACTTACATTTATGTAGAGGTAGGTGTATAGTAGGAAATACAGCAGGAAACATAATAATCTGGGGAGCAGAAATACGTTGGGTATATCAGAACCAATCCACAACCTAGAACCATGCTCACTGAGCCCAACTTAACCCTTGCTAACCCTCAGATATAGAAGTGAAATGAACAGGCTAACTTTTGTGTGCCGCTGTGTTTCGTGGTGGTTTGTTACTCACAATTATTGTGAGAGTACACGACCAATACACATGGCATTTAAGTCAAAATATAAAATCCTTCTGTGTCTTACATAGGCTTATGTCATCTCTCCTTGGTTATCTTTCCCTCATCAAATACCAGTCCTCATTTCGTTCACTCCTCCGACTACACTGGCAGGCTTCCTGCCCCTAGGACATGCCAAGCATTTTTCTGACCTAAAGTCCTAATTAACTTTGGGTGGGATGTTTTTTCTCCATGTATCTTTCTGCCTCTTCTACACTTCATTCATTCATATAGAGAACAAATGTCACTGCGTTAGAGAGAAGTTCCCCAACTATACCATCTAAAATGAGATACTATTTACCACATAACCATTCATACCATATTGATTTTTCTTCTTAGTTCTTTTTAATACCTGATATTACATTATAAATTTTATTTATTATTTATTCACTATCTCCTCACCTAGAATCTTAATATCATGAGGGTAAGGACTTTTGTTTTATTTTCTGCTCTATCTCTGGGCCGCAGTATAAAACCTGGAAATATTGATTGCTTTAATAACACTTATTAAATGAATAAATAATTTAAATTCAGCATTTAATATTGAAATTAAATATTTAACTTAAATAATTTAAATTTATTCATTTTTCTTCAAAACTTAGTAAATGTTGGTGAAAAGTGAAATTGTTTTAGCCATCTTAGATTTAAAGGGAACAGTTTAGGACTATGCCTTAGGTTGAAAACAAGTGTAAAACATATCCAAATAAATTATATTTAAAAATGCTTGGGGGGAACCTAGAATATCTGCAATCATGCAGGATAAGTATGTATTTGCTGTTTAAGAGTTACTCTGAAACACTAGCAAACATAATCATATATGCACTTATAAAAATTGACTGATCTTCAAATTGCAAAAAAAAAAAAAAATGCTGGGTAACAAGAGTATGTCATCTGAAAGAAAACTCCTTTAATCTTCTTTCTAATAGTCCATAAAAAGATAACACATTTGTCAACTTAATGGGTGTTTTAAGAAAAGAGGTACAATTGAACAACTAAAAAAAACAGTGGGCAAAAATATAATGTTAAAGGAGATATAGAGATTTTGGAAAAGCCTGAAAAATGAGTAGAAATTATAATTGAAATAATTCTAAGTGCTGCACAAGAAAATTTATTTAAGTAAACAGAAAGAAACTAAAACTATGATTTTTACAGACCTCCAAGCATGCTTTGGTTAGAGATGGAGGCATATCACAGCATTTACAAACACTTCAGGGGATTATAGTTAAATGTGTCATATTTTCTAATATTGGACTTGCTTTCTATTTTTAGGTAGTATGGAGTTTTAATCATTGATCATTAGATTTTAAGATATGTTAGGTTTCATGATAAATATTTACAAGTTTTGGTGGAAAAGACACTGAAAGTTGAAAATAATTGTTAATAAATAGTTAATAAGGAAGAAAAAAGGGTCTTGCAGGAGCTACTAAACTCTATAATGTCAAAATTGGACAGCATCATGGCTTAATTAGTGGAGAAGTTTGTGACTGGCTATCTTGATAACTGATCCACAGGGCCTCAGTTTTGAATGCTACGGGGATTCTGAATAGATGAAACTGACTGGGTTAGTGAAACTTATTGACCCTACTCCCATTTTTTCATCAATTTACATAACGCATACAAACATAGTTCATGCCTGTATTGCCCAAACACTGGATTGTAGCAATTCGCTGTTTGCAGCCATTGCAATGACTGATTTGGATTGTCACTAGGTCAATCTGATTAATCGTATATAAGTTGGCCAACAAAAGTCAAAATTGCATTTCTATAGCTGCTTTTGTGATGAAATACAAACACAGATGATTTATATCTCTACAGAATAGCATTTGAAAAGGGGTTTTGAAAATCACTCTGTTCATTGTACCAATGCAAATGTTCAAACTAGAAAATTTTCCCTGCTCTGCTACCAAACTCTTCTCTGAGTCCACCACCTGGCACTGCCATGATTTAGGGCACTGAAAGCTTGCAGCTGTTATGAGTCCTCTTACATTTGAATCATGTCCAGAATTCATTCAAATAACCATTTGCTCCAAGAAAGTTTATGTGGGCCTTTGTCACCTTTGGGCTGTGTAATTTTCATGTTCCCACACTATGGTATTATTTTTGCAGACCAACATGAGTTTGATAGTTTGTTATCATTGGTTATTCATTCTTTCCGCTAATCCTAGCCCTCAAATTCTAGCTAAGGGTTCAAGAATATTCATATTAAACAAACAAACAAAAACATCTCCTAAATTACATGAGAGATATTAACATCTAATGCTGCCATGGACAATGATCAACATTGATTTAGAAAACAATTGTAATGAAAATACTTTCAAATTTTAAGATAGAATTATTATAGTTTATGTAGAGATGGGTCATTTTTGTTGGGAATTTATAGATCTAAATCATATAGCCTAATAATTGCATTTTCAGCAGATTTGCTAGCTCCCCCTTCAGCAAAAATGTGAAGCAGAACACAAAGCTTTTTGCATACAAAATATTATAAACTCTTGTTTTTATGATGTAACCTCAAGAAATTTTCACCACTTTAATAAGGCAAATATGAATAGTAGGGGTTTTGGAAGTAGTCTAGACACTATTTTTTAACTCCCTGAAAGACTGAAAACTATTAATATATTTTTTCCAGCAGTTAATAACAAGTATCTTGAGAATTTGCTTAAATAAACTATACTCGAAGAGGTAAAATGTGCACTTTCTTAATATTGAAGGAAAAGTATAAAGTCTCATTCCAGTGGCGATCTAAAGCACCTACTTACGTTAATACATTGTTTAAGTAAACTAAAGAAACAAAATTAATACTTTAAAGTGCCAAATATATTAATTTTTCTCAGCAAAAATTGTATCCTGTTGAATTTATTGTTAATCAACTTACATTTACTATTCTTTTGAGAAGCAACACTGTATATTAATAGTTTGCTTGTTGAAGGAAAAGATTGATAATTAACATGATGAATTTTTAATAAGGTTATAGACATACATGCAAACAACTGGCTAATTTTATAATTTTATACTTTTTGTGTATGTTTTTAAAAAGCACATTATGAGGATTTTGTTCATTCCAACAAAGTACAGAAGTACTTGAACTGTTAAAAAATAGCAGCCACAGCATTAACTTCAAAATAACACCCTTATTGTGGCTAAATTTTCTAATTTTACTTACATAAAATTAGTGTCTTTAATTTTAATTTAGAGGAACTCTGTGCTCCAAGTTAATTGACTGAAGATCAAAATAGCTAGTTTTCAATGCATGTTTGGATCTGGATTTGGGAATCAGTAGTATGTACCTATCAGATCCACAGATGTAGATAGACCACATGGCTGAAGACTGCAGAATAAAAAGCTAAGATTGAAGAAAAATCTTCAATATTCTTCTTCAGTTTGTGAAGAATCACAAATACAAAATGATAAGATGAACAAAGAAAGAAAAGCCTAATTCAAGAAGTAACATGGTAAGTAGGAAAAAAAATGATTTAAACACAGTGATCACACTGCTAACTAAAAAAGAGGGTGGAATGAAAAACAAAAATTTAAGTAAGCAAACAGGAGGTCTCAGAGCAGTTCAGTGATGTCAAGTGGTAACTGCTTGGTAGCAAGTTGAAGAGATGATAATTCGAACTAAGGAAGTTGTAAATGTGTGTAAAAAATATTTGAAGGTTGGCTGTAAATTCAAAGGCAAAGAATAAATGAAGGGAGACGTTTTGTTGATGGAGATGTTATTGTTTATTTTTTCATTTGTTTGTTTTTGTTTTATGTTTTAAGTGAAAAATTGAAAGATGCTTGAATGCTGATGCAAGATGCTTGCGGCATGAGAAGTTGGGAATACAGATAATAGAGATAATAGAGGAGACTCCAGAAGAAGCTCTAGGTTCTGTCACAACCCAAAACACTTGGGGAAAAGTAGCTCAAAGCAGAAGAAATGGCACATTTTCTATCACGGTGAGATGGTGCTTCAAAATACAAATGCTGATGTTTTCACCTATTGGTATGTATGAAGTATCTGCGATTTAGAAATTCAATCTTTTCAATATATTTACAAAACATCTTAAGCTATTGTGCCTTTGACAAAGCTCATTAGTATCCTTGAATTTTATTTCTAGTGTTAGGATTAAAAAGAGAAAGCATTTTATCTATTAAAAAATCTACCAATTTTTATCCAATATCAAATGGAAGAATGAACATAGCAATATTCCAACCCAGCTCTTATTATTGATTAAGTCTTCACTTGGAAACATTATCTAAGTTGTTTATTTCTCTCACACACCAGCCCCAAGTTAAAATCTATTTGATTCAGATGCCTAAATTCTATAATTAAGTGGGAATAAAATATATTGAGAACTATTTTTTGGTTAGTTAGTTATTTGTGATTGTTCAGTTTATGTTAAATTTCTTGATCATAATTCAGTATAAACAAATATTTGCAAGGGGAAAAATATGATAGTTTGTCTCTTTGCCTAAGCTGTTGTATTTCTAATCTCAGTTTGTGGGTTTCTAATAAAGAAAATTGAGGTTAGAACATCATTATGTTCTCTATACTGTTTTCATTCTTTCAGACATGGCAAAATTATTGTCCACAATTTGACTTTATTCCTTAAAACATCAGCAATAAAATTGACTTTGACTTTGTTACTGTGCATTTGCAATATGTCAAAAACAGTAGTTGTAAAAATAGAATTTTCAGTCATTGTATATAGTACTGAAAGGATTCTACATTTCTCAGATTCTTCATGTGCATGGATGTCTGGTTTGACTTGTAACAATCAGAGTTCGGTAATAAGATTCCTGTTGTTACTCTGAACAAAAATAGATGATGCTGTGATATCGGTGTGGTGTCAGGAGCTAACTGAAAATTTAGATGTTACTTGTAGATAAAACGTTGACAATCACTTAAAAGGTTCTTCATTAGTAATCTGTTTTAAGTAGTCAATCTGCAAAAGGACTAAAAGTCAAGTTAAATAAAATTAAAATCTTTCAGCTATGGATGTTCATCTTGTGTATTGAACTAAAAGAAGAAAAATGGATTGGTTTCTACTATTAGGTATTAAGAAAACATTCCAGGTAATGATGGCAATTATCCTTTAGTCCTTGACATACAGTAGCTACTAAAAAAGAAGATTGTTACCTCGTTGGAAGGAGATAAGAGGTTATGTATTGACTAAACCATTTATTTGGTCCTGAATATATTCATTAGTTATGCTTTAACATTTAGTTTGTCTTGTCTGATATTTGCTGCCACAATATTGCAAACTTTTGAGACCAGTTAGCTGTATCTTTATATACTGAGGATCCTGCATAATACCTTTAACATGGTATGATCAATGTTAAGTATTTGTTTATAGATAGTTAAATATTGAGAGAAGTTATTTCAAAATGTATCTATTTTCTTCTAGACAAACTTTATTTTCTTTTCTGTTTTATTGTGAGAATAGCTACTGTTCTGTTTTCATCATTTTTGTAAACCTAGACCCATTGACATCTTTTGAATCAATGAAATTTGTTCTTAGTACAAGGATCAGTGGCAACCTTAGCAACGCTCACCTACCAAGGACCCAAAGGCCTTTACCCTTAAAATTATTATTTAAACAAGTCTTTAAAAATAGGCTATATCTTCACATATTTGACTCTGTGTTTTAATTTAGGTTATAGACTAAAACTTAATATCTTGAATTTACAGAGAATATTTCTTTCAAACAAATTAAATGAAGAAACATATATATAGATATGCAAGGTAAAATACAAATCAAATTATAGCTAACACATATAGAAATAAAATACTATTAATTTTTTAAAAATGTAAGCAAATAAAAGGGAATATAGTTATTAACACAAGACACAGGGGAATTTTGATCTGATTCTCTTTCCTGAAGTCCCTGAAATACTTGGCATGTATTTAGTGAGTTTTCCCAGTCACTCAAGAAAGGGTTAAAAAAAGATTAAAATATTTGGTTTAACCATTCTTATCAGCACGACAAGATAAAAGTCATTTTTCTGAATGGTAGACTTAAAGTAAATTCAACTTTACTTCCATGTGCTGTCTGTTCAAAACATTTCCAGTGTGCTATTTATTGCTACTTTTAACTACACAGGAAGAAAGAGGGAATAAATAAATATATGTAGAAATGGAATGGGTAATTGAACACCACCTACACAAAAGAAGTAAAACATCAGAACCACTTCAGACTCTCTTTAAACAGATTCAGAGTTATGGGTAAATGGATATGTACTGTCAATTCCAAACACAGAGTACCCAGAAATGTTCAGACATGAGAGGGAAAAAGAGCACTCAAACCAACATGGTAATAACTGAATACTGAATAAAAGACTTGAAGAAAACCTTTATTGAATGATCTCCAACTTTCTGGTACCCCGAATCCTGTCATACTCATTATTTTAAATAAACCAGCATTAAACCTAACCCAACTTGATTCTGTCAAGTGGCTAAAATACTTTTTATACAATCGGCATTGCATATACACATAGATTATTCCATGCTGTAAAAACATACAGATTTTCAACAAACCAGCAAGATATTGAAAAAGGTATGGTAGAATGATTATGTGGAGTTCCAGAAAAATGAACAGACAGGAAAGTACTAACCATGCAATTAAGAGAGTGGAATATATGGATGCCTATGTGCACCTCAAATAAATATAAAGTAAAAGAAGAGGATAAAACACATCCTTTAAAAGAGATAAGAAGACTGTAATAACAGTTTGAAACAGTAACGCCTTTCTCATAGCTACCTTGCTATTTTAATATTATGGGAGTAGCAGTTAATATTCATTGAGTTCGTACTTTGTATCAGGAAATGTACTAGGTGTTTACATGAATTAATTTATTGAAACCACAAGCAAATGTATGGACTATGAAATATATTATTCATTATTAAAGATGAAGAAATTGAAGATGAAAGTTTGAATAATTTGTCCAAAGTTGCACAGTTTGTGTCACTTACTGTAAAGAAAACTCCTTTAAGGTGATTAAAAAACCCCATAAAATATAAATCATTCTGGCTTGCTGAGTAATTTTGACAATGAGAGAGAGGAAAATTTTAATTGACACCTTTAGCATTAATGGGAAACAAATCTTTGAAATCAGTAGTGTGCCCACTCTTTTATTAAAAGCCACTATCCCTTATCCCTAATGTTCTTAGCATGTCTACCATAATTGGCTTTCATTACAACAGGACTGTACTGTTTCCATTGCACTCTAACTTTTGTTTATGTTAGGCAGAGAAGCCCCCATCTCTCAGGTCAACCATCATCCTTTGCACTATAATCACCTTAAACTCAGTACATCCCATCTTTGTCCTATACAGTTGAGGAATATCTAACACCTCTTTCCTATATAGTAGATGTTCAATTATTATTTGCTGAATACAGATGAATAAATAATGAAATAAATGGATGAGAAGATCCATGATATAATCGAAACTTACAAATACATTTAGGACTTTTTAAAGCATGAAACTACAAAACATTTATTTGATCTACATTCATATTAAAAATAAGGAAATCAGAATATGAGTAGATATTAATAATCAAAATAAAAAGAATTATAAAATGTCAGTTCCATGGTATATATAATTAAGATGGAGAGAAAAAGAAAGTGATAAAGACAGAACCAAAGACCTAACAAAAGTGTTCTGAGATAAAGACAACCTAAAACAAGCTTGGAAGAGAAAGTATTTGAAAATAATATATTAATTAAATGACCTATTTATTCAGATAAAATTTGTACAAATTAATTATTTGTTATTATTATTGTCATTGTTATTATTAATGTGCAGCATTGTGACAGTTTCTTTAAAAAAAGTAGGAATAATTAGCCAAGATGAAATTCATATTATAACCCTTCTTTAATCACACCTCATATCCATATTCTTTACAAAAAACTGGGATCCATACTAGAGTAAAGATCTATTATCAAATGAATGAGACAGTTTACAACTCTGGCAATATAAAAAGCATGAATCAGCCTGGCTGTATTTTATAGAGTAACAGAAGCACATATTTTAGAGTCCTGTTCTCTGATTTCAAATTCTAGTTTTGGTATACGAAAATGACAACAACTTGATGAATGTTTGGAATAATTAAATTAGATGATACATATTAAAATTTTCCAAGTAATGGATACTCTTTTAATATCTCCAGAAAAAATAGTCTTTTATTTCAGATAACCTTGTTTTCCTCTTTCTATCATGAAATGAAAATGGAAAATTTCCATTGCCTGATAAAAGTGGTGATGATAGAAACCTGTGAGTTGATCATTCTAGCCATCGTGACAAGTATCAGTAATAAAGTTTGAATTTGTTCTATAAACAATAGATTTTATCCTTCAGGGATTTTAAATAACCATTCTATTCTTCAAGTGGATAGAAATAGAAAACAAAATAAAACCTTCATACGTATAATTACATTAAAAATTAAACAGGGACAATGCTAAAATTAGTAAAGGCATTGTGGTATGTTAATACTTTTATATTCTGCATAAAAAGTACTTCATTAATTTGTACTTAACTATTATTCAATAAGCTGTTTTACATGCAATTATATATTAAAATTAATTTGCATTATTTACACTCTATCATACAACTGTAGTTTTATGATCAAAATAAAGCATCGAAGTGCAATCTTGTTATACAAAGAAAACCACACTATTGAATGGTCTAGGAGACTACACAATACTAAAAACTGGATTTTTTTTCTGAAAGATACATTAGCCTTGCAAGCAATAACTTAAGTTGAAAAGTAAAAGGGAACAGAGTGCTGATGGAGACTTTCTTAAAGAAGGGGAAATTATATTCATTACATTTCTATATTTGGATCAGTGATTTTATTTTGATGTAACATTATCCTATTCACTCCTTTATTCCTCAAATGAGGCTACAGATAATTTTAGCTTTACTGCTAGTTTGTCTATTTCTTTTATAGCTATGACTTGTTAAATTGCACATTTCTAATAGGTAGGTGGGGAAAGGAGGCTCCAATCTTACCAAGAATTACATTTGTGGATTTGATACACAATTCTCTAAATATAGCTAATTGTATATAGGCTTGGTTAGGTTTTTCTAATAAAAGAAAAATTAATGCATTACTAAAAATTACAAAATGATATATTGAAACAAAATTCAGGAGGTTGAGGAGGGTATCCAGGAAAGCAGAAGGTCATTAAAGTTCTTAGGGCAAGATGATGTAGTAGTAGTGTTGTTTTAGTCTGTTTTGTGCTACACAGAATAACAAATGGGTAATTTATAAATGATCGAAATTTATTAGGTTTGGTTCTGGAGGTAGGAAGTTCGAGATACAGGAACTGCATCTGATGACAGTGTTCTTACTGTGTCATAACAGGGTAGAGGCATCACATAGTGAAAGAAAGCAGGCAGAAGCAGAAGCGTGCTTTTATCAAGAAATCCACTACTGAGGTAGCTATCCCGGTCTCACGATAAGGGCATAATCCTTTCATGTGGGCAGAACTCTCATGACCTAATCACCTCTTAAAGGTCCTGCATCTCAACATCGCTGTATTGGGGATTAAGTTTCCAACATATGAACTGTGGCATATAATGAAACCACAGCGCATTAAGAACAGATCTGCTGCAGATATAAAATGTTTAGAGGAGAACTTGCAAGTGTTTAAATACAAAGAAAATACTTAGGGAAAGAAAACAAATATTCAAATGGCTATCGCCACCATCCAGAAGAGAAAGCATCTTGGTCTGGAGGGCCACAGGTAAAGTACTCAAGATGGTCTTGCTGAAGTAATGAGTATTAATTAGCCCCAGAGTGAGTGCTGTTTATGTTCTAAATTTAAAAAAAAGTAAAATCAAGATTTAAAAAAGATCAGTTTTTTCCCCGAGTAATTTTATTTCATCCCTGAGAAAAACTCAAGAATTTTTACAGGAATACAAAAGTATCTAATATTAAGCAAATCAAAATCTATAATGTCTGACATTAAATAAAAATTACCAGGCATGCAAAGAAGCAGGAAAATAAAACTCAACATGAGAATTTAAATAGATAAATCAAACCAACTTGAAAACCACTTCCAATGTTAGACTGCAGATGCATACATCAAAACAATTAATGTCATATGTTTCAAAAGTTAAATATAGAAATGAAATTATAAAAAATTAAAATCGGTCTGTACAGGTGAAAACTTAAATGTGTAAGATAAAAATAAATAAGAAGATATTCACAACAGGTTAGATATTGTAGGAAAAAAGGTGAAAATGAAAAGATAGCAACAGAAACTAGAAAAAATAAGGGAGAAAACAAGAGTAAAGAAAAGTAAACAGAGCTTCATTAAAATACGAAACAATATCAGGCATTCTAATAAACATTTTATTGGAGTCCTCCAAAAAAAAAAAAAAAAAAGAATTTGGGAAGTAAAAATTTTTTAACCAACAGTGTTTGAAAAATTTTCAATTTTTTTTTATTGTTTGTTATTATAGGGGTACAGATGTTTAGGTTACGTATGTTGCCCTTGCCCCCCCTTCCC